>WBMZ01005347.1:0-90787 GCA_013400975.1 Atrichornis clamosus
TGCGCGGCCCCGGCCCGGCGGCGTCCGCGGCTCGGCGGCGCCCCCAGCCCGCCCGCAGCCCGCACAGCATCCCCACCTCCATTGGGCCGCCGCCCGCCGGGGAGGGGCCGGGGATATCCCCGGGAGGAGGGGGCAGCGGCGCGCAGCCGGAGGAGGGCGGGGAGGGACAGAGGGAGGGGAGGGCAAGGGAGGGGAGGGGAGATGCCACCGCCCCCGGCGGCACCGCCCCTGCCCCGGGGCCGCTGGGCCGGGGTCAGTGCCGGCCGGGGTCACTGGTAGGTGGGGTCACTGCAAGCCGGGGTCCCGCAGCATCTAGAGACCCAGCGACCCGCCGACCCTGTGAGCGGGTCGGCAGCCGCCGAGCGGCGCCGGGCGACACGGGACGGGCGGGTGGCGTCCTGAGTGCCACCGTGCCCAGAGCCGATCCCGAAACGCGCCGCTGTGGGCGGCAGGGACCAGCACGCCGAAGCTTCGCCGCATGTCCTGGAGACTCTGCGTGGTTGCTGTGGCTGGCACATCCCCTCCCGGCTGGGAGGGCCCTGGCTCCCGGCTCGGACGTTTCCCTGCCCGAAGCCTCGTGACGGAGAAGTGCCTTGTGCTGCAGCACAGCAGACTGGGTTACGCATCCCTCGCCTTCCAGCATAACTGTGCTCACGCGCACCCTGGATCCCAGCGCTGGGTTTTACACCGGCGCAGTCCATACCGCTTTGCAAAACGGTTTCAGCCCAGAAGCACGCACTAAAGTAGAGGAAGCAGCAGCATGAGCTGCCTCGCTGGCCTGGTGGCAGCGGTGGCATCCGGCTGTTCCCGCAGCCGGACACTGACCGGGAGCCCCGTGACTGCCCAAACCACCTAGACAGGAGTGAAGCATGGACACCCGGCTCTCTTTGGTGCCAGCCAGCTTGTTTCTAGTGAATCAGAGAAATCCTTTCTGACAAAAGTTGCACATCACACACTACAACAAAAGCTTTGTTTCAGTTAATCACTATTTCCCCCTGTTTTCCAGTCTGCTAGAAGGTGATCCAGCAGAACTGAGTCTAGAATCCCACAAGGCATCCCACCCTGAGAGCATCACAGCTCCCCTGCAGTACTGCAGATGCCTGTCTCATTCAGAGCTGGAGCATCCATGCATTTATGATGGTCAAACCAGGTTGCTGGATGCACACTGGAAACCAATACAAGAATTACAGCTGACATGACGGTGACGGCACCTCATTGATAACACCATCCTGAAGGAACAAGTTAAAATTCGTGAGAAGATAGGCTGGTAGTCCAGGTAGATGGGAGCTGTGCTGTGTCCAGTCACAACATGCAGTCATTTTTACAGAGGTTCTGATTTTGGCTTACTGAGTCTTTGCATATTTCCCACTTAGTTCCATGACAGCATGAATTGTACAAAACCCATTATTCCAGTCCTCCATGTCTACGGAGTAAGGCATCCTTAGTGGAAACATCTAGTACTTAACTGTACTGTTTAATTCTCCTTGTGGTCTCAGCCTCTGTGGATGGTAGCCAGCAGCTTGCAAGCAACACACGGCTCACAAGATCCTCTGACACTTCTCATGACCTCAGGAAATAAAAAGTCTAAAGTAAAAAACACTAGGACAAAATATAAGTCATGCAAATAGTGCAATCTCCCTTTCTTTTAATAGTTTGCTTGTAGTGTGATATCACTTTAGGTGTGCAGGGCAGTCTCAGCAAAGACTGAAAGTCTTTTCCTTCCCAGTTGAGAAGTTTAGTCATCAAGCACCTTTTTTTTTTTGTAAATTGGAAATTGAATAGCGTCAATATCAAAACAACTTGAAATTCAATGAAGTGTGCTGCCTTACCTCAGATCAACACCAGCTGGATTTGTGTCTTCTAGATGCCAGGACCAGTGAGTTGCACAGTCCAAATATTCAGAAGTTATGAGTGTTGACAGCACCAATTACAGTCCACAACAGCTAGAGGTGCTTAGATCCTCTGAGCAAAACAATTATTTGTGCATTTTCCACTCATAAATTAATGAGATTTACAGTCAAAGATTCCCAGTGTAGGAAGTCCAGGAGGTCCCTTTCCTTGTGTTTTATCAGTTCCTGCCATACAGCCACAGAAACTTTCTTTCTCATCAGTTAACTATGGTTGAACTCAGCAGTAATTTTTTTTCAGCAGCCATATAAATAATATAATAAATCAAAGACCTCTTAAAAAAGAATAATGTCCACAGTTTAGTTTTTATTCATTAAAAATAACCCTTTCATGGTGTGCTTTGAGACTAAAAATAAAAAGAAAACTCTTCGATTTTCTATTTAAATGCATATAAATTATTTAAAAAGGAAACAGCAATTAGGCATTATTATTGGTAGTTAAATTCAGTAGACTATCACTTCTATGGAATAAATGACATTTTATTTTCCTAGTATATTGCAGGGGAAAAATAAAATGTCTTTTACAAAGAAAACTTGAACTAAGTAGAAAAACACATTTTTAATGGCTCAATAATATTAAATGTGGATAAAATTGGAGAAATGGGTGGAAGCTGGCAGATACAAGATCAAATGGCTAGAAAGAACATCAGCTGAAGTTGACTTTGGCATATATAATTTATGTTGGCCATTTTTCTGGGGCCAATAGCTTGATCAAAGAAAAGAATAACAGGATCTTTCTCATTTTGGTGTACCGTGTCTATTTTGCTACATTCTCTCCTTTCTTTTTTTCATCCTGGTCTCTTTTCCTCACCTCACACACACATAATATCTGCAAATCTCAGAAAGTGCGTAACTGAATAGAAGAATGTTTCATTGCCACACTCGGCCTGTATGCAGAGCGTATATTCACTGGGGTGAAACAGATCCTGTGAATTCAAAGGAACCTCGTGAACTGGTTGATCTACTGGCTGGATGTGTCTGCACGCCACGAGCCCCAAGAGGCAGAAATTACTGACAAATGGAGCAGTAACACAGTGCAGCTTATCATCAATACAGCATGGTCTGTATTCCAGAGCCTGCGTTTATTTATAATTCTCGATCTCGAGTTTATCTACTTCACAGCACCATGACAAAGCAAAGTGCTCTTTTCTGTAGTTTCCTGAGGTGGAAGCCACATGCAAAAAGGGCAGTTTGGAAAGCTGCAGAGTGAGGGTGGGAAAAGAGAAGGAGGCATACAGATTCTTTAATCATTTGTAGTATCTAGAAATGCTTTTCTAGAGCTAAATTTGGGTTTCATTGTTTGAGAGAACTTTATTGCTGGTGAAAATTAATGCTGGTGGTGGTTTGAAAGGCTTTATTGCATTCATCTATTTTGCAGGAGTAAGAGCCCGTAGTATTTTGTCTTTCCTGATGTTATGCCATATTCCCCAAGTGAGTCCCAATAACTCAAACTTCTCAGAATAATATAATGTGGCCTACTATGTACTAAAGTACTGTGCACTTAGGGCCCGCCAGCAAATAAGTAAAACATCCTCCACAACTGTTATAAAAACTTTTCCACCACTAGAAATTCCTCAGATAAATTCTTTTTCTAACCATAAGGGCAGAGAGGTTCTGAAATATCTTTTTAGCTATGCTGAATCATGGAAGCATAAAACAAGATTGAAAAAGATCACTAAAAGGTTATCTAGTTCATCTCCTAACTATGCTGAGTTCATTCCTGATAGATATTTGTTTATTCACTCCTTTACAATTTCTAATGAAGAGGTCTTCATGACCTATGCAGGAAATTCCTGTGCTTCACTTACCATCAAGAAGTGTTTTTTTCCCTTAATAAGTAACTTGAATTATTCTTGCTGCAACTCAAAGCCATCAAAGTTCTTGTCCTGTCCACCATGGACACAGTGAATGGATTATTTCTTCTTTCTATCAGAATTTGATGCTTATGAGTATTTTTATCAAGCACTGATCAATCCTTGAGAGTTCTCTTCATTCAGCTGGATACTCCTAAGTCTTTCAACTCATTCTCAAAGGTCATATTTCTTGTTGATCTCCAATAAGCTCTTTCCATAGTAGTCTACATCCTTCATGAAATACAAAGTACAAAACTGGAGAGAGTACCCCAGCTAGTGCTGAATAGAACTGCGTGATCTTATCAGGTGCCTCACGATCTGTACTCCTGCTTTTATGCAGTGTTTATCCTGTCTGCATGGCATTCCTGGCTTCTGTTGAGGAACTGTAACCCCCAGATATTTTCCTTTTCTAAAAATACCATCATCCAACAAATTGTTCTTTGGTGTATCTTTTTGGTGTTGATTACTCTTGCTCAGCGTGGTCTCCTGGTCTTGTCCCAGTTGAATTTCATCCTGTTTTTTCTTAAAGATTGTCTTCCTGGTTTTTTGACCTCTATTTTCACTAATGCTGCACTTCTGCAGCGTCAGTTTTTACACCCCTAAGAAGCATACTTTCAATTTTCTCATAGAATCATCAATGAAACACAGACCAGACATGGGCCCAGGATAGAATATCTGTCTATTTTGACACATCCTTCCATTTTAATGGTCATAACAGTCTTGTGTGGGGATGCTTATACAACATTTTTATGTCACTGACTATTTTTGCTGTATTTTATGGAAATGTTACAGGAAATAGGGTTTAAACTCTGCTGAAGTCCTG
The DNA here is from genome assembly GCA_013400975.1 of Atrichornis clamosus. Lineage (NCBI taxonomy): Eukaryota > Metazoa > Chordata > Aves > Passeriformes > Menuridae > Atrichornis > Atrichornis clamosus. The sequence goes on from WBMZ01005347.1 coordinate 4,584, forward strand.
ACTTATGGCCTCTGCTGCTACTGCCCTATCTGCAGACATTCCTGGTTTGTCACAGTAGCACATTAGTCTGGTAGGATTTTATTCTTGTCATATATGTACTTGCTGTGTATAGCTGTTGTTATTAGGTTACCCATTCCAATTACCTGTTCCAATGTGTGTGTTACTTTTTTTACTCCAGAATATTTCTGGAAGATGAAGTTAAACTGACTAGGGTGAAATGTATTGGGTTTTTTCCTGCCTTTTTTTTAGACAGTCACTGTATTTGACCCTTTCCAGTGTTCTGGTACCTCACCCATCACCAAAGGATTTTAAAGAAAGCCATTAATGGTTGTGAGAATGAGCAGAGAAATAAATACAGCCTTGGTGAACCTGACAGAAAACCTTTGGATCTTGGCTTAAAAGTCTGATCACACACGAGGTGTTAACATTTGGTAACATTCAATGTGCTGTATAACCTTATATATACTGTTATTTATTATAGCCACGCAGTTTTAAACATCTTAATCTCTGGAAGATTTTTCAACAGATGGACTATGTGAGCCCTGTCTTTTCTGAAATGTTAGGAGAATTAGAAACAAATGTACGAGACTCACAAGTCCAAGAATTTTCACTCTTGGAAGTTGTGCTGGCGCTTTCTGGCAGGAATGCAGCCTGTCTCTTTTGGCTCTCAGAAGCAAAGTAGCAGTTCACATTCTAAACCTAATTAGAAAACACTATAAAGAGAGACTCAAATATTACCAATTAGAAAACCTATTATATTGCCTAATTTGTAAGGAGAGTGATTAATAAGTAATAGAATGAATTAGAATTGAAGATGGCATTATAAATAACCAAAAAGACTGAGAACAGTAATCCTGCACTGGCAATCTCCTTGTCATGTCAGGTAATAGCGTACATTGCTGTCAAAGGAATGGCATTACAAATCTGTAAACAAGGAAAAGTTGTTTTGTAAACTAAATGCTAAATCCTGATTTTGATAACGATGTGCTTTCCTTACTTGAACAAGAAAAGCTCTCTCTTCTATAGAATTCCCTGGAGAAAAAAGCTCTCCTGGTTTAAGCAAAATTAGTCCTGTTTTGAAACTTGCCTCTTGCCACTGTAATCTTCACAGGGGGTTTTTAGGTATTTCACATTCGCTCTATTCCACTCACATAAATTTAAAGTGGAAACAAACAGGAAAAAGTGTCTTTATTGAAGGATGGAGTATCTGAAATAAATTCTGATTTAAGTTTAAAAGTAAGGGGAGTTGTACTTCCATTTAAATTACGTGTATACTGAAGCAGTTTTCCTCTATATTCCTAAACTAATGGAAATAAAATTGCAGATAGGTAGAATTGTTTTCTGGAGTCAGGTTCCCAATGGATCAACCTTCTCTATTAGGAATACTCTGGTTATTTTTGCTTGCTATTATTTGTATATGTAGTATACATTCTTCTTAGCATCCTGAAGAGCTAAAATGCTGCATTTAACAATGATGCATTTCAAAAAACCTATTCTTCCATTTGTCTCTGCAGATGAGATTTACTAAATTATTATAGTAGCCCCTCAACTGAGAAAAAAATCTCCTTTATACTAAACGGGTTCCTTCAGTCACTCAAGACTTTCATATTTTATAAAATGGCTGAAATTAACGCATTTCCACGTCAGTAGTAAAGGCTAAATAGCTGCTGAGATCAGCCTTTGGGGATCTATCAGAAATTGAACAGAAAAATGGGATGTGAGGATTTGTTGTTTTGTTTTGTTTCTTTCATACAAGTCTCATGACTGATGTCACTACTAAAAAATTGTTTGCACTTGGTGAGTCACTATTCTGTAAAAAGCACCTGGATATATTTAGCAATTAGAAGATGGTTGTTTTTATTTCTCACGACAACTCATCTCTCAGCCCTGGGAAGCCCCTTTCCCTCACTGCCAGGGCTCTGAGTGCTAATAGGCTTTAATTACCCTGATCAGCCCCACCTGGCCTGGGCCCCACCTACCCCCTCCACCCCTGGCCCCAGGGGCTCCATTTAAGCTTGGCCCGGAGGTCTCAGTCTTGGTTTGACCCCCCCTGGGGCTCGCTCGTGTGTTCTGTCTGCGTTGGTTGGTGCTGGGGCTGTGTTGCAGGTAGGTGATTTCCTTTTCTGTCCTGTTTGTTGTTGTTACTCTATAAGCTCCTGGCACGGGTCTTGATAATTCATTATTAGTTTGTGTCTGAGGCTGTTGGTAGGATTTGTTATCAGTATCTTTCTCGGTTGGGGAGCTCGGGTGGCATTATATCGGGATGGGTGATGTGCTGTTGTCCCGTGTTCCTGGCTCGCCCTGCCCTACCTCCTCCCTGGTAGAAAGTTCTTGTTACGTGTATGTCCTGTTTTACTTTTTTTCTTGAAAAGGAGCTTAGTTCTAAGTGGGTAGGTGTTAATGTTGCAAACTTGTTTGATTGTGACTGAAAGCTTAGAAGTGATAATAGGGGGGGCTACACAGAGTTTTAGATTAGGCTTTACAGTAACACAAAGTAAGAGGGACACGGTATCAGAAAGAAGAACCTCATGAGCTGCAATCTGAACTCCAGACAACTGCTTTTCCAATAACCTTTGCTCTGTGCAGCCACTTAGTCCCTTTTATTAAATGCTGCTACTTCCTAATTATCAATGATTTATTGCCAGATTAACAGTGATGTTTATTCTGTGCAGGTATAAGTAGCTGAACAAAATGTAGGGAGTGAGAAATCATTAGAAAAATAGGGATTTTTATTTTGTCATTGTGTTCCTCTGTTTTAGGGTTTGGTGAAGGAGACTTACTGTAAAAGGCTGTTTAGTATCTTCTACTTACACGGGAGTCTTTTCAAGTCTACTAACAATGAGGACCGTTATTTTAATGGTAAGAGTCTTGAGCCGAAGTGGTTCGGGGATGGTGCAAACCACCTTCACCTGGTCTTTTCCGGACCTATCATCTTAATCATATATTTTAGCCAACCTGTGTTTTTTCTCTGGATTGATTTATTCAGAATTGGCTGGAGCTGTGTGTGATCCTGTAGTGAAATAGATGAACAGAAGAAATTGTTCACATCTAGGAGATGAAAGATTTCGCATACTGATATTCTTGTTCCATTTCTCTGTGTTGTCCTCTGCACAAGGTTTAGGAATAATTAGAGGAGTACTTGAGTCATCAAAATGCATCAGGAGGCTTTATGTGCTTAGGCATAAAGACTTCTTTCTGTTGCTTCTGTTTAAATGAAGGTGTGAAAGAGGAGTGGTATAGCCATGCTTCTAAAGACATGGGAATCACCCAGTCCTCTGCAAGGGTTTTATCATAATGATAACAGAACACGGGGCTCAGACCATCAACAACTGTAAACTTGTATAGCTTTGAAGTAGTTGTACTGACAACTGAGCTCAAATAGTTTGCATCAGATACAAATCTGACTATTTCACCAAAGTAGATAAATGCCCTGTAGCAGAGAAATGGTTCTAGCACACAGTGGAATTAAAGCCAGGAGTGGAAGAGGAGCATTGGCAGATCCTACTATCCTAAAGACTGCAGCCAAACCAGCAAAGATTTAAGGAAATGACTCATAGTACTGAGAAGAAAGAAAAACATCATAGTAATGGCAAGGAAAGCTAGGTTAATGTAACCAGACTGTTGAAGTCAAGTTTACTAGCCCACAGAGGCAGAGACAGGAAGCACTGAAATGACTGAATTACATTCCTGATACAAGTCTGTAATAGTGCTTTATCAGGTTAGTGACTGTAACTGGCCAGGAACTTCAGTGGACATGTAGGAATACATTTTGCTCTTGGACACTTCTACACAGACATGTTAGAGTAAAACTTTGTATGTGTAACAGATAAAGATTTGGAGATCTTGGTGTAATGAATGCTCTTTGACGATGCCATGAAGCATGTTCTTCAGTTTGCCTGATAAATACCTGAATCTCAGTTTGCTAATAGGCTAAATTTTAAAATGTTGCCATAAAAAAATCCTGTACTTTATTTTTGGGGAAATATTTTGTACTGATCTTAAAAAATGTAGGTACCTCTAAATGTATTTATTAGTGAGACTAATTATGGAGGACTAATTATGTAGGAATGCTTGCTATCTTACTGCATGAATAGGCTACAGAGTGTAAAGAAAAGCCTGAGATTCCAGAAGATCCTGTGTCAACTTGGAATTCATCTGACAAAGTTATGGCGTGGCAAAGTATTTTCAAACTTGAACAGTTATTTCAATGGTGTTTTTCTGGGATAATTGGTGTTGCCCTGAGCACAATCTTCAGTGGCTCAAGATAGCAGGGCTGGCTTATGGAGAGCCTTTCTTTTTCCTTTTTGTAAACAAGCAGTCAGCTGATGACAGGATGGGGGTAGTAGATCCAGGTTAGTGCACCGGTTATCCTGAAGGGATGTTATTTAGGACATGTTCACCTCAAGGATGCTCAGTTACTGTAGCAGTTGTACAGGCAGAGGGGATTTTTGCTGTTGGAGATATAGAACTTGACAATGGAGCAAAGGAGAGATCTACTGTCTAAAGTGCTAACTTGAGCTCTGTTGAGAATGTCTTTGTGAATTTAGTGTAGGTGAACCCATTGAAAAAACCCAATGTAATTAGGCAGTCAGTTTAGGTTTATTTACAAACACCTACCTTCTTTGTGCCCTCTGGAAATGTTTTTACTCCTTGTGACCTTCTATGGTTTAATCTTTCTGCAAAGCTATGAACAATACTGGGATTAAAATGAACTTGCTTTTCAAGCATTGTTTGGAGAAGTAATGGCTGGGACTAGGAGTCACAAGTGCCCATAGGTACAAGGTATATGCAGGAGGTATGAAGTACAGGGAACTGGGCAGTGCATGGCTGTATGTACAGGCTGTCTGTACTCTGTGTGAATGCCACAGTGTTTGAGCTGGTGCAGTCCCCAGAGCAGCCTCAGATATGCAGGTGTTTCTTCTGTAGCAGTCTGAGAGGCTTGGGTGGCTTCAAGGTATGTGGCTTGCTGCACTCTCTCACAAATGCCAAAGTATGTAGCAATATTTTACTTCTCTGAAAGCATATTGCACTTCTGTGTGTGGTTATAATACACAGCTATGCATGGATGAAATGCAGAATAATCAGTCTTCCATTTCTTTTTTTTTGTCCTAGTCTGTGCTCTTTTTAATGAGATGAATAACTAACTTGACTTGGTTAACCCTGGGAGAAGGCCTTTTAATTATTAACTTGAATAGTTGTGGGAATTTTGCACATTTTGCTCTAAGAATGTTTTTCATTTTATACTGAAATGGTCTGTGTGTGTCTTATCTGATTCAGTCGGGATATTTAAAAGAAACAAATCTTTTGCTATCCAGGACAAAACCACTGACTGAGACCACTGAACTGAATACATCCAAAGAGGTGCAGCAGTGATTTCAACTAACAAGAGCGGTGCCCTTCCCTCCAGCCACCATGCTTGAGAAAGAGCTGGTGGTGGTAGGGAAGAGCAGTGTGATTGTGCAGAGTGGTGTAAGAGAACAGAGAGATGAGGGCTCCATTATGAGATGTAACACTGCAGTCCAAGGGCTTCCGTACACATGCTGTGCTCTAAATGAAGTTCCCTTTACTAACCTGTACCCTTCCCAAACCCATTTTGTGTAGTAAACTATCAGTGCTGGAGTGGCAAAGGGCACATAGACCCTGAGGTGACAGAAGATGAAAGATGCACGATCACTGTAAATAGAAAAAGTCCAGAAATACAGTACAACACAAAAACTATCGGTGGATGTACAGCTACTGCAGTGATGCTGCACACTGATGGAGAGAACAGACTTCTTGAACCCCCTCGGAGAGTGTAGTGGTCAAGAAACATGCCTGCAGTATCCTGTCCCTCAGGAGAGGAGGGAGAGCAGGATTCAGCTCTCTGGAAAGTCACCCTGTGGTAGCACAGTGTCAATGTTTAGCTAATACCACAAAAAGCATGGGCACAGCTGTTCTGAAACAGCTCGAGCTGACTGATTGCATGGACATACCTTGATATTAAGATAGCTGGATGATTCTGGAGAGGATCTGAGATGACAAAGAGGCCATCATTCACTGTGGTGCTTAAGCCTGGCTTCGTGTGTACAGATGGGTTCACCAAAATCAATAGGCTTAATTATGTGACTCCATTCCTGTGTCTGCTTAATTGTTGCTGGAAGAGGGTGATACTTCAAACTATGGCACGTAAAACAATGAACTTCAGGGAGAAAGCATAATCCCCAACAATACAGTAGGAAATGGAGATAGAAATTTGTATTTGGCTATTGTATACAAGCATGAGAGAGACAAAGTTTGACAAGTGGAATGCAATGTGCAGTGGGAACTAGTGTTTTGGCAGGTGGATTGTTGCTGACTTAGAGGTGTTTTGATTTGTGGGACAGACTTTTGAATACTTTTCCAGAGTTTAGTAGGGAAAAGATGTATAAGGGCACTTAAGAAATCCCATTGGCTACTAATATTTATTCTGTTTTAGAGGAAGTGTTGCCAGTTAGATACAGCTGGCATTCTGGGAAAACTCATCTTTTTCTGTCACTGAGCTGATAAAACAATAGCTAATCATTGAAAAGCCTCCATGTGCTCATACCAGCTTAAGTTTCACAAGCAACATTCCTGTGTCTTAGAAATGAGCTGCCATGGCACTGCGATTCCTGAGCTATGAGAAAATGTTTTCTTTGGTTTGCAGGTGGGTTAATATTGGAAATGCCTACGAACAGTGCCAGGTATTATTTGCTCTGATAAGGAACAGCAGTTTAATTTTATCTTGTGTTTGGGAGAAATATATCAGGCATCTACTCTCAGTGTGGAGTTAGCAAATTTCAGAATGACTTTTAGGTTTTTTGGATCTCCCTACTGTAGTTAGAGAAATGTACGCAGGTACAAAATGGGGGTTTTCACCTTTCGTTTTCTTTCTTATGATATATTCATTAGATCAGGGTTGCATTTTCTTAATAAAAAAAGCTGCCCATTTTTTTACATTAGTAGCTCGTGCTACTCTTAAAGTCAATATAATAAAGGGTTAGTTAATTTAGTGATTTTTTTCAGTGAAAAATGAGCCGTTAGGAAAAGACTGCATTTCTAGACTCTTAAACAGCTTTTGCACATGCAGTTATTTTAATGTTTAGTCTGTTCTAAGTATTTAGGGATCATTTTCCATGAATTTTGTTTACTTCAGTTGAATTGGACCAGTCTCCCTCATTTTCAACTTGTCTGGCTTGAAGATGAGGAGGTTCTTGGGCTTTGTAGGGCTTTTTACTCTCCCTTCACCAGTGGTGTGATTTCTTTCAGGCTTTTTGCTCAGCCATGTTAGGGATATTCCAGCAGCCCCTACTCAGGCTTTACTCCCACTGGAGCAAGCCAGAGTTCTGTAGTGTAGCAAGTGAAATCTGCTCTGGAATGGGCAGCTTGACCCAATGGGCAGCAGGACCTAGGTCTGAGAAGTGCCTGCAGGGTTGTGGCTGACCCAAGGCAAACATCCCAGTCGTTGGCTTGCCTATGGATAATTGGCATTTAGTAAGCTTTACTACTGCCCACGGCATAAACCTTGAACAGCCACAGTTGTTGGAAGCTAAATATAAAGGACCTAAGCAGTGACTTTCAACATGATGAATTCAAACCGAAATGGCAGCATGAAATGACCTGTGGACTTCTATCTTCCTTGCAAGATGTGTGATTAAAACAAAAATTAACCCAGAAAAATACCTAGTGAAGAATATGCTGTCATTGACCTGGATTGACACACTGACCTAGTACAGTGGGAATAATCCCTGACAGTTTAGAGAGCTCTTAAGATGATGTAATAAATTTTAGTATGAATATGAAATATTTTTTAGTGTACAAATGGGTTCCTCATGTTTTTTCCTTAGAGGTTTTATGAGTTCTGGTCCATGGTTGGGAGTATATAATTGCTTTTCCATCTTGCTGTCAAGTAGAATGGCTGGAGATTCTTTGGTTCAGGCACAGTATGAAAACACATTGTATCCACAGGGTCTGGGGTTTAAATACTCTTGTGAGTAAGGGCATGGCACGGGCTTAGTCAGATGTATCAGCAATATGCATAATGTACTACAGTTCTGGCTGCTAATTGTAGCCTCATGTTTATCCAGCAAGACAGGGATGTTGTCTTAAAGAGCAATCTGCAATTAATAATTTAAAAAAAAAATCAAAAATGCTTGGTACGTTTTTGTTTTCTTATGTAAGGAAGATGCGTTTCTTTTCCTCTCTGACAAATGAAATAAACTGCTGCAGGAGTTTTCTGTAATGCTGGAAAGTACATGTACCTCTAATAGTTTATGGTGGCTTGAAATCAGCATTGGTAGAATGCCTAAAAATTCCTGCTTCCTGTTGAAAGTACATTCAGCACACTGGGACACATTTGTCTGGATGTGATCTCTAGGTCTACTTTTTTTATTTACACTAAATTTGCAGTGATTCCTGTTATTTCAAACCACATACACCCACACAGCTATGGTTACTTGGAATCTGTCTTGACTGGAATATATCAGGAGTAATTGGGTTGGTATGCCATCTTTTGTTGATAATTGGAAACTCTTGGATCTGACACAAGAAGTTAACAAATTCCCTGTACTTAGCCATATGCTTTAGAAGTTCTTGCAGCAGCAATTTTCAGGTCATTTGTCTGGCTAGAATTTGAGAAGAAACATATGGCTACTGCTTATGTCCTGCCTTATTATTCTTAAGAGTATTATTTCATAAACAGAAAAGAGCTCATTAGCTGGTAAATTATTCATAGACCTCACTGGAATTGTACCAGATGCGCACAGGGACTCTTGAAAGGGGTTTTTTTAACAGCCCACATTTGGAATTGTCTGGGCAGAGATATATTTTTCTTTTCAGTAAGACAAATAAAACCCTACAAAGCTGTTCATCTTAAATCCAACTGTATGGCAATTTCACGTTAAACACTTCTCATGTGTGATTAAGAATAAAAACCACTTGCTAATAAAGAAATCATGGATTTAGCTGTAACTTGCGTTCTGATGAACTGTGTGTCACTTTTAGTGGAGTAATTAAAGAGCTCGTATGCATAGCAGAGAGCACTAGTTTTAATTACGTGGCTACATCGGCTTAAGACTCTCCCCGCTTCCAATTTCCAGTGGTCCTTCCTGGTAATGTTCAAATATTCTCTGGTGCCACCTAATGGTAAAATTGTCCACTTGCTCTGAAGTGAGAATAAACAACGGGTGCCCACCACTGCACTTAGGCCCATCGGGATCAGTGCTGTGGCCTGAATATGTGTATAATAAAAAAGGTTCCTGACTCTAATTGCTTCCAGTCAAAACATTTCACTGTTAAAGGAAAAAGTACAGTAAACCCTGTACTACTTCCTTTAACTGTTCTAACTGAACTGTTTTTAAAAAGGTTTGGACACAAGCCTGAACCAAACCAACTAGAACTTAAATCAAAGCTGTGTTCTGAGAGTAACCCATAATTTTCTAAAAGGCCAAATGCTGTTCACTCTTATTCTACTGGGAATACAAAATTCAGATTTGTGATATAGCTTTGTGTTTATTTTTTTTTCTGTATTCTTGCCACAATGTTGCAATTTCCAGAAAACGGAGAGATGCCTCTCTGAATGTGGGAAACTGTTCTATTAGTGGGGGGGAAAAGCAACTTCCTGCTTTAAATAAAGTAAAAGTGTATGTGAGTATTTACCTCAGTTGGTTTGAGCCTGGTGCCAAAAATGCCAAGGTTGTGGGTGTGATCCCTGTATGGACCATTCACTTCTGAGTTAGACTTGATGATCCTTGTGGGCCCCTTCCAACTCAGAAATTCTGTGATAATTTATCTCAAATCAGCAGAGAAAGAAACTGTAGTGGGGCAATAATAGATATAATTCTATGATTCTTGTAAGAAACTGGTGGGAGGGACAGTGTAGCCAAGGGATGTTGCAAAAGAACTACTTAAATGAACTATTTCACAATCCTCTGGAAAAGAATGTTCGGTATGTTTTGACTGATCAATTCTACTATCACACATTTTCTGAATACCTGGTTATGATGGAATTAATAGAGTTGAGGCAAATAAACAGCAATACCCTAGTGACGAGCAACAAATAGCTGAAATATTAGGTTTGCTGCCAATTTCTGATACAAAAAAGGCTATTGAATAGTATAATTGTCAGTTATTCTAGTCAGAACTGACTGTACCCAACACAATGTGAGCTGCACATTTCCACTTTAATGTCCTGTTCAGAACTAGAGTAACTTTTTTCATCTTCTGAGTCACCTTTCAATTTCATTGGTGAGTCCTTTGTTCAGTAATAATTACCCTTGCAAACAAAAAAGCATTTGCATGAGTAGGAGTTCTGATATCACTTTTAGAGAAGTTTCATTTCCAAGTGAATTGCTCTGCTGCTTAGCTATAGAATAGTTGTATTTTGGAATTAGAATTGACTGCTTCTTTGTAGGTAATTATATTCTATTTTGTGAGGAAAAAAATAAAACACCCTTCTGCTTTCTTCCAGGTATTGTAGAAAAGTTGAGCATTAGTACATGTGAATAACACGGATAAAGTAGTGACTATAAAAGTAGCATTTTTTTCCTTTGCATAAGCATGACTAGGGACGAAAATATTATGGCCCAAATTGTTAGCAGATGTAACTGTTGTGGTTTCATTGAGTTACAGGCAGATTTGAAAAGATTTTGTCCCACTAGGAGATAATATGTGCAAAGCACTGCTGATGGTCTAGCCAATTTTTGGGTTCTCAGTCTGAGCTGAGAAACTGGCACTATGCTTTTGAAAATCTGGCATGGAGGACTGTACCATGTTACAAAACCAGAGGTTTGGGCCCACTTGTGAAACTAACTGCCTGAACAGAAATATTTTCATTTTTTTAGGCTAACCCAGTAATAAAATTGTGTTTCCTTCCTTGAGTTGTAGATAGAGGAAAGAATCCTTCTCTCTGGGTGGATGGCTGTTGTCCTCAAAGGCACTTGTCACTGACTGTAGTGCTTAATACTGGTTCCCTCTTTGGTTGGAATTCTTCTATACGAAAAAAACCCAGTTAAAACTTCAAACCATGTGCAGTAAACATCTTGTTGCTTCCTGATTGTTATTATAAGCAAACTGTGCTTCCTTTCATGATCCCTCATGATCTGCGGCTGACAAGCCAGTCATGAGTACTGTTAACTCCAGATGCTTAAAAATCATGGAACTGGCCCCAAGTCATGACATTGAGGTACTGCTAAGCCAAGTAGCTCATGTTTATGAGCAGTTTCTATTTATCAAGAATGGAAAAAGAAAGAAGGAATGAACTCCCTACTTAGAGGTGTACAGTTGGTGAAGCAATAGGAGATGAACACTTGTCACCACTGCAGTGAATAGCAATAGTTCTGCTGGTCCAACACCACTGACCTTATCAGGATGTTGGAAATGTTCTGGTGCACAGCAAGAGCCAGCAACGCTGTGTGTATTGTAGCTCTGTTAGCTCCTGAAATTACAGGAAAACCAGCTCTGACCCATCCACTCTTCTCAGGCTTTGTATTGTTTTATTTCTAAAATACCTTGACATTTGTTTTATGGCAAGTTTTTCTAGTCCCTGCTCCTGGTTAACTTCCAAGATGAGTTCAACTGAAAGCATGGATTTGTTAAGGAGCCTTTTGTGTGTTTGAGTATTTATAAGGAGGGAGCTTTAGCTGCCTTCCTTAGTAGTGCCAGAGTATTACTAACACAGTGTTAGGGATAACTTTATCTGTAGGTACCACTGTGCAACTTATATTAGACTGTTTGGAGCGTAGATTTATGAAAATGAAGATGGTTTCAAGAGGAGGCCTTAAAGATTCCCTATACATCTCACAAATGTACTTAATATCCCATAAGGTTGTCAATTATTTGCAAGCATATGTGTTGACTTGAAATAATTTTCCAACCCGATTCTTAAACCTTTCTTAGCTCACTGGTTTGACCCAGGAAAGGAGAGAAGCTGTGAGCTGTGTTTCTGAGCTAGTTTTTGGCAGTATACTTGTGAAACTCTCCCCTGGGACAGGTCAGGCAAGTTGCTTCTCTGCACTTGTGTAACTGAGAGCCATTCAAACAGTTTGACCTTAAACTTTCTAGCTCTGTCTGTGGCCTTGGGTGAGACAGATCATGCCCTAAGGTCACAGTGGAGATACATTTAACCTCTTTAAAGTCATCACCTGCCTCCACAAGTGTGGGGCCAAGCACTGGTGCTTTCTATCTTTGAAGTGGACATTTTTCCCAACAACAGTGCTGCCTCAGCTGTGCTTTGTAGTACCTCTTTGAGTTTTGCTGGACTGATTTTGTTTTATATCTCTCAGAGGAAAGTGAAAAGCAGGGCAGCTAGGCTTTGGCTCTTTGCTTCAAGCCCCTGTTTTGGTTTTGTGGTGTTTTTCATGTTGCAGGTCAGATGTGAGATCCAGGTCTAACAGCACATTACCTTGACAGTGGGCTGTGTGTGGTTATTTTCAGAGGCCTCCAAAGGAGACTCAGGTTGAGTATTTCCTTAGGATCATGGTCTTGGGACAGACAACACACTGCATGCTGAGTTCTCCTATGAGTCACATGCTACAGGGATATTAGGGGCTTAGTGGGTTTATATGCTGGCAGAGAATCCTGGAGACAGAAATTAATCAGTAGTGAAGCTCAATCAAATACAATCTTGCTGCTGGAAAAAGAAGGAAAAAATTGTTGGTATCAGTTACCACTGTGGTGCTGGTGCCTGGAAAATGCTGCAGGAAGGGCCAGGACTGATGTATCCCACTGGCAGCCCTTATCAGGACTCCTGCAGAGCCTTTCTGAAAATGAATGTCATTCCAGAGAAATCTCTGTCCAGGCAAAAAGGCTTCCTGTGAGTAGTAACTTAAAAAAATGGGAGCTGGGTGTAAAATGTAGATCCAGCTTGGGCCCTTCTGTTCCTTAGAAGCTTCTAACAAGCTCAAATTTTACCTCATTACCTTCAGATTCTTCATGGTTTTCTTCTGCTTTCACCCTGGCCCCTGGAGGTCTCCCTTCTGACTGGGTTCTGTTTTCAGGGCAAATTACTGTGGGAGTCTGATATAATCCTTGGAAACTGAGCTTCTGGGCCACTTTCTTGGGGCCCCTCCTGTCTCACTGATGTCAAGACCTGCGAAAAAGAAACAGCACTCGCTGGTTCTAACCTCCTTGGTCTGCTCTGCTGTTGGCCCTGAGAAGGCTGTCCTTGTTCAAATGCTTTTGTGAATTTGAGGTACAGAAGCAGAATTTCAGAGAACTTTCCTCGGTGCCAAAGCAGAGTAGGTCAGGGTCTGCAGTTCACTGGGGAAGGCTCTTGGCCCCTGTAAGGAAATCCTTGGTCTCTCACAGAGGCTACAAGGTCAGTGACCAAATTCCCCAAAGAAGAAGTCCCTGTGAACTGCAGTCTGTTTTCTGTGTCCCATACCTAGATGGGATATCCAGCTCCAGTGGGAGGCAAATCTCTAAGTGTGGTTGGTGAGACAGGGAAGTAATATTCCAGAGAATCTTCCCCAGTACAGGGGCACTAGAGGAGAAGATGGAGTTGTCATGGGGTGCCTGGGATGGGAACTTGCTGAGCCGATTGTGTCCGAAGTAAGATTCCTGGCTTTTACCTCATGAAATCCATGGCTGTCCTCAGTCTGACAGTATTTCTCTGTTTTGTAGAAGCTTTAGCCCCATCAATGATGGCAGTGTTGAACATCTCAGAGGCAGTGGGAGCACTGGTATTGCCGTCCTTTCAGCAAGTGCCTGTCTTATTGTTCCTTGGCTCTCACTTTTTATGCACTTTCATTTTAAACAAAAAACTGTCACACCTGGAAGATTTGAAAGACTAAAAGAAAACAAAATGTAAGCTCTTTGGATTTTTCTTCTATCTGTTCTGCCTAATAATCTTATCAGAAAGGTGCCTGACTTGTTAAATTTGCTGAAGTATTTGCTCTGATAAGCCTTCTCGAGCAAACTCTTGTGCTTCTCATCCAGCCTGACAGTGCCCTCTCGTGTTCGCAGGCCCGGTGGCAGCACGGCATTCCAAGTGTTGCCCGGGATGTTCCCCTGGCTCTTGGCAGTGTGGGCTGCTGGAGCCACAGCTGCTCCTGCCAGCGGCGATGGTCAGCCCAGGATCCTCCGGGCTCATCCTTAATTATGTTGTGTTTCTGTGCAGAGGAATGCGATGCAGGAGTGAGACTTAGTTACTGTTTGCCTCTTCTGGTAAATTTAGCTGCTTTTTACAATGGTGTTGTTTAGTATTCCTTGACAGACTTGTCCAGGAGTTCCCTGCTGTTGTGCAAGAGAAGCACACTGACCTGTCTGCTTTGTTGCACTGTTGATTCCTCCATCCTGCACGTGCAGAAGGGGTGACACTGATGAGCAGCCATGCATCGTTTGTTCACCTTCATCCCCCAAAGACACAATCTATTTTGTTTTGCCCGGGTTGGTTATTTTGCTGAATGACTAATCAGCTGCCAAGTCACCCATTTTTCTCTAAATGCCAGAGAGCTTCAGTTGCTCTAACAGCACCTGAAAGCCTTTGGCATTTTGGGGTCACTGGCCTGTACTGGCTGTCAGTGCTAATACTGTTTGGTTTTCAATATTAGATTTTATGCCTTGTGCAAAGCTATGTGTGGCCAGGATGTTTAACTGCAGTGTCCATGGTTCATAAACTCTACCCACAAAACCCAGCAGTGAATAGTAAGGAAGCCCAAATGGGGGTGATATGTGTACATATAAACCAACACTTCAGCTCTGTGTCTTTCAAAGTGAATCATGAGCAGGATTTCACTGTAGCACCTTGGGCCCAAGTAGGAAGATTATCTTAACCATGTTGTTTAAGCTAGAAGGGAGTATTCCAAGTGAGAAAGCATCAGCCAGAAAAAACATGCAAGATACAAAGATGAAATTGCGCAATTTTTTTATTCAAAGCTGTGAATGCATCCCTGAATGTGGGCAGATAGGGAATAATTTATTAAGCTACCGGGTCCACTTTGAAGGGTATTTATGTTTTTTAGGAAACTCCAAAGTAATAGGGAATGAATAAAGGGGCTGTTAAATACAGGAGAAAAGAAGATTGACAAAATAGATGATACCTGTTGCCAGTTAAATATTAACTCATAAATGCCATCAGTCCGTGTCTGAAACCTCTACACTGGTTTTAAAGAGCAGTATCTTTCAAAGTGTGTAAATTAAACAAGCAGTTGTTACTGAGTTAGGTCACATTTCAAAGTTTCTGTAAGTAGCAGCTGTATCAAATGCTGAAAGGTGATGCTGAAGTGTCCCTCCCTGCACTGGTTTGTGGCTAACAGCCACACACAATGGTAAACTTAAGCCTATGTGCTATTATTTCACTGTTTCAGATACCAGCACCTCATTTCACCAATTCAAGTATTGATTTGTGAGGCTGAGCCCACAGGGGAAGTGAATGAAAACCTGTTTTCTCTTATTGTTTGCCTGCTCTGCTTTTGGTACCCTGAGCCTTCCTTCCCATGCAAAGGAGGTGGCACAGCAGTGGGAGCAGTTCTGTAAAAATGGGAAGAGATGCATGGCTTTTGACCTCAGCTGTGACAGGACGTGAGATACGTGAGCTGCAAGGACACAAGCTGGGGCCCACTACTGAACACCAGAACAATACTTTGGCCTGATAAAGATGTTGATGACTTTAAATGATCCACAAAAGCACAACATTGCTCGTGAAATCTTCTCCATGAAGACATCTGTCTGCACTTCTGATGTGACTCAGATTCAGCAGGGATGGGAAGCAGATGGGAAGAGCTGATGACAGCTTAGGACAGGCTGAACTGAAGGCACTGAGCCTCGCTAAAAATTG
Source organism: Atrichornis clamosus (assembly GCA_013400975.1). Lineage (NCBI taxonomy): Eukaryota > Metazoa > Chordata > Aves > Passeriformes > Menuridae > Atrichornis > Atrichornis clamosus. The sequence continues at coordinate 20,356 of WBMZ01005347.1, forward strand.
AGCAACAAGGGCTGCAGAAAGCATGAAGAAAAGAAGGGAGGTAAATGAGGCTTGGGAACTATTTATGGTCAGACTGCAGTAGCCTAGGACCAGTCTAATGGGAAGGATGGGAAAAAGGAAAGATGCTGAACAACTCTCAAAGAAAAGGACTTGTGAGTGGTGAAGATAGGGAGCTGTGCACATGAGCAGCTTCCTATGTAGGGGTGGGAAGAAGGTGTATTGCAGCACCTTTGGTTTTGTGGATAAAGCTCTGAAACTTCCAGGACAGCAGTCAGCAAAGTGACACCAACTTAAACCAGTGCACCTGGAGGCCACATCATAAGCAGGGTTTGGGCATGAGGGAATTGAATACAGGTTTGCAGCCTGGTGCACACAGGCAGAATCACACTGGAAAGATCACTGGAGAGGAATATTCCCTGCTGCTCCTGGGGTCCGTATTACAGAGCATGGCTGGCTGCATGCTCAGGCAGAGTGGGCTGTGCTACCTGGAAGGGCAAGTGCCTGCTCTGCTTACATTAGAGGCGATGGGTTTTGACAGAACAGCATGTTCCTCTCTGCAGCCGAGCTCTCCTGTGTGCAGGGCCTGGTTTGTGTGGGAGGCAGCTCCCCCTGTGAGTGAGGCATTGGCATCAGCCCTCCCAGCAGCACCAGAGGTCACTGCTCTGCTTGGGCCGCAGCCTGGGCTGCAGCACCAGTACAGTGTGGTCTTCAGAGCTTCCCACTGGGCTCTGCCTCAGCCAGTGCTCTGCATGTGGCAATGGCCAGGGAGAGGCTGAATAAAGAGGAACTGGTGAATTGGGAAGAGGGGAATCTCCTGGCTCTTTTCAAAGTCCCCCTGAATTACCTGCTGGCCTCCAAATCTGAACTCCTTCCCTCCAGATTCTTATTAGCTGTCAGTCAACTTGCTGCAACAGTAAGCGTTTGCTTCTGTGTCACCTTTGACTGTCAGCTCTCTGTCCTCTTCCAGGCTCTCTTTCTGTCTGTTCCTCAGATCTCCTGGCTTAAACCAAGGCATTACTGAGAAGGCCAAGCCAGTTCTGTTGTAAAAAACTTAATTTTGTAGAAGGCCTGGTATTGGACAAGGTGCCAGTGCATCTTCCTCTTCCAAGTGACATTTTTGTGGCACTTGTGTACAGAGGGCAAAAACAAGGGTTAATGTTCTGACAGACTGAGGGCAAGGGATTAAGAGTATATTGTATTTGCAGTTAAACAGATCTTCCAGTTCCTCCTCTGTTATTGCGATGGTTGTTATTACAGTCAGTTGTAGGGTATCTAAGTGAAATTTCTCCAGAATATAAATGCCTGAAATTGAGGAGGAAGACAGAAAAGAGATTTCCAAGTGGAGATGACCTCTGTTGCTCTCTGAGTTCAGACTATTTTTGGCAGAAGCCAAATGAAGGGAGGGCCTGCCTTGGAATGAAGGCAGTGCAGCTGCCAGCCCCTGTGACCAGCCAAAAGGCCCATGGAGTGTGGACAGGAGGCTGCAGAGCACGTGGCTCCTGCTGTGGCACTGCTCAATGCACGAGGGCGCCTGCAGGAATGCACAGCCCAGCCAAGCCCAGAGATTGCAGCTGAGCCCCTGTGAAGGCCTGAGCCCCTGCTCTGGGGCTAAAGAGGCTGCTGATAACAGAGGGCCCTGTACAGGGTGCACAGGGCTGAGAGAGTCTTTGCAGCAGGAAACACAGTCCTCTGCCTGCACACAGGACTCACTCCTTACCAAGGGCCTCCAAACATGCTTGGAGGTAGTAATTAATCAGAGTAAACAGGAACCTTGATGACCCTGAACTGCAAGAGAATGTCTGAAATAGACAATAATGGAATTAATCATTTATGTATTTGCTTAGTGTAATTGTAGAGGAAAAAGAATTGCTGCTGGCAAGATTGCTCTGGCAACGTCTGGGTCAGTGAATCTATTGCATCTCTTCATATGTAAAGTCCGAGCCTATGTGCAAAATGTTTTCTCCTGATAATTGAAGTTGAGTGTATGGGGTTTTTATGAAGACTTTTAACTTTTTTTAATATACTCATGTCATGTAAGGAAGATGATCAAGAAAACAAGACAGCAAAAAAGTTTGTCAGAATTTTTACTACAAATATTTTTCCTCCATGATATTTAATAGGAAAACCATGTTTAATTTTTCTCAAAGCAATGCATTCATTGATACAGGCTGGCTTAAGGATGCAAAGAAGGAATATATTACAGTCAGGAGTCACACAGTCATAGACATGGGCTCGATATCGGAAGCTATAGATGACAAATCATCTTTCCATGGCAAGAGTCCTCATTACTGCTTTCCTCAGTGGGCAGCAGCACAGCAGTGTATTTGTATACTCCCTGGAAAAGCTGGATCCAGAAACAGTTCCTGGCCTGAATTTTGCCTGTTTCTCACCAAGCACAGTTTCTCTGGAGAAATGAAACCAAGCAAACATGCAGGTAATAGGGGAAGATGTAGTTCAGCCTGCTTTGCTCCAGGTGTGGACCTTTACACCTGTTGCACAGCTTTTTAAATTTTGTTTTGTCTCCATCCCTGTTCAAGCAGTGAGGAAGCTCTTTCTCAAGAGTAGCCTGATTTTGGGGGTCTTTCCATTCCTCATTAGCTGAATGAGTTACAAAAAGTGGAAAACTCTCTGGGACTTGAAAGACAATGTGTGCTTCTTGTGAGGCATTTCCCATCACTTCTGTGCTGGATTTCAGAAGCATTTTAGGTAACCAATTTCTCATGGGTGCATCAGGATATTTTATTTCCGTGTGCATGGGTTTGTTTCACAGGTCTGTTTTTGATGTCTGAATGAGACAGGAAAAGGAAAAAAGCACCCCATCTTACACAGAAGGGAAGATGTAAAAGCAAATGTAATGATCTAGACAACTAAGACTTTATGCTGTAGAATCTTATGGCTTTAAAGTTTTTGTGTCAGCACAGTTCAAACTGCAGGGGCTATGACATGGATTGGTGTAGATTTTGATAATAGTCTTCATTCACTCACTCTAAACTTTTCTTTAAAACCTTCAGCATTTTTTTCTGGTCTTCACAACTTTACTGTGATATCTGACAGGGATGCCAGACGGCCCAAAGAGATAAACATCAAACAAGTAAAATGTCCCTGCATTCAGCCCTTTGATGGTCTCTGTGGTGACGGCTCGCTGGAGATTTAGATCATAGAAATACTTGCACAGCACTTTCTCTGATTTGTGCCGAGATTCAGGTCCAGAGCACCTGTCTGCACTCTGCAGTTCCCTCCAGATCTGATCCTCTTCAATCCTTCTCTTGTACACACAGTACTTGCTCTCCTCTTGTGTTCCTAGCCAGGCAATGGTCACAGATCTGCAGGTTCTCAGTTTACTGAAGGACTTGATTTTTAAACTCTCTGGAAGAAGTGGGAATAAGGGCTTGTGGAAATGAGGGGATGCCTGTACCCTCACAGAAGAGTTTGATTCCTCTGTGGACCTCAGCTGCACCAAATATGTGTCCAGGAGCTTTCCCTTCAGTGAGAAATACCTCAGCCCTGAGAGGTTTTCTGATGCCACCACTTTGCCGTTTTTTGTTATGTGAACCCGTATTTGGCCCTGACACAACTGAAAGGTGAATTGTATTTTCTTGTGCCTTGCCTGGTACTGCAGACTGTAGAATTTCTGCTTTTTCCCATCCAGGACCACATGAACCACTTTCCCATCCTTCAACTCAGTCACCTTGGGTTCAGGTTCTTCCAGGGTCCTTGCGAATGTCCCAGTGTATGCGGCGCTGGCATTTGTGAGGAGATTGACAATAAAAACATCAAAGTAATACTGAGTGCTGGGGCTGAGATTGGGCACTGTGTAGGTGTTCTTGGTACCCATGCACACCTGCCTGACTTCCCCACTGCTCACTTTGTTGATGATGCTCAGTTCACTGTTGGACAGTATCATCACCTGCTGCGGCTCCAGAAGGTACGGAGAGAGGGACAGAGCTAATGTGGGGGGCACTTTCATTCCAGAGGATCTGATGGCTGTCTCAGCAGCACACAAGCTCTTATAGTTGTGCTTTTCATTAACTAGGAGACAGTACTGGATGCTGTCTCTGTGCTGCAAGGCAGAAGGGCTGTGTTTCCAGGTCAGAGTCACTGTTGTATGCCCAATGCCAACCACATCTATGCGTGGATCCATCGGAAGTTCTGGGTAGAGGTGCCCAGATGTGGTGTCAGTGGTCAGGTACACAGTAATGTGTGTGTCCCGCTCAGTGGATAGGAACTCTAGCAGGTAAAGGGCAGAATGGGAAGACATACCCATGTAAGTCTCTACAGAATTTCCCTTGTAGTTGAAGATGGTGGACACCATGCTTGGAGCCTTCTGAGATTTTGAGACCTCTTGTGTGTCATGGTCACCTGCAGGCAAAAAGCAGACTTGTTACTTCTGTTTTGAAAGATGTGAAATAAAGCACATCATACCAGTTTTACTGTTTGTGTGTTAGGGAACATGGTATTTTCTTTTTGAAAGCAGTAATTATAACTAAAAATATGTTTTAGTAAAAATATGTTGCTACTGGCAATTTATTAAAATTAAATTTGAGAAGCTTTTATTTTAGCAGTGCAGCTGGAGAATTATGTTTTTAAAAATACTATAATTATGAAACCACAGCTTGCAGAAGCTTGACTTGCATCATGCCTGATGCCCCTACAATTTTCTTCTTCCATTTGCTGTCTCTTAACATACTTGACATTAGGAGACTCATTTCTATAATAGGTTGTTTATTTGGATTAGTTTTATGCCATTGTGTCCTATGAAGAGGAAAAACTTATCAATTCAAAGGAATCTAATTTGAACTCCTCAGTCAGGTGTACCTGCTTGACAGGTAAGAACTTGTTAATGGCTGCTTTTAGGTTTTTAGTTTGAAAAATAAATTTAAAAAAAAATCATGCAAGAGAAAGGAATTGCCAGTTAGGATAAAGGCAGTATAAAAAGCAGCTATAGTAATCCTAGAAGAATAAATGGTTAAATCTTCTCTGGTTCATGTGGAGAGCAAATGACTGCCTCAAGTGACCTAAGGCACAGAAAAAGAACTGAGGCAGCAGGGGGAAGTTGGCCCAGTACAAGGAGCTCATGTAGTTGGTCTGTTTATGCAGCCTTGAAGACCCACAGTTGTTCCCAAATATTAACCCTGGATGTCGACTTTTTTCATATCTAGTCCTTAATTTACTTGAGTTGAGGGCAAAATCTGATGGGCTCCCATGTTTCACCCATGGAGACAGGGTCAGTCCGCGGCAGTTTAGAGGAGAGGGAACCATGAGATGTTCAGGCTTGTGGGAAGTTTCCTATAACACAGTTAACTATGAGAAACTTGTGCTTTCTTTGCCTACTGAGGCAGACTGAAGGCCTTACCTTGTGTGGCTTTCCCTGGGAAGCTTGGTGAAGCCTTGTACACCAGGATGCTCCATTCTATGGGAACGTCACAGGGGGTCACTGTTATTGAGAAAGGTGCAAGGGCTCTGCTCTCCTCCAAAACAAAGTAGTACCTGCAAATGTGGATAGAGACAGAGGGAACATGTCAGGGAATTCAAGTTGGCCTGAAACTCCTCTTTATCAGCCATCCTGATGTGGGTCACTTTGCTCCAGATGGAAGTGACTGTTCTGAGGTGCATCCGCACAAAGGTGGTGAATGTCTGGAATTCAGCTGTGGGAAGAACACATGCTGTGGGGTTTTTTCTAATCCACAAGTATTTGCTGAAAGCTTTAATCACTTACCTGAGGCAATATTTTTTCCTCTGAGGTTTTTTCCCCACCCTTCAGGTGAATACTGTGTCTCATTCTTAGCTGATTATTCTGGATGATGGATGTGATTTAGCTGAGTGCCTTCTAGATAACCACCTGTTGCCAGTTCTACCTTAATTGCCTTGTTGTCTGAGGCTGCTATGCATGAGCAGTACAAAGTGACATTGGTCTCCTTGGTCAGGTCTTGATTCCTGCCTTAAAAACCCCAATCTCCTGTCTTGCTCTGTTTAGTTGTTGTTTTTATCCAGACTGTATAATGTTTGGACTTGGTGACAGAAATGTTTGGACTTGGGTCCCTCACTCTGCACTGAAATGAAGGCAATTGGCAATTCAAGGGGGTTTTTTTGTTCACAAGTGAGACAAGCCTGGTCATTATGGATAGATCCTGTCAGCCTTGAGGTCTGGCTTAGTTTCAGGATATGGGTACCAAGCCAGAGTCAAGCTTCACTGTAATCAGTTCCACATTTTTGAGTCTTTTACTCTAAGCCAAAAACTGTCATCTCTTGTTTGGATGACTGGGGTTCATAAGGACCTTACCTGATCACGCTAAACTGAAGGGGTTTTGCTTCTTAATTGCTGTTGTAATGTTGTGTCCCAAGAACTTAGCAAAATGCCCTTTTCTTGGAGATTTCAATACCCCATTTCCTTTAACGAGGAGAGCTTTTAGTTTTGTTCTTGTGAGCATGGTCACATTATATAAGACATGTCAGGTTCCAGTTTTTCTGTGCAATGCATGTGAAGACTAAACAATCTGGCTCACCCTCTGCTCCATGACCACTTGGGTGTTTGCCAAAATCTGTACGTCTGGTCACTGTCCAAAGTGCATCTCCTCCCAAACAAGCAGACTGATCTCTGCTACCCAAGACTGTAATACCTAGATCACCTACATAGTTAGGTATGGCAGAAGAGTTTGCAAATATGCTGGGGAGGTGAAGAATCTGTGGAATTTCCACAAGCAAAGCACTTTTGATCTTAGCAAGCTGTAGTGCCATTCAACAAAATCACTTTCAGCATGCAGGACACTGGGAGAAGTTTTTCTGATAAGACGTCTGTGCAGATAGTCTGATTTTTGGGGTGATTAATTTGCTATGCAGAATGGTTGTATTTTACCATTAATGTAGGATGGCTGGTGCCTCTGCAGACCTGAAGCCAGGCTGTTTGTGACACAACTGTTTGCTGCTGGAGCCCACCCATTCTGTATCAGCTCTGCTGCTGCTCTGACAAATGCCACAGAAAGCTGCTGAAATGTGTACGTGAGTCTAAACTTCATCCCAGAGGCTCATTCCGGATTTTGGGCAGTTGTAATGACACTTGGGCAATAGGATATCTTTCTGGAAATTCAGTGTGCGCTGATAGAGCTCTGCAGGTGCACAGGGATTCTTGGCTTGTACTGGTGGTGGCACAGGGAGGTTTTGGAGAGTAGGGGTGGCTGATGTGCTCTTACCTTTTGGGTATATCCTTCAGCAGGTGAATTGTGGTTTCCTTACCATCAGCAAGTATCAGGGAGTGGTGGAAATTGAAGAGATCAGTCTTGAAGCTCTGTTGGGAACTGGTGGTGGGTGCTTTTATGGAATGGCACAAACAAGCTGCCATGAGAAGATGGAGAGGCAGGTAAAACCAGAGCCAGGTCATCTTCAGTACTGCGAAGTGAGATGACAAAAGTGAACAGAAACTGCTGTCATAGGGGAGAGAGTAATGTGTCCTTCTCTGTGCCTTTTGTGGTATTTGTTAAAAATCTCAGCAAATCAGGCATCTAAATAGTGCCAGTCTCCTTTTTGCTAAATTGCTTGAACTTCATAGAAATACTTAGCGGAGGATTTATCTGCAGAGATTTAATTGCAGAAACTACAATGAAGTCCTTGATTATAGAAAAATATAGTCCATGTAGTGCAAGTGCAACTTCACAAAGTTATTTAAAAAAACCCCCTTTTTTACTGCTGAAAGAATGAATGGAGAATTACATTTAAACTGTTTTTTCTAGTCTAAGGTGTTCACTTAAAAAATTTCAAGGCTGAGCTATTTGTAATGGAACTGTCCCTTTCAAACTCATGGGAGGTCAGTGTATCCCAAACATTGCTTCTGCTGTTCCATCAGAGATCACTGAATTTTTATTTTGTCCGTTGTGATTGTAGGTACGCGTAGGGAAGAGGATCAGCATAACTTAGTCAGAGCTGTGTAAGATACTGTTTGAGGAAAGGGGGAGAATCCTGGATAAGAATCCCTAAACTGGTACTTAGATTTCAAGCTGTGTATCTCATTTGGAGGAAGGCTTTATTGCTGTAGGGCAGTAATCTTGTTCTTAGATTTTTGTATTGCCCATTGTTCTCTTACCTGCCTCACTTGCAGCCTATCTCGGCACTTGCTGCTCACAGGAACTGTAGCAACTATATTGTATTCACTCTGGCAAGAGATTTAAAAAAAAAAAATCAGGTGTCCCTTTTACCAGAGGGCTTTATTATCAGCTTTGAATCTATGAAAGAAAAGTACTAAAACAGTCCCAAAAAATCATCAGCAAATGCTGACATTATTTAAACTGCTGTGTGCATTGCCCAGAGCTACACAGATGGGAGGAGACTCCAGCTGGGACAAGAAATTTTGACACAACACTACTATGTGCAGTTACTGATTATGCTTGCAACTCCTTTGCCTGCCACATCCAGTTTCAGAAAGAGGAAAGCATGAAAGTGAAAAGGACGTGGACCTTTAACACAGGTGCCAGCTGTAGCTCAGGGATTTGGAAAGCAGAGGGAGCTCTGTGAGCAAGATCCCTTTTTTGAGGAAAAAGTAGCTTATTGCATCTTAGAAGCAGTGAGTAAAGATACTGGTTAAATCTGATTATTGGCTGATGATAGCAGAAAACATAAAAGACAAAGGCGCAATTTTAAAATAATTTTTGCTTCTTTCTGAGATCACACCTTTCCTCACGGTGTCTGAACAAGTGTGGAAGATGTCAGGCAGTCAGATCTACAGTTCAACAGACCTGCTCTCCATCCCAGTCAAAGTGACTTTACAGAAGGACCCTTTCCTTTTAAAATCCTTTTCAAATGTTCACATGAATACATACTTTCGAATACCATCTGTAGGTTTTTATGTACACAATCTGGAGTTCCCAAAGTAAAACAATCTTTAGTATCAGTGAGATTATTATTGAAATTATCACTACCAGGTCATCTGAATGTCCCTCTCAACATCCAAATAAAGTTGGCATATTCTCTGCCCGTTTGTAATATTTTATTACCTGGTTGAATGGAGGCTTAACCATCTGAACAAGTTGAAAGAATAGTTAAGATTTCTATATCAATTCCATTTTAATGCTCTTGTAACAGAGCTTTCCTTATGACTGAGTCACTCTGCCACTTTGTTATTCTTGTAGTCTAATTATAGCTTACAGATTTAAAGTATAAGCCCAAATATTTTGTTTTACCTTTGACAGTGGAATCTGACTTGCTCTGTGCTTCGGAGAGGATTAAAAAAAAATTCTTTCTGCTGCTTAAATGACAGGATCTTGCAAACCGCACTGATACCACAGCAGCTCAGTGTTTCTTCTCCAGGAAAACAAACCAAGCGATCAACAAACCTATAATCAGCTTATCCCAAAGAGAACATCATCCTAAAGGCTGTTCTTACTCAATGACACAAACAATATATTCTCAGACTCTTGGAAATACGTTACACAAAAAATACTGTGCTTACCTATTGTGTTCCTGGCCAGATGATCCTCAGACCACTTGCTTTCTTTGCCAAGAAAGCATAAAATAAAACAACATAGACTTTTCAGATCTCTGTAGGCAGATGAAAATCCAAACTGTGCAACCAGTTTAACAGGACAGAGCTGATTTTTCCATATGGTTCCTGAACAGACATAGTAACTAAAATACTTGCGGTCTTTCAAGAAAAGTTAAAAATAATAATAAAAAAAAAGGCAAAACCCCCAGGATTTTGGTATTTTCTCAAGTTGGATGTTTTCAAAGGTTGTTTGAAGCTTGCCCCATTTTGAAATCTTCCAAGTGTTGACTGTTGCTCCCTCAGTTCCGGAGTTCCCTCGGGAGGGCTGCGCAGCAGTTGGGCTGTGCTGGCTGCAGCCACAGGACCCTGCTCCTGCAGAGTGGCAGCCGGACTGCTCCTGCAGCCTGATCCCAGCAGGGCTGGCCAGGGAGCAGGTCTCTGACTGAAATGCACAGTGAGGAGGAGGGGGTGAGATGGAGAGAGGAGCAAATGCTGTTAACCCTTGTTAGCCCTTCATCCAAGCCGGTCAGGGGTGCACCTCTCCTCCAGAAGTCTGGGTTTGCCTTAGCAGCTTCATGGCCCTTCCAAGGAGTGTGTGATCTCCCTGCCCTCAGCAGTGCAGAAGCTCCAGACAACTTCAGGTGTTCTGTGTTTCTGGTGTGGTGCTTTATGGCCCAACAGGTGCTGACTTAGAGAAGGGAAGGCAAAAAAGCTGCGAGGGAGAGAATGCTCTGCATTTTTTAAGCAGACTGGAATTAGCAATCCTTTGAAGACTGTCAGGAATCTACTGAATAGAGCTTAGCAGTTTTCTTGGCTGGGAGAGGCTGTGTAAGAAAGAAACTCCCAAAGTGTATGGGCTGAGGGGGGAGCATTTTTGATGTGAAAGCAGTGTGGCTTGAGGGAAAAGGCAGGAAAAGGGTGCATGGGAAATGGCTCACAGCAAGCCAAACACTTGCTTGTTGGGGCTACAAAGCAGTTGTAGCAAAGCCATGGTTCTTTTCAGGCCGCTCCTGCTGAGTGAGAGCAGAGTATGGCCAGGATTCACATGCTGCTTGTACTTGTTGGCCTGGGATGTCAGGAAAGATGCCCTGGGAGCATTCCTGCGGGGATATCTGCTCAGAAAGGCAAGCCCCAGGAAGCTGCATGAGCTCCCAGGCAGGCACTTTGCAGGAGGCGAAGACAGAGTATAGTAGGGAGGCTAGGGCTTGTATTTATTTCTAAATGAAGTCTTTTGTGCAGTGTTTGAAGAGAGTGATTTGTAGTAACCTTTACTGTTGTCTCCCTGGATTTGGAGTTCCATTATTTAAGCCTTCCCAGGACTAAAAGTTTGCTAAGAAGAGGGGCACAATAAGGGAGAAGTTGAAAGAAGCTTCAACAGATTTTTGCATAGCAGATTTTTCTGCAAATGTAAATTTGTTTATCAGCTGATATAAGGGAGAGAAATATTTATGGTGAATTTATTTTCACTGCAGAAGATGGCAGGGATAATTAGGATGTTCATCAGATGTTTGCCGAAAAGTTTTGCTGAGCAACTGGACTTTTAAAAGGGGCAGCCTTGATGCAAACACTGTATGATCAGAGTATTGGTACTGTGGAGCTAGGAAGGGACATTGCAGGATGTATGCTAGAAAACTAGCAAAAAGAGAGTAAATGGTAAACAGCATTAGTCAGACAAACCATCATTCCGGTGTGAAATCCAGAACAGATCTGAGAACCAACATAAGTACCTAGCCAGAAGCAAACTAATGGAAGAGAAGCATGAGAAAAAGGTTCTGCCAAGTCCAGTAAGGTCCCAGAGTGTGCCTGGAAGAGGGAAATGTAGGTCAGATGAGGTGCATCAAAAATGTGTTGTGGAAACAGGACGTGAGAGAAAAGCTATTGGCTACGATATAAGTTCAGGATCTACTGTCTGGTTTTGCTGAGATTTTGAAGGGACTCACGAGTGGACGTCAGCAGGGAGAATTGTAGGCCAGTAAGCGGTGTTAAGTAGGAAGGTCTCTGGGCAGGGCTCGGAAGCAGGTGTCACTCGTGTCTGGTAAAATCCCTGGTCAATCTGGACACAGTGGATGTGTTTGTTATAGAAGGGGTGGGTTCACTGTCTGGTCCTCCCCAGGCCTCCCCACTGCCATCAAAACAAACCATTACTCCCAGCTCAATTCAGCTGCCAGGGAAGGCCTTGGGAGTCTTCCCTTTGGCCATCTCAGTGTTGGAAGCCAAATGCTTGAAGGAGCCCTCTGTCTCACACTGAATAAAACATGAGCTGGGACGTCAGGTGAGAGGCTGGTGATGGTTTAAGTATGCAAGCAATCCAGTTCCTCTCCTGACAATTTTTTACATGCTTCCCATGTGTGTCTGCTTACATGCTTTGCTGGAGCAGGATGTGTGCTCATAAATTGAGAGGTTCACTGAAGCACTGTCAAAGCAAAAAAAAAAAAAAAATCCCCAGTATTCTCTACGGAGAAGGTTAAGAGCTAAATTCAGACTTGTAGAGCTTGACTGAACTCAGTGAAGTTACAATAGGGATAAATCAATCCCTTGATTTGGCAAAAAATTGCTTCAATGGCCTTCTCATTAGAAAAAGTGTAGTCTGTAGTGAGCAGGCTCTGCTGCCCCTCAGAGCCCAGTTGGTGACTTCAGGAGGGCTGTTCAGAGAGCCTACCTCTGTTCCAACCCTGCTGGCCATCCCCACCTTTCATCAAGGTGAGAGATGGACCACCTCTGACATGAGAGACTTGATTTATTCTCAGTTGTGTAGTGACTCTGCTAAAAGATCAGTGATGTTAAAACAAAGGAGCTGCTTTGAAATGGGAGCAAAAAAACTGTCAGGGATTTAGCTTGACTCTCTCAAAGATTCTTCAGATGTGCATTTTCTGGAACTGCACTCCAAATTTTTGTATTCAGGTGAGGGATTCTGCAAGCCAGAGGAGTGTCCTGCAGTCTTGGCAGCAGACTGTCCCCCAGCCTGCCCTGCCTGCAGCCTCTGGTGCTCTTTCATGGCCTGCCTTGCACAGGGATGCTCAGGGGGCCTCTCGGAGCTGCGCGGCTGGCCCCGGCTCACTCACAGAGCACAGCTCTGAGAACTGCTTTGTACCTGGCAGGGAGATACTGACATTGACCACATGTATTTCTGATGAAGCAATTCCCCTGCCCTGGCAACCCACCTTTGAGCTGGTCACCTTCACCTGGAAGCTGTGTCTGGGAAGGGCCAGCCGAGCTCTAGTCCTCCCTGTTAGTGTGATACGTGGGAGAGTGGGAACAGGACTGTGCTGTCTTCCCATCCATCACCCAGCTGGATCAGGCCCTGGCCGTTCATTCTGGCAATTCCCAAGCACAGATAACTTCCCTGTGCCCCCCAGACCTGCCTAGGGAGTTCTGTTTCGTGAAACTCTGTAAGCAAATTAAAAATGCATGGAGAATGAGAAATCCAGTCTTTCACTTACAAGTGGTATACTCTCCTTCTGTCTTTCAACATGCACATGTGTATTCCATGAACAACTGAGGTGGAATTCTTAGTCTTTGGCTCCCAGCTACCTGTCTGCCTGCAAAATGCCTTCTGAACTAATTGGCATGTATAAACAGTCTTCATACCCCTGAGGACAAGTAGTTACGGATGTCTGAGAGGGACAATTACAGCATCCAAATATGTTTTATATTTTCCATGGTTGCAAGTTGCAATCTATTCCTCTCAACAAAAGAATCTAACTTCTGACTTCTCCTTATGGCTGTGGAAAGGGGGATACAAATTTCTGTTAAAATTCCCTTCCAGTTGGAGAGGTTGTCCAAATCATTGCTTGATAGTTAGCAGAGCTAGTATGTCCTTGAGAAGTTAATGTACTTCTGGTTAGTATCACTGCTCAAAAAATATCATCCTAGATGCACAGCTGGGCTCCAGAAAGAATCACACTTTCTTCTGAAGCTGTGAAAGACAATCGTAGGCAAAAGTCTGGCACTTAAAACCTACTGAGGGTACTGTAGTGGGGCAGCTGCTTTTATTTCTTCCAGGTTTTGTCAAACCCTGGCAATGCAGAAGCACTCAAAGGACTGTCTGATGAGAAAAGCCATGGTCTATTTCTATTCAGAGGCATTAAAAAGCAGGAGAGACACGGAATTGCTTGCAAGTCAAAAACAGACTTGAAATTTTCCTGCAGCCTGTATCCAGGTGAGAGTATAGGAATAGGTTGTTTAGGAGGTTGGTGGGTTGTCCTGGCACTACACAGTGGTTTTGTAGGATAAAAAATGATCTTTTTGCTGTTGCTCTTTAAACTAAAGGGCCTTAGTAAACTGAAGGGTCTTAGTAACAAAAAAAAAAAAATTATGGATACCCAATTGCTCTTCACTGTTCTCGTATTCCTTATTTTTAGGAATGATTGTAATTGCTCAGGAGTCTGTCAAGAAATGATAGATACAATGTAGGGTTATTTCCTGTGCAAAGTTGTGATTTTACAGGATGTGAGAGATTGCTTCTGAGGTTACTATATTCAGCTTAATGGGAAAATTCCTTATTTTTATGATAGAATTTGTTCTTCTGCTAATGTAAATTCAGTGCAACAGGAAAATCTTCAAGTACTCAGCTAGGAGTCAGTATTACACTGACAGTTTCTTTATGAATTAAAGAGGAAAACATATTTTAGGTCCTGAGCTGCTATTTTCTTTTCCTTTCCCTTTTACCATAGCCTGTAGGCTTTGAGGATTTTAGGTTGAGTCCTATTAAACAGTGCCATAGAGAACACCTGCAGAATGGCCCTAAATCATCTAAGCAGCAAACCAGTTTGGGCAGGTGTGGAAAAATAAGGTGATGTTTCCAGCTTAGCTAAAAACTGTGGGTTATCTCAGTTAATAACATCACAGGAAGAATGAAGTGGTGTTGTCTGTAATCTGTATGCTGTTTTAATAGGGTAATCCTGTATTTTGTTTTTAGCTACAGTGTTGTTTTTTTTATTTGACAAAGGATTAAACTTGTATAAAAAGAACTAATCCACCCTGGTGGACAAGGAGCACACCCAAGTGTTTCGTGTGCTGGAGGTTCTTAAGTGTTGGGTCACTCCTGTCAGTGGAAAGTCAGAGATGGGCAGGGAATGCTGAGCAGCCAAACTCTTGCTCTTAAATCAAGCATGGGCCTGCTGAATTTTATGCATCTGGAGAGATGATCTGATACTGTGCAGCTCCATAACCTTTTTAAAAACACCTTCAATTTGACCAAGAGGCCTTTCATCTCCTAGGTGCTGGTTTCTTTTACAGCATTTCATTTTCCTCTTGGGCTCCTGGGATCCCTCCTTCCTGTGCATACCCAGGGGAGTTTGCAAACAACCTGGCTTTCCACCTATAGCACTGAACAATTTTTCAGAAGGATGTGGTTATTGGTCCTTGCTTTGTTTGTCCCAGGGGGCTACAGCAGTTTGCACTCGAGAGCTTTGAAACAAAACCTGCCTTTTGCAGTACTGGAAAGCAGCCTGCATTAATCTTCCTGTCCGGACCTCCTCTGTGGTGGCTGGCAGAGGAGGAGTTAACCACTGTCCTCTTTTCTGCCTTTGCTGGCTGGAGTCACTGGCATCCCATCTGGTCCAGGCTGTCCGTAGCTCTTCCCAGCGTTCTCTGGGGAAGGCACTACAATATCCAGGAATTTTAACAATCCTAAACAGATTGGGGGCCACATATGGAGTAAAATGATTAGATTATAAGAAATCCAATCACATTTGCTGCCCCAGCCTTGTATTTTTAAGCATCTGAGATCAGGCTTTTTGCTCAATTAGAAATATTTCATATGCAGCATTAGATAGAGTTATGTTCATCTCTCCATCTTGTCCCCAGAGGAATAGTATGGATGTTAATGTTTACTTGTAGGAATTGAATGAATAGAATCTTCCCCTTTTTGTCATAAATCATCACAGGGACTTGGTGTTCATGATAGACTGTAGAGAAGAAGGAATGCACAACATAATCATACTTATGAACATAGGAGGGGAAAAGTACTCTCCGTGCTTTGTTTATTCTGCATTGTTTGCTCCAGTGTGTGGGGTTTTCCTGTACAATTAAAATGAGATGGATATTTCATGACAGACCTTAGCAATAAGTTTACTTCTGCCAAATAATTTTATTGAGCAAATTGATTAAATCGCGCCAAATGTTAAGTGTAAAAAGCAACAGGAAACTATGGAGTTCATCCTACAGCCATCTCCCGCTGCATCTCTGGGTGTCCCCCCTCCCTTGTGACACAGGACATTGCCTGGTGTGGTGCCCCGGCAGCCGTGAAATCCTGTCTCCTCTTCCAGCCCCCCTGGCTGGGCCCAGAGCAGCAAGCAGCAATTCATTCTGATACAGAGGCCTTCTGTAGGAACGTCTTTGCCTCTGAATGGCATTTGTTTGGGTTCTGAGCCAAGTCCCCAGAGATGGTAGAAGGGAGTGGAGGTAGGCTGGGGCATATCCACAGCTCCGTGGAAAGCTGCCTTCACACCCGTGTGGGCACCTTCAGACCAGTCTGTTTCCTGGTTTTTGCCCTCATCTGTTGTGGTCCCCCATGACTCCAACACCTTGGAATGCTGTGCCTGCCCCCATCTGTTCCTCAGCTTATCCACCTCCTGTTCCTCCCTGATTGTCACCTGCTCCCTTCTGACCTTTGCAAGGGGTGGGTAAATGCATGCACCAAGGGGCAGGAATGCACGCCCTCCCAAAGTTGTAGAGGGCCTTGCAAAGGACCAATGCAGCTTTTTGTGCAGAGGCAAGCTTAAAAGGTCACAGAACAGCAAGAGAGTCCCAAGGGAGTCCTTGTAGCAGAAATAGGGAGCTAGTTGGTCTCGTTCTGCTTGCTTTCCTTCCCACAGACCAAAAGTTTTGCCTGGGGTGAATGTTCCACTTAGAAAATTTTTTTTATAAGAACTGTCTTGCTAATTCTTTTCCTGATATCTTGGATAAGATGTGTAAGTCCTCAAGCAGCCCCTGAAGGAAGCAGCCTGCCAAGCTGTGGAAAGCAGGGATTGCACTACCAGGGCAGCCTAATAACCTCCCAGAGCTTTGTCTTGTCCCTGACACTGGTCTGCATCAGAAATCCTAGCAGGAGGTGGAAAACCTTTCCTATGGCATAGTAGCACACCTAAGACAAGTGATTAACAGCAGTGGCTCCAGCCAGCTAATGCTTCAGGGGCTCTATGAAAATCACACTGTTGGTTTAAAAAAAAAAAGACTTTTAAATTTACAAGCTATTTTATAGACTCATTAATTTTTCATGGGGGAAGGATAAAGGAGTGGCTGGGGAGGAGGTTGGAATATGCTATTTACACTTAATTTATAAATTATGAACTTGAAAGCTGACACTCTATGGTGCTTGTATCATTTCATAATGAAATGGAATGAATCTCTCTGCCTCTATGCTGGATCTGGCATAACATTAACATTTATGCTTCCAGGCAGTTTCTAGCAGCAGTGACTGAGCACAGCTCAGCCCGTTGGTGGAAGAGGGTTTTCCTTTGCAGTACTCTCAGCTCGTTTTCCTTGTGCTCCCTTCTTTCCTGCGGCAGATGTTTGGCCCTCACATTCTGCAGGTGGCAGGTTATCCATCAGAGTCCCAGCATGGCCTGGATAGCAGTTTTGACTCTGTCGTGACTCCAGAGCCACGTGGCTTCCTCTCCATCCCCAAGGAAAGACCCTACCAAATCACCCCATGTGGCTTCTGCAGCACAAAATGAAATCAGGGAAAAGATGACTCCAATGGCACATGCCTGAGGTATCTGGGGCAAGGATAAGAGAGATCACCCTTTCTGTGCCTCTGCTGTATTCATGGGACTCCCAGTCTCCATGGCCAAGTTCCTGCATTCAAGAATGGGCATCTGGAGAGCCCTATGGCAGGAGAAGAAGCGGTGATGGCCCTGCAACGGCAGGACCACGGAGGATTTGGGAAGCCCCCACTCTTTCCATGATGCTTACTGGGCCTGGGTTTGCACTGAAGCAGAGATGTGTGCAGAGCAAGTGCAGCCACAAGCTCAGGGGGGACTAACTCAGTGCTCTCCCTTTGCTGACACAGCTGCTCATGTGTCAGACTTGGTCTGTGTTAAAATACTGTTCCTGACATTAGATTAGCTCTGGTGGTGTCCAGCTTTTCAGATTTATTCCTAACAGTGGCCTCATATCTTACCACTTGGCCAGTGGCCATTTCTTGCTACATCTTGTCTTTAGGTTTCAGCGTGAAATTAAATTTTCACCACCTTGTTAGTGCTCCTGATGAGTGTACACATTTCTGGAGCTGCTTGGAGTAGGACTTGGGAATTGGGTTTGATGGTCCTTGTGGCTCCCTTCCAGGTCAGGATATCCTGTGATTCTGTGATTGCCTCAGCACAGAGTAGTTTGGGAAGCCTGTCCCATAAGTGATGGCCCACACTGCCAGTCCCCTCATTGGCAGCCCCTTGGCTTCTGGCTCCCATGCCCAATTTCCTTTTGGGGGTTCAGGTAATGTAATGCCAGACCATTTCAGGTGGAAGTTTTCTCAAAAGCTTGAAGAACAGATTGTCAAAGAGGAGTGATCGTCAGAAATCCCTGAGCTTTGCTTATCTATCTGTGATCCCCTGTGAACTTAATTTTGGGCCTTGTTCTTTCCCTACATGAAATTGTTCTTGGTTTGGCTCAGACTCGATTCTAATATATGTTTAATTTATAATGGTCTAATATTACAATGAATACTAAGAATAAGGTACTTAATGTTGTGGTGTTGTCAGAGCCTTGGCATCTGTAAGCACATCTGGATTGTGTGTCACTTGACACTTGCTTGTATTTTATTTGAGCAATGGTTAGAAATTTCTTGTTGCTGGATTTTACCAGCCGTACAACAGGTTGTCTATAAGCATGTGGTGCACCCTGTACCAGGGGAAGTAAAATGGTTAGGTTTTGACATTCCCTGCACCCTTCGTGTGGAGGACTGTTTATGTTTGGGTGCCGTTTCTCTTCCAGGCTGTTGGGATCTTATTTTTCTGTTACATAGAACTCTGAGAGGGGAGCTGGGGGCTGTTGTCTGACCCTTCCACATGATGAAACCAGATTTCACTGCTCTGAAGACACAGGTTTGGGACTAGGCCAAGGGTGGGATGTTTCTGTCACAGAAGGGGCTACTCCAGGAGGAAGCTAATGTGGAAGTCAGCTGTAGGAGAAAGGCATCATTCCAAGATGTCCTGGGCCACAGGGTAAATAGCAGGCAACTTGCGGAGGGAGAAAGGAACAGAGCTTCAGGAGGTGTTTAATTTTCCCAACAGATGCTGCACTGGGAGGAGTCAGGGTCAGGAAATGTGTCTTCCCAAGACCAGCTCCCTGCTTCTCTTCAAATTCAATTAGGCTGGGAGCTGCTCCAGATGGCAGGGGCAGCACTCTGTGCAGCACAGAGAGGAGCCGTGGGGAAGGGAGAGGAGCTGCTCTGAGGGGCAGAGGGAAGGAGGTGGTGAATAGGGAGCCAGGAGGTCAGGCAGAGGAGGGAATGGGAACAGCCACACCGTTTTAGCTCCAGGTCACTGCCTCCAAAGGCCGGGGCTGGCAGGTGGGGGGAGCATTTTGACAATCAGACTCCTTTGGCTGGAACAACACATACCAAGTGTGGGATGTGTGCTGTTGTTTCCACAACCTGGCATTACAAAGGTCAGAGAATAAAAATGTGTCCCGCTCTCCCCTGGCTTCTGGGATGAGCTTGTCTGACACGTGGTACCCCAGATGCGTAGTTCTGATTTACGGTAATAAATCCCCTCTTCATAGGGGAATAGAGGAAGAGTCAGAGGAGTAGAACTAGCAACTGCTGGGAAACAAGTGATAAATGTCAGCTCTGGGAGAGAAGGTTTCTGACGAGAACTACTCCCAGCAGTATTGTCAGGGAAGCTACAACCAATTCCTAAAGGAATTAATTTCTTTATAATCACCTCTGATGAGCATCTTTATTGTACTAGCTGAGTGATTGCACTGCTGTCAGCAGGGAACTTCTGCTAATTGATTAAAAATGTTTTCTCACTGCACAATGCACGACATTATCTGATGGAGGGGGGAAAAAAGTCTAATGCATCTTGGTCCAGAGAAAAATGCAAAAAGAAAGTTGGAGGAGAAAAGTAGGGAAAGAAAGATTTTCATCAAAGCATCTACTTGGAAATACAAAGTAGGTTGTCAGAGAAATGCTTTCAAAGGAATAATATCTCTCTGCCCTCACATTTCAAGTACAAGAGCACAAGGAAATGAAATTCACTTTCACACTCCAACATGCCAACCTGATCCAGACAAAGAAGGGAGCAAAGCTAGGGAATGCATGTTGCAGTCATATGAAGACATGAAAACTAACAGGCAGCTAAGGAAAGTCGGCAGTCCAAATGGTCAAGACAAATGAGGCATTGTTTGGGCCAAATTGGCTTTATTCCTGGCTTTCAGAAGCCCACACATGAGCTCTCTGAACTTCGGAGCAGACGATCAGGTTAGCTCCATTGCGCTCTTATGAACAATTCAACGAAGTATTTTCAAAGTTCTGCTGGGGTTTTTTTTTTAATATGAATGTCACACCTTTACAGAGCAAGCCCATTTTCCTTTCTTCCCAATAACAGTAAAAGTGCTCGAGGGCCTCAATCTGCAAGTGCTACTCATGAATTATTAACAAGGCTTCTCCTGCCAGGGACGTTTTGCAGAGGGGTGAATGGTTATGGAGCTGAGCCTTTGGCCCAGAGAACCCATTCCGGCTCAGAAAGGTGCTAAGAATGTGCCTGTAATGGCACAATTTAAAAAGCCAATTAAGAAATGATTAATGTCACAAACAGCACAGCTTAACCAGAGGTGGGCCCCTCATCTCTAAGACAGACCTCTCCCTCACACACATTTTCCTTGTCTCTATGTAGTAGCTTAATGCACAAAAGAGGCTGAGAAATCTGGCAGTCTGACCACATACTTTCCACTTATGAAACTGAAATGTGTGTGACCATTTCTCCACACTGCTTCAAGAGCATCTACCTATTAACTTTCCACATAAGAGATTTCCCTGAGATTTTCCACTTTGCAAAAAACTCTTTCCCACATTGGCAGTTCCCACAGGAGGATCCAAGACTGCAGCTACCTTCTTTATTTGGAAAGCCTGAGGGAGCTAAGTCTGTCCTGCTATGGAGAGAGAGCACAGGTGCAGATTATATTAATGCTCAGGGAAAGACATTGCTTTGATACCTCATTGAAAAACCTGCTCCCTCTTAGTTCCCCCACTGTAAGATTGCAAAAAGGTTTTTTGGGATAAATAGTGGCTCAGTAGTCTTAACTTCTCTCCCTGACTGTTCCCACTAGCACATGGCCTGCACTCCACTGACATGTCCATACTTCTTCCAGTTAAATGGGCATGAAAAAGACTGGAAGCTGCTAGGAAAGAGAGTCAGAAGCTGCTCTTTACTTGTAGGAAAAGCTGAATGTCAGATGTGGCTTGCAAGGCATAAGAGCCTTCTTTGAAAGTAGAAGATAGAGCTCTTCTTCCTCTTGGATGTACTCTCTAAAGTCACTGACTCCTGCCGAGCTGCTGCGGGTTCAGAGCTCAGTTTCTGTCAGGGCCTTTGCGCTGGTGTAGTCCAAACACTTGTGAGGGATGTGCACCCACTTTATTACACAAGCATCAGTGTATAGCAGCATTTAAATATACAGAGGCAAAGGCTTCGAATGGTGCATGACTTTAAGGTCCTCTTACAGAGGTCCTCTGTCTAATGAAAATCTGGTTTGGCTTCTGTTGCTTATGCTGTTTTATTCATAAAAAGAGAAAAAGCCTACTTTCTCCTAGATGCCCTCCTTGAGCTTTTCCTTCTATGGGCAACTGGATATGAAAACTGGATTGACATGGCATTAGTTGGTTAAAACAGAGGAAAAAAAGTCACATCTGGTACATTGCTGGATACATGTCCTTTGAGCCCTGTCTCTTACTCTATTTTCCTATTTTCTCTACATGTTCCCACCCCAGTTAATCTCATTTTATACTTGTCACTGGGACATCTTGCCCTGAGATGGGTGTTCCTGGGCAGGTCCCGTGCCTGGCACATAGGAGGGGAACAAACAGCCTTGGTCAGGATCAGGCCATGATTCCCTGCAATGCAGTTTGTGGAGACACTTCCTCACAAAGAGCACTTAGTCCAGTACTGTGGCTTCCAGTTTACTTTCTAATTTTGTTTCCAGTATTCAGGCAGTTTATCATTCTGGGTGGGTGTGTGTCTTTGGTCTGCCCCTTCTGTTCAGTGGGAAATACAATACTTTTACCTTCTTACTAAACCCACTGTCAGGAAGATTAAAGAAAGTTTAAGAAAGATTTACAAACCATGGCAAATCTATAAACTGCTGTAGGTGACAGAAATTAAAACAACTAAATAACCATCTGGAAATAATAGCAGTAGTTCCACACTTAGAATAGTTATAGCACGGCTGGAGTTACTTATATTTTCCTGATCTTAAAATCCCATATTTTTGAACCATATGTAGAGAGGTTAGGCTGCAATTTGACAGCTTGTGCTGCCCTTGAAATTGTTGCCATCGAGCATATTTTAAAAAGCTAATTGATGGCTCCCTGTGTGGTGGCAGTACCTCTATTTCTGTCTGCTGGTAATGGACAGCATGTGAGAGGTGGAATTTCGAGTTCTTCATTGTGTTGTAATGTATATAGTTTCTGCAGCCTGGATTGGGTCTCTGCCTTTGACCTTGAGAGCCCTGAGACAGCAGGTTTCCCTGCTGCTTTTGGCAGGAGGGGATACAATCGGGCTTGGCTTTAACACTTTGCATCACCCCGGTGGGGTTTGAGGGCAGACTGGCAAGAATGAGGGCTTGACTGACTGATGGACATGCCCTGGGTGTGGCACTGGGCTGAAGCAGCAGAAGGGTTTTTTGGGGCAAGGCCCAAGCTTTGGTGGCTTGGGGTGCTCTGCAGGATGAACCCACAAATAGGACCCTCCCTATTTTCTGGGGAGATTGCCTTTGTATTTAACATGCTTTAGAGAACTGTGATGGTGAATAAAGGCTGTGATCAGATCTACTCACTGTCAGCTTGAATGATTTCTCTTACTCTGTGACATGCATGTTTCTTCATGCACAACCCCTTCCCTCTTCCATGCCAATGGACAGAGCCATTCCCAGCCCTGCAGTGTGAACACCTCCAGTGGGATTATTTGCAGCTGAATCATTCTCTTGGCTCCCAGCACAGCTTTACGGGCATCTTCTGCGCACAGGAGCGGGACATACAGTGTGGTGGTGGGGGGCAATGTCAGACGTGAGACTTACCTCAAGCCGGAGTTGCACCAGACATGGAAATACTCACGAGGAGAAGTCCCTGTGAGACAGAGAGGGGTGGCTGGAGGGAAACCCTGGCTATGTGGGAAATCTCTGTGAACTCTTTGAACTAAAGCAGCTTTTAAAATTAAAATAGAAGAGCATGTAGGGCCTTTGAACACTGGCAGTACTACTTGGTGACAAATTTGGTACTTTCCCGTCTAGCCCATTATTCAAAAGATTTTAGCCTGGATTCTTGCGTTACCTGCTGTGTCTCTGTATTTTAGGAAGTAGAGATTTCTTCCTTGCAGAGCTGCCGCTATCCAAAGGACAAAATACCAGCTAGCATGACTCTTGTCTTTTCTGTCACAGGTATGAAGAAAGAGGGAATGTTTGTTAATGGGAATTTAATTTGTAATATGTGATCTTGCAGACTGGTGAACAGGCATGTTTATAATGCTATAAAAGAGCTGTGCTAGGGATGATGGTACAAGAACAAATTTAGTAGGATGAAATAATAATATGAATTCCAGTTTAAACAGGGATCTCAGCCCCATCCAGTCACCCCTAAGAAAATGCATATGCAACATCTAATTCTGTACTAAGGAGTTTGGGGAGGAATTCCTCATACTTGTGTCTCCAACCCCAGAGCCTTTGGGAAGTGTGCTCTTTTCTCCACTGAGGGGAAAAACCATCCACCTTTAGGCAGGAACGAGAACTTGTGAACACTTAGTGATGCCACTTGTTTCACAGAGTGGACATAAATGAGAGCTCAGGTTGGCTGTCTCCCTCATGAATTAGTCTTCAGACTGTATGTGACTGTGCAGCTCCTACGTTGGGGTGAACTCTGCAGGTCGGGAGCCTCTTGTCCTTTCTGCACTGGAACCAGGGTGGGATGAGGATCCAGCTACTGAGGATCCTGATATTGTGAACTGAGCTGTTCTGTGGGGAGGCACAGCTGGGAAAAGCTGTGTTACTGATCTGCCCTTCAAAAGAGAGGATTAAGTAGGAAGCAAGACTGCTTCCTTAAGATTTTCACTTACAGGTGGGTGGATGCATTCTGAAATGAATGATAATTAGTTAATCTGCCTCTGCCTATGGTTTGTCTCTGGACATTTATCAATGTTTGTTATCTGAGATGGGCTGGTGGGCAGATTTGTACAGCACAGCTTGATGTTGAGAGTCCATTAGGTTTTCATCATTTATTCTCTTTATTGATTCACTGCTACACCACACTGCTGCTTCTCAGAAGTCAGATACTGCCCTAAAAAAAAAAAAAAAATTCCTCAATCTCCTGACCTCCACTGAAGTCCTAAATTTCTGTGCTCTGTTTCCAAACAGGTCCTCAGCTCGTAGATCTATTTTCTGACATCAGGTAATCAGACAGTTTGATCACAAGTCAGATCCCTATTTTGGACATGCCTGAGTGCACATCCCACTGCAAGCCTTCAATTCAGGCCTTGGGTTCCCAGTACCTCTTCCCTCATTCACTTCCTTCTTCCCTTCGGTCAGGTTTTGGTCCTTTTGACAAGGATGGCAAAAAATGCCTCATCAGCACAGTCAGAGGCTGTGCAGAAGCTGCTGCCACGCAGGAAAAGGGCACAAGGAGGTTATTGCAAACTGGGTGGAAGTCTTCCTTACCCTGAGAAATCTCAAGGGATCACCTTGTATAAACACTTTAAATAGTTTTGAAAGTAACTTTCAAACAGGCTATGCAGTCTCATTGCATTGAGTGACTAAAACCTCAGCAAGCACACTGCTCACACTCTGAGCGGAGGTGAAGCCACTGAAGTACAGAGCAGTTTCCTGCTGGCAGCCTGGGAGAAGAATGGCCACTGCCTTGCTGCGTCTGATGGCACTGTATTTGTCATGTCTTTATTTGCAGTGTCTACCCTGTGAATGAACACGGGATGTCTATCTGCAGAGCTGCCAATCGATAACTTTTATTGCTATTCACTTAATTTTTAGACTGGAGAACAATCACACTGCACCAGGAGGTAAGGACAAGTCAGTGAGTTAGCTTGGTGTGTTTTGCCGTTATCTCTCAGTGCTGTTTTGAGATGCACACATAAAGTGTCTGGAGCGTTCCCTTGTCTTTCCGCTGGATACCAAGCTTCTAAGTTTTGTAGGGAAGGTAGTTCTTACCAGTCCCACTAATAGGCCTTACTAGCCCTGATCAGCCTCAGCAGGGGATCACTCTATGGAGGCTCAGCCCTGAGCAGGCAGTTCTGGCCAGAGCTGTGTTGCAGAAATGCTGATTTCTGTCTCAGTTGTGCTCGTGCCTGGCTGGGGACCCTGCTGCTCCAGGACCGTGGGCTGGATCAATCAAGGAATCTGGATTTCTGCACTCCACAAGGTGGATTTTGCACTGCCTTACCTCAGTGCTGCCAGGAAGCCTTGTAGAGCACAACCAGGTTTGCAAATGCAGCATCCTTTGTGATGACAGTCAACAGGAGCACTGCATGTGACTTGGAAAAGCTGTTGACATGGAGCCTGGAAAGATGAGGCTCTATAATCTATTCGGTGTACCCACATGTCCTAGCAGTTGTGGTTCACTTTTGGTCTGCTTCCTTAAAGGTGGTGAGGGAATGGATTGTGCTTCTATGGATTCACAGTTTCTCATTGCTGTCTGCTGGTTATCTGGCAGACTGCTGAGTCCCAGTTTGACAGCTGAGGAAAAAGAGTGGAATTCTACAATTCTTTAAATGAAGCATGAAGACAAAAAAATCAAATGTGTAGATCAACCATCACAGCTACAACTGTGCTGGGCTCCCTTTCAGCTCAGATATGGAGAAGGTGTCCACGTGTGTGTGTGTGGAAGTGGCTGGAGACACCTATTTTGAATCTGTCTTCCCAGCTAATTCCTGAAAGTCTTTCTGTTCATCAGTATCCCTGTATATGCTTTGTGAGCCTGCCCAGCAGGTGTGTGAATGCTGCCTGTTTCCTCTGTCCCAAAACTTGGCACACACCCCGTGGGCAGTGAGAACTAATCTGGAGTCTGCTGCTTGCTCTTTGTGTGTTAGCATTTCCTGTCAGGCTGTCAGGGGACACAAATAACAGGCAGAAGGGATGCAGACAGGGGCAATGACCTTGGCAGGCTGTTTTCCCAAAAGGCCTGGAGCCAGCCTCTGGTCTTAGACACTCACCATTTCCACTGGGATCAACAGTGAAAACTAACAGTAAAGGAGGAGCTCCCCTAGCAGATGCTCTGCCTTGGTCAGAGCAAAGCAGCCGTTAACTTTGATATTCAACTTGCCAAAGTACCTCAGCTGAAAGTAATTTTGCAGTACTGTACACAAACTCAGCAGGCAGTTGTCCTGGAGGTGAATTTGAATTACTTGATAAGTGCTCAGCAAGTCTCTCTCTGTCTTTTATGTTTAAGGAACCTTATTCCTAAATTGCCTTACTCTGCTGGTTGTGTACTTCTTACTTTGGGTATGTACTTTGTAACCGGGAGTGAAGGGCCAGAGTCCTTGCTTTTAACTGGAGATAGATGCTCCTTTTGGTTGTTG
The DNA here is from genome assembly GCA_013400975.1 of Atrichornis clamosus. Classification (NCBI taxonomy): domain Eukaryota; kingdom Metazoa; phylum Chordata; class Aves; order Passeriformes; family Menuridae; genus Atrichornis; species Atrichornis clamosus. The sequence continues at coordinate 46,558 of WBMZ01005347.1, forward strand.
CATTTGAAATTTTCTCGAAGTGGGATAGTATTTTTGCATGGAGCCATTCAGTGTTGTTTGGAAGGGAGGAAAATACTGCCATGTATCAGCTGTGAATGCAGTAACACCTCTGAACAGGGATCAGACTCTAAAGTTAACTTCTCCTTCCTTTTAGGCTTGTTCAGACTGGTCCAGGATTTCTTCTATGAGCTCATAATTTTTCTGTCTAGAAAAATGCTTTTAACCAGTGAATGTCATAGTCGCACATGACTATCTGCAGTTCAAATGACATGAGAATTGATATATTAGTGTTAAAAGTGTTTGCATTTATCCCTCATGAGATCTAATACCACAGGGCCTATTTGAGCCATCCCAAACAAGCAAATTGGCTTAATCAGTAAAAAAATGCATAATGACTCAGTGTGGTTTATAATTAAGGGTAAATGCTTGGAAGAAGCTCCCATGAAGCCTGTGGTGAGCAATGTTGCAGAGGAGGGGCAGAAGAAGGTAGATGTACTGAGTGGAGAGCATGGCCTTCCTGATGCAGCCTGAGCCCGCGTATGGAGGTGGGAGCAGGCTGCTAAAATTGGGAATGTTTTATTTACTGTGCCATGCTGTGCATCAGACTTGGAATTCTGCTTCTTTTTAATTGCCTGATGCAGTAAGGCAGGTGTGATATGTATGATTAATCAGCTTCAAGTGTTATCACTTGGCCAGGGTTTGTCCTGGGTGGCCCAGGCTGGATCTGTACATACAGCTAGGCCATGGTGCTTCCTGAGGGAGCCTTCATTCCAAAACAAAGTACAGGCAGGATGCATAAAGGTGCTAAAAGTAGTATAACTCAGGATGGGCCAAGAAAAATAATCAAGGGAGGTTAAGTAATTGTGTCAAAAAGCAGCTATGCTGCAGCCTTCCCACGGATAAGCTTGAAAGGTGGATGTGGAGTGAGGCTGCCCTGCCTGGCCCTTCCCCTACAGCATTCTCAACGTGCAAAAAGGGAACGTTCTGGTGGAGCTTAGAAACTAAAGTTGAAAGTCTCTCTGCCTTTTTTTTTAAGCAGTGAGTCCTGCTCTCAGCTAAAGGTGAGCAGAGAGCTGCCAGAGCAGCTCAGACTGTACAGTCCTACCCAGAGCACTTGGTTCAGTGTCTGGTTTGGTGCCTCTGGTACATCCTGTCTGTCTGACAGCCTTCCCTCCACTCAGTGTCCAACTGCGCTGGACACTTTTCTAGACCCAGCCTGTTGAAAGGACAAAGGGGATTAAAAGGAAAGCCTTGTAGTTTTGTTTCTTCAGAGCCTGGCAGCCAGCTGGCTCACCACTCCTGAGAGCATTGAAATGGTGTGCTAATTCTGCCCTTACCTCTGAGGGCTAATTCCCTTTCTGCACTGACAGCGTTACGCTCATTTCCTTAAAATCTTCTTAGGGGCAAGAGGTACCAGAGGGCCCAGACAGGTCCTTGCTCTCTGCCTGCCCTCCCAGCCCTTGCACAGGCACTGGGCAGCCAGGGCCAGTGCCAGGAGGTCAAACAGCATCACAGTGTGGATACAGGGAACTAGGGCTTGCTTTTACTGCTGAGCTTGGACAGGCAGGGAGTGCTGGAGGGCACTTTAGCGTGGGAAGGCTGCTCTCAGATGTGGAGATGGAGGATTTTGGGAAGGGGCAGGGAGAGTTCCATTTTGCTGGGTCAGTCCTCTGTTACCCCTTCTTGTAGGATGGATGGACAGCAAAGCATTTCCAGGTGTCTCCCTCAGATTCTTCCAGACAGAGATTCACTGAGGAAACTCATACCTAAGCCCCTGGAATTGCCTGCTACCTACTCGTCTACTCTCCCTGGATGGGCAGCTTATCCACACAGATTGATTCCTGTGGGGCCCTCTTCCTCGCTGTTTGGGGTTCATGGTAGACCAATGGCTGTTCCCATCTCTCTGCACGGAACAGGTCTCTGTGGTGGTTCCAGCTGCAGCAAGATATTTATGAATAAAAGAACCAAAGTACAAGTGAGAGATGGGTTTCATTCTCCACCATATGCTGTAAGTAATCTGCTGAAGCTCTGTGTTACTGGGGTCAGGCAGGGACCTGTGCCCTGCGCAGTGCTGTGTCCCCAGGTCCACGTGCTAACTGGCCCTGCACTCCACCTGCCAGCCCTGTGCTCCTTGCTCTGTGCTCACAAATGACTTGGACAGAGATATGGTGTGTTTATGGCCAATCTGGGAGCTCACAGGGATGTGCTGTGTCAGAGGATCCCTTGGGAATCCTTGTGTGCCTGGCACTGATGGGAGCATAGCAGCCATGAATGGATAAATATGTCCTCTCTAGTAAAAATTTGGTTCCTTAATGGAGATGCAAGGGAAGTCATCCATTCTTCTCAATTTTTGAAATAAAAAGTGCTTGCTTGTTAGCTGTGACTTATTGTTTTTGCATGGGTCGTACAAATGGAATGGATTCAGAAGGTTAAGCCCAGATGAGCTCATGGTGTTCAGCTGGATGATATTAGGAGTTAATCCCTTTGCATGGTTCCATATTCTGTAATACCTCTCAAGCCTGATGATTGCAGCTGTATTTTAAAAGCTTTGTTTTTTAAAGATAATCTGGTGGAATCGTGAAGCTGGTAGAAATAAATAAATATTCTCTTCTTTCCACAGAAAAGACACAGTATTTGTTTCCACATTTAAACTTTTCTTTGAACTGGCTTGCAAAACAATTTCAAGATTGACTACAACCTTCCAGTGATGACTTGTGAACTTCAAATCTCTGATAAAAATACAACTGGTAATGTTTCCCACAACTGCTGCAAATAATTAAAGCTGTCCTTCCCACTTTTAATAATCTGCTTGTTTCCTTGCTACTCAATAACTCTTTTGTTCCATGTGGTTTTTCTTTGCTTTGTGTTGCTGGCATTTACAAGGGCTGGTTTCTGGGAGCCCATGAACTGCTAGGTGTTTTAAATTGCTCATCGACCAGGTAATTTTGTAGCCTTCTGGCTATGATATAATTAAATATAGGTATAACCAATATACTCTGTAGACTGAAACTCCAAGCATGTGCTTGGTTGACCCAGGGGTCCCAGCAGGGGTTATTTGTTTGATTCCCATGCTAACAGAATGTTTTGGGGATTTGCTACTTATGTGAAATCCTGGTACCAGGTTTCTGAGCCATCTACCAAACAGCTGATCCACTCATCCAGGTTAACCTTCTTGTTTCCATCTGTGTCACAGGACTCAGAGGCTGGACAGTAATAGGAAAATACCAGACTTGCTCTCTTCAAAGAATTGTGGGAACATTGCAGTGCCCCAAGTGTTTGCAACGTGCCTTTGAGCTAAATATCAACTAAAGTCAGATTACTTTTGAAAGAAAGCCAGAGTACTGCTAACTCTGGCTTTTTGGAATTCTCATGAGTTTTATTTACAGCTTCTGTGTGAAAAAAAGAGAGAATTCCATATGGTCGCAGGGAAACATGATCTGAGGAAATCCTAATGACTGGAAAATCAGAAAGCACAGTAAAGGGTTTAGTGTAGGTAAGCATGCCTGTCTTTTAAGGTCTGAGTTTAAATGTAAAAGTCTCTAGAACATTGTGGTTTATGTAGCTGGCCTTGGTCTGGTCTGTGAGGACCAGTGAGAGCTGGGAAGGAGCTCTTTCTCTGCCCTAATAGTATTTAGTGTATCAGCTGTTACCCTGAGCTCCTTGTGGGCATTTGCTCTGTGTGAAGGGATGGCCTCTGCAGGCACAAGGCAGTGGGGCTGTTTCCAAGATCTCCGTGATCTGTAAGTCAGTCAAGCACTTCTGAGGGCTGACTTTCATTTTAGGGATCCTTACAGTTACCAGTGCCAGGAATGAAGCAGCAAGTAACAGAAAAGGTGTTGGAAAGGGAAGTAGGTGATAGAAGAGAAACAGATGGGAGGAGGAGAACTCACAGTATTCCTATGTCCTTCATACGTTTCAGTTGGTATCTTTTTCATATGTTTGCTTGATTCTTTTTCCACTCCTTCCTCTGCTTCTCACCTGCTCAGGATCAAATATTTGATAGAAAACATTTGTTCCTACTTCTTATCTGCAGGAATGTGTAGAAGACATTAGAGTTTAAGGCACCCCTGTCCTAGCCTGGAATTTGAGCTACTAAAATAGATTAACAGCATGGGCATTTGGCTCTTCTGCTGCTAGAGAATAGTTGGTCTTAGAGTTCATGAATTTGACTTGACAGGGCCAAAAGGGAGGTAACTTGGTGCTGAACGTGAGACTTTTGACTGATTTTTTTTATTGGAATCGTTCTAACTGGAATCTAGTCACCCAGCACTGTGCACCTCACTGGGTGGCTGTGTAAAAGCCTTTAGGGAGTAAATGTGTAGCTGAAAGGTCCCTGCTGTTGTATTTTCAGTCCAACTTGGAGCTCCAGGAGGTGCTGCTGCCTGCTGAGCACTCAGCAAGCAGCTCTTTGTATCAGACTTCAACCCTGCTGAGAGAAGCAGGGGGGTTCTCCAGAGATTTGGCCTACAGGAGGTAACTTCCCATTCCCTGGGACTCAGAATGAAATGCATTGCATTTAAGAGGAGAGAAGCACATCTGGAAAAGGAAACAGAACTTTCTGCCTGCCCAATTTATAGAACTGATGTGTTTGTTATTTAACAGTGGGGGATTTTCACTGTAAGATTTAGTGGAAAAGTGCTTCAGCACGCTCTGCCTGGGGAAGGTGTCAATAATGAAACTTTTTGAGTTCTTCTTGTCCACATGGTGGTTTCTGTTCTGCTCTGAGGTGGGGACTCTCCACTGTAATATTCCCAAAAGGGAAGACAGGAATAAAGACAATTAAAGCAGTAATACTGGGAGTTCAGGTATACTCGTGTATTTTTTAAAACATGAGAAAGCAAGAGTGATACGAAGGTTGAGCTGTAAGTCTGACTTCAACCACCACTCATTTTGGCTGCAGGAGTAGTTGAACAGTTTTTTTTAACCACATCCTAGGGTGCATCAGGCACAGCGTCACCAGCTGGGCAAGGGAGGGGATTGTCCCGCTCTGCTCTGCACTGGGGCGGCCTCACCCCCAGTGCTGGGGGCAGTTTTGGGTGCCACAACATGAGAAGGATAGAAAGGTGTTAGAGAGTGTCCAGAGAAGGGCCACGAGGATGGTGAACGGTCTTGGAGGATGGTGAAAGGTCTGGGGGGGAAGAAATTATGAGGAGTGGCTGAGGGCACTTGGTCTGTTCAGCTGGAGAAGAGGAGACTGAGGTCAGACCTCACTGCAGTTACAGCTTCCTTGTGAGGGGAAGAGGAGGGGCAGGCACTGATCTCTGCTCTGTAGTGACAGGGACAGGACCCGAGGGAATGGCCTGAAGTTGTGTCAGGAGAGGTTTAGGTTGGATATCAGGAAAAGGTTCTTCATCCAGAGGGTGGTTGGGCACTGGAACCGGCTCCCCAGGGCAGTGGTCACAGCACCCAAGGCTGGCTGAGTTCAGGAAGTGTTTGGACAATGCTCTCAGGCACAGGGGGTGACTCTTCAGGTGTCCTGTGCAGGGCCAGGAGTTGGACTTGATGATCCTTGAAGGTCCCTTCCAGCTCAGGGTGTTCAGAGGGTACTAAATGAATGGTTCTATGCTTTTGGTTGAATAATGGCTTCTTCAAAGGAAATTGTTTCCCTAATTTGCTGACCTTCAAGTACACCATCAAAGCAGTGGACAAAAGCATACTGTGCTTGTGATCTCAAAAAAAAAAAAATCTATTGCCAAAACCACTTTTAATAGCTTATCAAAGTACTAAACTATTATGGATTAAAGCAATGTCCTGGTCTACGTACAGGTTAAAAGACAAAGGGATGAAAAGCTTTTAGGGAAATTTCATCCCAAAGCTGCATTAACTATGACATACCTCAGGACTTTAAGGCCCCTGTTAAATTACACAATATGCAAGGAATAGTGTTTTTTGAGGATCAGTTTTTTGAGATGGACAGGAGAGGAACTCAAAGGAGCTTTCAGATTTCAGTGCTTTCCAATGGCAAATTAAATACAGAATCAATAAATGCTATATAATGCCAATGGAAAGAATTAATTTAAACCATGCAAGAGCACTGAAGAGTTGTTAACTGATTAATAAATGGCTCAGGAAATGCAGTGCATTGCTCAGCAAACTGTGTGACAGGTTAAAAAAGACAGGTGACTAGTGCATACAGGACGGAAAACAGGGCTGGATGTGAGCAGACAGCTTTTTGGTATCACTGCACAGTTTCCCCAGTGTGTTTGGATTGTGTGTCACACCCTGGCCCGGGGCAGGCTTGGGAATGCACACACGCGTTAGACTTGTGCTTGTCTTCCATTATTTGACGTGACTGTCCAACAGCTTCCTGCTTTTTGTGAGCCTGCACAGCTTTTCCCTGGAATAGGACAGAGAATGCAAGAGGGATAGGTCTGCTTTACCTTTGGTGCCAGGGATGGCAATTTCAAGGGGAAAGCAGACACTTCTGCATTATCAGCTGCCAGGGCCCGCAGTGAGGTTGCACTGGAGCCCTGGATCGGGAGCTGAGCCTGATAAATGTATTGTTCTGCTTGGCTGGTGACTCTCTCTTGAGCCAAGCCAGTTATCCTGGCGGTTTGAAGGGAGAGTTAAAGTCCAGGATGAGGCAACTGCTCAGACATTACCTTGGTCGTTCTTGTGTGATACATTAAAGCCTGCTGGGTTAGGGATAACTGTTGGGTCAGCTATGGATAGAGGTGACTATTCCTGTCACCTGGTGGCGAAACCTGGAGAGCCTGCAGGAGCAGGGAGGTGCTCCCTGCTTGCCTGCTCACTCATCGTCTGGGGCTCTGGCTCTAGGCAGTACAGCTCATGGCAAGAAATCTTCATACTTAATAGATACTGAAAGATTTCACACTCAAAAGGTTTCTCTGTAGAAAGAGAGAAGAAGGGAAGATGAGGTTATGGTGTGATCCATGTGCATTTGTCCTTGGGTAGGAGGAGGAAGGAGCAGGCAAATGCCTCAGGCTTTCACCATTTTTTCCAGGTGACTAAGCAGCAATTTTATTTTTAACAAAAGCTAATGCTAAGAAAGTGAACAGAGCTGATGGCACATCTGAGAGCTCCTGTGTCACTTCCTGCACGGTGACAATCTGCTTAGGCTGAGGGAGATGCATTGCATTGCGTTGTATTGATTTTTCTCCTTCGGGTTGAGTGTGCCTGTGAGCTCTCTCCCCTGTGACAGATGAGGTCATCCCTGCTGAAGGTCACTGATGGTGATCCAGCTCCTTTTTCCTAACTGGAGGTTGGGGTTTTGGCTTCCCTGTCTGTGCTTGGTTTGGCCAGCAGAGGGTACTAAATGAAAGGTTAACATAGGAAAGGTTTTTTATGCTGTCAGGCTGGGCTCAAAGTTGAGGATAAAAGCTGCATTTCTGGTAATGGAGAGGCCTATAACAGACAAAACAACAATTAGAAATGCTAATATCCTCCAGTTGCTTTTCTACGCAAATTTGCTTTGGTTTAGGATTAAAACATTTGAATTTTAAAATTGCCAGTCATGTAAATGGCTGCTGGTTTTATTCAGTATTCAATTATCAGTGTACGTTGTTTCTCATTCTTGATGACATCTTTTGTAGAAATTAATAAATGCTAATAATTAGATTTTTTGTCAAAATCAAGCCATAAAAGCAGCCGTGAAGTGGTTTCATCATTTAAAAAAGAAAAAAAATTTACTTTAGCATATATTTAAAGCTAGTGCTTGAAAGCATCAATCTGAAGTGTTTATCCTGTAAGATTAACGTGGAATTTTCACTTACTATTTTTATCCTCTTGCCACTTCACTTCCTCTTATGTCACAACTGGTGTAATCCATCTCTCATTGCCAGATGTTGCCTGTCCTGCATTGGGAGGGGCATCACAGCCCTTCTGCTGCCTCTTTGCAGACAGGCTTTTTGCACCCGCTTGGACACAGGTCCCGCTCTGCCTTTCCCAGCTCACTGCTGCCCATTTCCAGTGGTCCCAGGCTGGGAGCATGTGCAGACAGGAGCTGCTGAACCCGTGCTCTGTGCCAGCAGAGCTGTGTCCCCTCTGCACACCCTCGCCCTGCATGGCTGATGCAGCCACTGGCCAGGATGGCATCTGGAATGTGGGGACAGTGGGGGCTGAACACAGGGATGCAGCCAACAGCTCTCCCTGCCTTAGCTCATTCTGTGACATCTCCATGGCTTTTAGTTTTACCCCCCTCTGCAAAACAAAGGCTAATGCTTTAATATTTCACTGCAAAGTTCTGATCTGCATTTTTTTTTTTAATGTGTTATTGCCATTTTGTTAACTTCTCCAGTCTAAACTTGTATTCCCATCTGGGAGTAACTACATGTGGAAGAGTGAAATATAACTTCTGCACTGTTAGAAAAACAGGCTAGGAAGAAATAATGGTGGCATTTTTCAGCTTGAATTGTAATACAATTTTACATTACATCTGGGAAATTATTTCATCCAGCATTAGAATGGTATTTTTTAGGTATATTTCATATATAAATGTGTTTACCCTTTTGACTTCCTGTTTTGTTTCTATAATGTTAATATGAATAGCAAAACTGACAACCAAGTATTTATCAGGAAATGCAATTTAAGATTGAAATCAAATGGGATTGAAATGCAGAACTGAGGTTCAAAGCCCAAGTGGACCTTGTCACTTCTCACATGACTTGTGCTACCAGCTCCCTATTGCATGTTAATTGTCAAACAAATACTATTTCCAGTATATGGAGCATGTTAAATTCTGGATGTGTGGAGGTACCTGCAGAAGTGCGGCACAGTGGGGTGGAACAGCCACAGTCACACATTTGCTGAGACACAGCCCTCTGCACCTTTCACCCTCTAAGCTGCAACCAAATGTGGAAAGCTACAATCTTTAAGGAATTTGTTTCAGAAAGTGGGGGGGTGTGAAAGAGGTGTTAGATTGGAAGTTGGAACTCAACCTGGACAATGTGAAGCATGTGTCTGCTAGCTGGTAAAATAAAATGGGAAAGAATGTTCTTCAGAAGCCTTCCTGTGATCTCTGCTTGCTTCTCCAATTTCTGCCTGCTCTCCCCTTTGCTGCTGTGATGTGACTGCTGTCTGTCCTTGCTGGCTGGAGCCCCTGTGCTCCCAGCCTGGCCCCGCGGCTGTGTTTGTTTTCTAGTGAGTCTCCCCATGCTGCTAAAGCCTCTTGAACACCACAGAGCTCATATCAAGCACACCCTCTTCATCCTGGGCCAGTCGGCCACCTTCCACATCCCTCCCTATGCTCTTCCTCCCCAAATCTGTCCTTTGCTCTTTGTCACCCTGTCATTTTCTAGCCCTTTGTCTCCCTGTCAGCACAGTCTGCTGGAAGGTTTTTCTCTACTGGTCTGAGAGGCTGCTGGCAAGATCACAGGAGTTCTGATCCCATCTTCTTCCTCCTCTGCAGCTTGACTGCAGGAAACCTTGCCTGCAGAGCCCCAGGTGACCGCTGCCTTATGTGTACACTTCAGCTCCCTGCTCCTCCTGTGATCCCTTCCCTTGGCCAGTCCTGCCGGCACCATCTCGGTGTCCACCTTAGCACAGCTTTGGAGCTTTTTCGTTCTGACTACTGTGGGCACCCCCAGTGACTCAGGGTGGTATCTGTTGTGTGGATGTCATGCAGACCTCTGTAGATGTCCTTATGTACAAAAGGAGTTTTTATTTCACAAGCTGACCTCGAATGAAAGCTGGAAAGGACCCAGGCCTTTCTTTCCGTATGCACTGAACCTCCTGCTCTGTCTGTAACCCTTTGACAACTCTGTTAATATGCAATGCTCCACTCCACGTTTAGCAAACCTTCCTGCATCCTCACGGCATGGTGAGCCAAGAACTTTGTCTTGATTTAAGTCTGTTTTGAGTTTGCCGTCTTTCACCCTGCTCAGTTCTAGCACATGGGATGTTATTGATCTCTCCTTTGGCTGCTTTCACAGTCTAGTGCCTCTGACCCCTGGGCAGTGAGATGTCAGACCTTGCTTCTGACTGGCCCACAACAACTTTCACCAGCCCTTTGGCTTTGGCAAAGTCCTCGTTATGTTTGATTTCAGTACAACAAATTTATTAAATTCCTCTGGGCTTCCCATAACAAATACTAGCAAAAATTGTGTTTAAAAAAAAAAATCTATGTGAATTTCCATCTGAATCTCTTCTAAACTGTTCTCTGTCTCAACCACAAATGGAGAGGTTTAAGAGTCAGACAATGCTGGTGGTGTGCTGAGATTGCTGCCTGTCACAAAAACGAGTACTTTTTTACTGGCTTTGCACTCCTGTCCCTACCTCTGCCACTTATGTCTTGTTTTGTATTAGATATAGGCCTCTGGCAGACAGAAAGGCTTCATGTTTTCTCTCTGCGTCATACTTCCTTCTAACTGATAGAAAACACAAGAGGAATGGACAAAATGAGCCCCACTGCTATTTCTAAAACGCACATCTAAGCCAAACCTAGAAAAGTTTACCATATAAACCTTGATAGCCACAACTGCCTTTGTTTGTTTGCAGCATAATCTCCCTGGAGAAACTGCACCAAGGTGTGAGTTGGGAAGATCCTCTAGACTGCCTGGGATAGAGCAGCCCTCCTGTGTTTGCAGGGTGGTTGGCAAAGTGAAAAGTAAGAGTGGAGTGCTTGCTTTAGCAAACAGCACCACGATGCCATGTTCTGGCTCTGAGAACAGAGGCTCAGCTGGTGTGAAAACGCACTTGCAGAGTTGGGGCTTTGAGTCACTGAGGGAAGTTTAGCTATCACTTAATAGTACTGCTGTAGTATATATTAAGCTGTGGCATAATCTGTACTGACATTGCCTCCTTGTACTGTTTTCTAGACTAATTCTTGAATTTCATAGTTTTATTTGCCTCTTTCAGAGGTTTGGCTGGAGACATCTATACAACTCAACTTTAGGAATTTCAATAACTTTTAAACCTATTTGCACTAAGTTGCCACTACTGCATTTGGGTGCTCAGCATGCTGAGCAAGTCAGATGATTCTTCTAGTTCCTAGATTCTTTCAAAGCTTATATAGCGTTTAAGCCACACAGTTCTCTCTAGAATCAATAAGAGCTGTATGTCTTCAATTCTGTGCAATGCCCTGAAAGAATAACTGTAGCCTCTGTTTAATACTTCAACAGTATTTTTCTGCCTTTGATTCTTGGGAACAGATGCAGGTTAATTAAACTATAAACTGAGCTTGCAGTAAATTATTATCATTATTTATTCAGGATTAATAAGGCTAGCGAAAACAACTTCTTTTTATGCTGTGACAGAAATTGCTTGTGTGTCTGTACATTCAGGACACAGCACCGTAAAGCCACGCGTAGAGTCTGCCATAAATCTCAACAGCTGTGCCATTTATTCTCGTGTGCAATGTAGCACAGCCCCACACAAAATAAAGATTCATTGTAAACCCCTCCGAGGGCCATGGGATGTGCCTGGTGGGTCAGCAAAGTTCAGCTCACAACACTGGAAGCTTTCATGTGCCAGGAGCACGGGAGGAGAAGGGAATAATGCTGTGTAGTGCCACATAATCGCAGAGAGCCCCGTAACTGATACTGCTGCTCCAGGCTTGTTTTTTCAGTCTGGGTTAGACTTTACAGCTAGTCTGCTGTCTGAGGAGGAGCTGAAACATGAAGCAGCCCTGTCCTGCTCACATTAGAATCAAGCATAAGGGTGGCAAAGACAGCAATTAGTGAGCTTTGCCTCAGTTGTGATTTCAAATCCTGAGCTCACGTGAAAACGCAAAAGGAGCTGCTTAGTGTGGCGAGGTCCAGACAGCATCTATTCCATGCACTGCAAAGCATTTTTCAATCTCTTAAAGGGCTTTGCACTGGTAATTAGAGTACCTAACAACTCGTAACTGCAGTGCAGTGAGGAAGAAGCCTGCTCTGAGCAGGTGCTCACGCCTGCAGTGGTGCCTGGGGTCTGGAGGAGGGGCTTCATCCATTAACACCGGTCTGAGAGTACAAACCCATTTAGCCAGCTGTCACGGCCTCTGGTTACTTTCAATTCCCGTCTGGACAGATTTGAACCGGTGACATAAAGGTAAAAAGCATGCTATCCTGTTACAAATCCCCTGAAACTCCTGTTTCACCAGCTCTCCGTACTGGGAAATCTTTTTCTATAGTGCTGCCTTCACATCCAAGCTGGATGGGGAGGTCTCACAGCTCTGGCCTTACAATCCATGCAGCTTCACAGACAATCAGTAATGTTTCTAAAAATGCCTGGCTGTCTTGAACATCCAGGCAGGGATTAGCCTGGAGGCATCTCTTAGTTTAATTGGATAATCGCCCAGTGCTGTAGAGGCAGCTAAGAATGCGTCCCCCCCACCGTTTTTCATATTATTTGCATGTATTTGGGTAACGTAATTAGCAAAATGCTCTAAGTAGCTGTTGATGCTAATTACAAGGCTGCATCTGGAAATACTTCTAACATCTATTTTTGCTATGATTTTTCAATTTGAAAAACACTATCAGATTTTAAAGCAATTGATTTAAGTGTAGAAAGGAGAATGCATGAACAGCCCGCTGGGATTTTGCTATTACAAGAAGCTTTCATAGTTTACGCCTCAACTTTTGATTGCAAGGTATTATTCAATATCCTGCAATACCATTAATTTAGGAGATAGGAGAAAGAAAACCCCTCCAAGTGTATTTTCATTTTTCTCACATAGAATTCCTCATCTTATAATGTCATTTTTGTATTATTAGGAAAACCTTAGTCCTGTGTTGAGCATGTGGTGTCAGATGCACTGCAGACTCTGTCCCCTTAACGTAGTACTTAACACCCCCGTTCATACAGGCAGTAAAATCCCATCACAGTGCATGCTATTAAACAGCTCCCTCCATTAGGAAGAACTTGCAATGAATCCACAATAGTCACTTCTACGTTTTATTTCTTTTCTGTACAGCTCACCATGAAACTCTCAGAAACAGATTTGGGTATCCAGTAAACTATCTCATTTAACACAAACTGGAAAGCAATTTGTGAGAGACAGGGGAGATGACTGTGTCAATTATATTTAGAAAATGTGTTTATCACGTCTAAACAGATTTTATTTAGCATAAAGGAACGCAAACAGTTCTAGACGCTTCTTGTTTTGCAGCTGGAATATTTTGTTTATTTCTTTTAATAAGCAAGTGTTGGAACGAACCCTGCGGTCCACAGCTCTCTGCCCAGGGATCACAAACTGGGATAAGTTAGCACATCAGATTCCCTTGTTTCAGGCCCCAGCAGAGACCTTGGGGACTCTCAGGATGTGCAGAAGAGGAAGCTGTGGAAGTTGTGGTGACTTAGTGCCTTGTTTATGTGGCTAGAGGCATTTCAAGGACGAAACACTTTCCCCTGATGGAACAGTACAGGATTTTTAGAGGGGCTAAACCCCATAGGCCTGTAGTTAGCTGAGAGATAAGAGGGAGCAGCTTCTATTTATGCCATGCAGCTGCTGAAATGAGCACATTGCTGGCTGGGGGCATCAGCACAGCTGCTTTAAGTAGCTTATTGAATCTGAAGCTCTGTGTTTACTGCTGCCCTTTTATTCCTTCTCAAAACACAGACAAAAAAATCATGTTTGTTCTTACAGAATAAATACCTGTTCCATTCTTTCTTTAGGAAAAAAAAATTGCTTCTGAAAAGCAACACATATAATAAGCTATATAATGAGCACGTAGACTTCTCCCAGTTTTCCAGAGCCTGGACAGAGCAACCACCATTTGTGCAGGGACAGGTCAAGCCCTATTTTTCACCTTCGGAGTAGGAAGCCTTTACCGGGTCACTTCACACAGCTCCCCACACCACACTCCGTGCTTCCCCGGCATCATCCAGAACGCTTCCCAGAAGAGCCCTGGCCATGCCCGGGAAGAGGCAGCACTGAGAGCAGGCCCGTGAGAGGGTGCTGCAGCTCAGGTCAGCACTGCCCCTTAGGAATGGCCCTTTTTCCTACCGAGGACAGGTAACTTCCTTGCTGTCTACATTAGGGTAGAATTGTTTGGGGTTTTTTACTCCCTTTTTTTTTTTCTTTTTGCTCCCTTTTTTTTTTTTTTTTTTTTTTTTTTTTGTTCTTTTTTTTTTTTTTTTTTTTTTTCCTNNNNCCTTCCTTTGTTTTCCTTTCCTTCCTTTGCTCCCTTTTCCTTTCCTTGTTCCTTTTTTACACCTTTTTTTTCCTCTTTTTTTTCCCATGGTTCCGTCTCATTGATCTGGCAGAGGATTTGGGTAGAACAGAGACAGCCTGGTGCTGTAATTAAGGCACTGAACACCTCTGAGCCCAGCCTTGGGCAGGCAGGGTGGAAGGCACAGGAGGGAGGGTGGAAGTCAGCACCCTGAACGACTGCTGTTCTTCACCCCCTCCGTGCATGTAAGGAAGGAGCAGAGTGGATGCTGAGATGCCCCAAGCTGGTTCTGGTTTGCACTGGCTGTACAGAATCTGGATTAAGACCAGGTTTGTAAAAACAACTTCAAAGGACAAAGGTTTTATAGGGCAGCCTCTTTTCCCGGCTCCTTTCCCCATGTGGAGCCTGGAGGATTGGGATCTCATACACTGGTTTTTCACAGTCTTTGATAAATGTGCATAACATGCTGTAGTGCTGGTCAGTGCCTCGCAGGCATGTCAGAAAAAGGGAACAAGATTTCAACTATCTATAAAACTCAATAGAATAATTAAACCTCATGCTGCTGAGGCAATGTATAAATAAAAAACCTGCACTTTTTAATTTATTTTAAAATGTGGTGCTATTAAGTAGAGCATACCAGTTTGTTAAATTATTTTATTATAGATATATATGTACAGTGTGAATTCAAAACAACTGGCTACTAAGGAGCTAGAAACAAAGCAGTTCCTGTATGAGCTTGTGAAAGAAGCCAGCCTTCATTTTAATTTTAGATATGGGCCTGGAAACATCATAAAACTTAAATTGGATATAGTGAGTAATTGCAATCACACTGTAACTTTATCTAAAATTGAGGAACCATTTAAATATGTTTCCAGAGAAGAAAACCCCATTCTTTTGTAGAAATAAGATTTCAACAATAGCAACACTTTAATGAAAACCCTTATTGAGAACTGAAATTAATTACTGAACTGCATAAAAGGACCTAAATGATTGAATTAATACAGTAGAAATTTTGTAGTATTAATTCAAATCTAAATTGACTATGGAAAAAAACCTTCAAAGTTACTGCTCCAATGGGAGTCTTCCATTGACTTCAGGAGGTGTGGGCAGGGCTTGTGATCACAGCAGAGCTGGAAGGAAGGACTGAAAAAAGACAAGCAATGAAGGAGTACATCAGTGTGTGCATCTCTGAGGAGGTTTCCTGAAGGCAATGTGGGAATGGGCTCCAGATGTTTTTCTCCTTGTGCAGGGGCTGCATAACCAGCACTACAAGTCTCCCAGCACAAGGGCTGCACAAACCAGCTGTGTTTGGCTCTTCACAGGGCCCCACAGCAGCTTCCAGCACAAGGAATTGGCGTTAATCACCCAGGGTGGGAAGGAGATTGACTGGAAGTCTGTAGTCAGCAGGTAGAGCTCCTATAAATTACAGGCCTTAATAGTGTCAGGATGGTGTTGGATTAACAAGGGACCTGGCAGGCACTGAGCTGTTTGGGGACCAACTGGACTGACCCCAGGGCTTCCCCAGCTCCTGTGGGGCAAAACTGCCCCCAGCGTGAAGCTCCCAGGCAGTGTGGCCCAGATTGTCCCCTGCTGCTGCAGGTGCAGTCTCTGTCTCGGGACGTGCAGGTTATCAGAGTGCTCTGGTGTCATCTGAGTGCCAGGGATTTATACATCTGAGCGTCCCTCTGTACATAAACCCCATCACAGCGCCAGGTATTGATGCAGCTTATCTGTTAGTTGAGGAAAAAATCTGTCCTTGAGGTGCTTGTGACTGGAATAGGAAGAAGTGACTCCTCCAGCAATCTCCAAAACCTGCACATCACACCAGTACCCCATGTTTTTAAGGCAGGCTGTAAAAATGTCCTACACTAGTTCCTGCTGTTTGAGATTCAGATATTTGTTTAAGACTGCTGTAAAGACTGCCTGTGTGCAAGAGGAAAGGGCTTGGATGCAATGGGAAGTGTTATTCTCCCATCTCTGCTGCCCTGAGCGGGCTTATGGGCCAGGAAGAAGCAGAGGTGGGTTAGGTAGATGGACATACCAACAGGAGCATGTGGCAAGGGATACTTTAATAAAACTTTACTTTCCTAATTAAAAATGCTTATGCTGTTCATTTAGTATTTCTGGGCTACAACTTCCATGATCTACTTCAGGCTATTATACAGCTTGAGACAGTTATAAAAGGAAGAAAATGGCTATTCTGAATAGAAAAAGCTCCTAAACTATAATTACAGCATCACCATTTAGATCTGGCAATTTAGCTACAAATGTCATTGCAATAACTTAAGAGCAGATGCACAGCATGCTCTGTTCGTGTGCTAACGGCTGAAACTTGTTTTCCCTTTTCTCCTTGAATTTCTTCTCCCCTTTTGCTTAGGCTGGATGTGGTGTTTGGGTAATTTCAACCAACTCCCATGAGCTGTCATACATCTATGCAGAATTAACCCTGAAGTGAATTCATCAGACTGCGTGTAGCCAGGCTTAAACTAATAAATAGTGCTATGAAGAAATAGGTCAGAGGGAGCTTTAATCTGCTTTGTAGCCCAGGTTGAAGCAGCACTAATGTTCTGTTCTCCCCCAGCCCTCCAGAGCTGCCTGTTGCCCTTGGGGAGTGACCTCTGGGAGGCTGAGTACCTTCCCAGGGGAACAACAAACTCAGTATACACCCAGCTCCTGAGGCTGCTGGGCAGCAACTGCACTCCTTGTCTTTAGAGGGTCAGGAGGAAACTTCAGCATCCACTCTGTTCTTCCTGAACGTGGTGTCTCAGAAAGGAAAGCCCCCCGCAGCAAGATGAAGAAAGTAATACATATAATATTCTGAAGTGGCTAGGGTTATGCTTCTAGCACATGAAGCCTGTTTCTCTGCTGGCTTGGGAGCTGCCAGACTGATAACAAATGACTAAGACAAAAAAATAAACGACCCTTGTGCAGCTGGCCGGGTCCCTGGAAAAGTGTCCTTGCCTTTCTGCAGCCTGCCTTGTGAGCACTCCCATTCGAGACCACAGAGGTTTTAGGATGCCACAGGATAAAGGCTTTGCAGAAATGACTGTTATTACTGTTCTGAGGGTCCTTATTACTGTCTTAATTATGATGATGGTAAGAACCAAAAGCCTGAGAGATTAGCCCATTGACCCAAGTTTAGGTAGCTTCTCGAATTTTCAAACTACATACAATGGACAAAAGAGAGAAAAAGAAGCTGGTTTATTAAATTGGATTAGGCAGGGCTTGAGCTGAATGCATTCCAGCCTGCAACCGGTAGAGCTGCTACAGGCTGAAGGGGAGGGAGTGAAAAAAGCTTTGATTAATTTTCCATCAAGGTCCTTTAACTGTTGTCCCTTGTATTAAACATAAGGAAAATTCTGTAGTGTTTGCAAGTTAAACTTGTGTGTG
This sequence comes from Atrichornis clamosus, assembly GCA_013400975.1. Lineage (NCBI taxonomy): Eukaryota > Metazoa > Chordata > Aves > Passeriformes > Menuridae > Atrichornis > Atrichornis clamosus. The sequence goes on from WBMZ01005347.1 coordinate 63,999, forward strand.
GCAAACATTTTGTTTATTGATGCAGAATTTTCTGGATGCCCTTACACAGGTCCATTTCAGTCTGATGAGCACATGGAAATCTATTTTAGATACCTATCTACAGTACTCAGATACCAGGAAAATTCCTCTTGGATCCCTTGGGTCCAAGTCCCTCGTTCTGCAGTGTCATCCTGTGGTGCATCGTTCTGCTGTATCGCTGCAGACAAATCAATTCCCCGGCCCATTCCTTTAACCCACGTGGCTCCAATACCTCCTCCTTAGCACACGGAGGAGCTTCTCCTGCTCTTTGGACAGTGCGAGAGGAGCTCTCTGCTAAGGGCAGAATGGTGAACCACACACAGGCAGCACTGCAGAGCTGGATGGTGGGACCTGGCACGTGGGAGCAGTCTTTCCACACGTGTAAGATATTGCTGTCCCATGAAAGTCAGAAGTCCATCAGTTCAGAAATGAGGCCAGTGTGAGATTGGCTGCTGCATCACCTATGTTGTCAGCATCTCCCACGTGCTGCTAGCTGACTGACACGTACTAGGAGTACTCTAGTAAGTAGTGCTGTTGTTTCAGATGTTGTCAGTGCTACTGTGAGAGAGAGAAACCTGTCTTTCTGCTAGGATAAGAGAGATCAGCTCCTGGCCCAATATCTCTTGGGGAACAGTAACTTTTCCACTGCTTGTCATGTTCTCACTTACTTGTCCTTGCCTCTGAGGGTGGGAGAACACTTTTCAGCTCGGGTTGTTTGCAAGGAAAGGCTGTGCTCATCACAGGTGTGTTTATGTGGGAGAGAGCCAGGTTTTGTACCCATGCAGAATTCGACTTAAATTCTGTTTTCACATACCTAAGCAAATACTACAGTAAATAATAGTTTAGACCTTCTGTAAACATTTATTGCTGTGGCATAGAAAGAAAAGTTTGTGCTCTGCACTTTAATAGGCACCTGTGCTAATTGAAAAGTGTGAAAATAAAGTCTTACTGGAATTGACCTTGTGGGAAACATCAGTAATGTTCCTGGAGCTGATGGGAGGTAAAAGCTTTTGCAGTGTAAGTGTGCCCCTGGGTTTGCTTGCAAAATGTTTGTCCATGCTTGTACTGGAAGTAATTGCTAACACTTGCAGCTCCATAGTATGCTAATAGTGCTTCCTTTTTAAGGTTACAAATCAAACTGTCTGGAAATTAGTGGGGGAAGAACTGGGATAGGATTTCTTAATTTTGCAGGAGGGCTTTGCTGATCTTACTTTGGTTTTGCAAGGGCTTTCAGCAAGTGTTCACAGGTCTATTCCACTATGCTGTGTTTTCATAGGCTCCTTTGAAAATTGTAGCTCAGTGGCTTTAGATACAATATTACAGCAACTCCTGTTATTGCCATTCTTACACCATGCAGGCAGACCCTGAAAGCTTTTCTGTTCTGCCTGGGCAACTTGAAACAGTATCTTATGCAAATCCATAACTTCAAACTGCACTGAAATTGGCTTGTTTGGTCACTGGTGCCAGAATATTTGTCAAGAGCCACCTGCAGCTTTTTCTCAAGAGTAACTGGCTGAATTGGATTTACTTCATGCTATCTGGCATTGCTGCCAAGTAGCCCCTTGACTGAAAACTGTTTTGTGATTACAAGCTCCAAGTGAGTAAAGTAATGCAAAAAAATTAAGTTAGTATCTACATATCTGCCAAGATGATGCAAGAATATTATAAGCATAGGTGAGTTATCACTGATAAATAGGGGAAATAACGTGTAGTAATAGCTATAATACTTATGGTGAAATAATTCATTAATATTTTTCAAAACTAAAATCTAGAGGAGAAACCGCAGCTTGCTGCAAAGCATTTATGTTAATTCTTGTAAATGAAAAATTATTCAGGATTTAACATATTTTGCTTAATCCTAGGGAAAAAGAAAAAAATAGAAGAAAATCTAGGTATTCTATAAAAATGCTCTACTTAATAACTTTACTTTCTAATATTATTTCTGTTACTGTAGCTATTGATAAGAAATTGTATTGGGTAAGGTTTTGGGAGGTAAGGTTTTGGGAGCAGTGAGGGCTGCAGGGGTGGCTGCTGTGAGAAGCTGCTGGAAGCTTCTCCCATGTCCCATGCAGCCAATTCCAGCTGGCTCCAGGACAGGCCCACTGCTGGCACAGTGGCAGCACCTCTGGGATAACAGATTTAGGAAGAGGGGGGAAAACTGCACAGCAGCAACTGCGGACAGAGAGAGGGGAGTGAGAATATGTGAGAAACAGCCCTGCAGACACCAAGGTCAGTGGAGGAGGAGGGGGAGGAGGTGCTCCGGGCTCTGGAGCACAATGTGAGGAGTCCTCCCGCGAGGGAAGGAGCAGCAGAGACAGGGTGTGATGAACTGACCACAACCCCCATTCCCTGTGCCACTGGGAGAGGAGGAAGGGAAAATCCGGAGTGAGGCTGAGCCCAGGAAGAAGGGAGGGGCAGGGGGAAGGCACTTGAAGATTTAGTTTTAATTTCTCATTATGCTGCTCTGATTAGCAATAAATGAAATTAATTTCCCCAAACCATGTCTGTTTTGCCCATGACAGTAACTGGTGAGTGATCTCTCCCTGTCCTGATCTCAACACACAAGCCTTGAGTTCTACTTTCTCTTTCCTGTCCCTGAGGAGGGAAGGGCTTTGGTGGGCACATGGTGTCCAGCCTGGGTCAACCCACCACAGAAACCTAGATCTTGTTTCTTCATTGTTTTGTTGGTTGGTTGGTTGGTTTGGGTTTTTTTAGTGTTTTTTAGGTTTGTTTGTTTGTTTTATAGGGTACAGTGTGGTAATTCTCTGCTTGAATTTGTCCCAGTTACAATATCAAATAGTCAGTATGTAAAATAGTTCAGCCCTTTTATGTAGAAGTATTAGAAGTATATGATGTACAAGTACAGTGAGATTTCCATTATACAATTAACTGAGTATAGGTCAAATTTTATTTTAAGTCATGTGATACTTATTCTGTGAACATGAATGTACTTTCTTACAGTATAGTTAATAGAACTGGATTCTACTGTAGGTAACAGTTAAGCACAGCTTTTGAATTTTAAAATCTCAGAGAAGCCAAGAAATGAAAACGTGTAACGTAGTATTCAAGTCCCAGGCAAAGCTTGCTGTTCAGTTCACAGAATCATAGAATCTCTGGAGCTGGAAGGGACCCACAAGGATCATCAAGTCAGCCCCTGGCCCTGCACAGGACAGCCCCAAGAGTCTCACCATGTGCCTGACAGCACTGTCCAAATGCTTCTTGAGCTCTGTCAGGGTTGTGTAAGAAGCAAACAGACATCAGCAAATCCTGTCCTGAGGTTGTATCATGGGATGTAATGTCATAATTAGATGCCACATTGCACTTTTCTGTTTGTCAGGCTCACCCTGTAGGTGAGCAGTGCTCTAAGGATCCCTCAGTTCAGATGGAGTAAGGTTGTCCCGGATACACCATTTGTATCCTAATGCAGCTGCTGTGCTCTTGATCCAAGTTCCACAGACCCAGGTCCTGTCAGCAGTACTTTAGAGATTATACTTTCCTTCCAACCCCCCGAAACTGATAAATGATCTTCAAAATCCTTTCTAGACCAGCCTCCTGTGAAGCTCTGGATCTCTGATTATGCCCTTCCCTGGTATGGCAGGCAACCACGTCAGATAATCCTCCTGCACTCACACAGCTCCACAGATACACAGAATGGAATCTTGCCTTTCCATCCAAGCTGGGAGTTGCTGTTTATTCATTGTGCTAACTCCAGATTGGAGAGAAAACAGTGTACCAACCTGTTAGAAAGCAACTTGTTGTTTTCATAATTAATACTGATGGGGCATTGGTGTGTGTTTCTCCTCAGGCCAGCTGGCAGTGGGTAGCTGGACAACACTGATCTAATATCACTCCTTATAAAAATTCACCCCTGGTGCATCCTTTCTGGAGAACTTGGTATGGAATCTGTCACCACAGATTTCCAGTTGTTCATCAGTCTGATCCTGATTAAATCTCTGGGGGTTGTTGCTGCATTAGTATTTTATTGGCAGATCACTGACTGCCAGTGGAGAAATCCAGAAGCAAGGCTTTTGTTCTTCGTGCTCAAGAAACAAATATCTGAATCTGGATATGAAATTTGAGTTTCCTGCCAAGATCTAGCAATACAGAGTTGGTTGGAAAATGTCTCCCGTGTCAAGTCATATTTTCCTAAGCCTTTCCTTTGGGAAAAGATAGAGGGGTTTCATTTAGGGTGAATGATGCTGAACTTGAAAAGCTAGAAGTACCTCTTTCCACTCTTGACCCACACATAAAGTCAGCCCAACTGTGTTTTAGCCAAAAGAATGCAAGAATTTAATCAATCCTGCCTCTTAGCCAACAGCATAATTGGAGACCAACTCAGAGCAGCCAGTCTTGAGCCTTCAAATCTTTCTGCCAATTTAATTCTTTCTAGCCTGTGTCACAAACACCCTCACGAGGAGACTATTCCCATAAAGGTCTTGTGGGGCTGATTAAAGCAGATTTTTTCTGCCACTGCTGATATGCACAAGTAAGCAACTTCTGTGCAGCTGTGCTGCTCTGTTGTAACTCATTCAGACACCTGCGATCTGCTGTGAGTTAATGGATAAGGACTAGTATTTGCCAGCCTAAGTTTTCCCAATCTACCCGTTGTTTTCCCAGTTCAAGTTGCCTCCCCACTCCACTACAGCTGCTGTACAGTTTTACAGTAAAATATTACTTACGGGCAAAAATTTCGAAGTGTCATTTAGAAGGCTGCCTGTGCTTTCTTTGCCATCCTTTCAGGAGGCAAATGCGTGGCCAGGGGCTTGGATTGAAGAAACATGGCCATGGTCTCCATATTCCCTAAAACTCTCTCATTGCTGGCTTCTGATAGTGTTCTATTTCAAAACAAAGGGGAAGAACATACATCCTTCAGATAAATGCAGCCTCCTGCACTGTCGTCAGTGCAGGTGTTAAAGGCAATTGTTTCTAGAAATTTTGAATCCATTTGGTTAATTCCTGAGCTTTTTTCAACATGTGTTAACTAAAGAAACAGCAAGTTGTGTATGAAAGCAAGAAGAAAAGCATGAAGGGAAGAAGTGTAGCTTGGAAGTGCACAATTATGGGGGGAAAAAATATAGCAAAACTATTCTCCCCCAAAGTGTAGACCTGTGAAAACTGTTTTTAGACCGGATGCAATGTTAGTAATCTAACTGCTGTTGTCCTCTTTATCCTGCAAAACACTCCTGTCTGTGGCAGAATGAGCTGGAATCAGTAGTTAAATCCTCTTTAAATAAGCAGCAGTTTCCAAATTGTTTTTGAGCTTAACACATGGCACGTGGGCCTTCCACAGCTCTCCTGCCTGGAAGGCATCTTTGGTAGGATAAAATGAACTATTTGCCCAGCATTCCAGGACGTAACTGCCCTGTGAGGGCTCCGAACGTCGCTTTGTGGTAGCTGCCAGGATCTCATCTGTTACCTGGTGGGCTGATGCTCAGATGCCTCTCGTCTAAACTGGGTGTCAAGGTTGGGAGAAGTCAGTCTATAATGTACAGCCTGACTGGAGCTCACAGGTTGGTGTTCACATGGACTGCACCTGTTGGGTGCCCTTTACCTCTCTCCTTCACTAAACGCCATCAGTCCTCAGCTGAGGAATGGTGCCTGTGCTGTTGTATTTTGTGTTTAGCTTTGTAGGCTGTCAAAGGTTCTCATGGGAATGACCTTCCAAACTCTTCAGTCATAAAATTCTGCAGAAGATCCCAGCCCAACCCAGGATAGTTGCTCCGTTTACATCCCAATACCAGGAGCAGCACTTGTGATTCCTGCCTGGTGTGCCGTGGTGAATTCTTTTGATTCAGAGCTGAGAAATGGCCAAGCATATGCACCGCAAGGCAGATAGGATTGATTCATTCGAGTTCAGTAGGTTATCATTACTCGAGGAATGGGTAATGACATATATTCTAATTAGAAAAAAAGACTCAGGGGTTAGGGTAAATTACAGGCTGGAGCTGATTTGACCCCAATCAGTACAAAAGAGGGTACAGTGCTCCATCATGCCGACAGCACCAATAGCATCAGGGTTCAAAAGCCATCTGTTCCCTCCAGCCTTTCAAAGAAATGTGCTCAAGGGTGTTTCTAGGACTGTGGTGTTTCAAACTTCAGCCTATTCACACAAATGGGAGTGAGCAGGGCTTCTGGAGGGCAATCGTTTTAACTCTCATTTAGGCCATTTTACTGTTGGGGTGAATTTTAGCATGCTGGCAGAATTGGTGCCAAGGTGATGCCTGCTGCCTATGTCTGGCCTGGGAATTGTAGATTTTATCTCAAAATATGAATTCTGTCTCCTGGGTAGCCTTACTTTAGGGCTGCCCACGGGGTTGCAAATCATAGTACAATGAGCTAAAGTGCAATCAGCTTACTGTTATTTTTACAGTTTCTAAGATACTTACATAGCTCAAATGAAACTGAAATTAAATTTTTCTCATTGAAAGAAGCATTAATAAAAATATCCAAGTATATTTCCCAGCACTATGATGAAATTCAGGTTGCTATCTAGAAATTGCTACCTACAAGCTTCTTTTTTTTATACTAAACCCGCTCAAAACCAGGGAATTACCTGAGTAGGACACAGAATTTTGGATAACTGCAAATGTGGAGCAGGAAGCTCAGAATTGTCATAAATGTGTTAGCTGGAAATTTTAGCTAAGTGTTATTTCATATTCACTTGCAAGTTATAGAACTAACAGTTAATTCAGACGAATGCATCAGTTTTCATTTCTGGAACTCACGGATTGTTTCGGGTGGTCTTGGACTTAAACAGGTATTGGAATAGTAGCTTCCCCTTTGATCTCATATTTCTGGTCATTTTTGCAAGTCAAAGATCTAAAAAAGCGTGTTTAAGCTATTTAAGGGGAGTCTTTGGAGCATAGCTTCAAGAGAATGGAAAAGCAAATGGAGGCTTTTTACACCAGCTACAGCAGATGCAGAAAAGGGGAAGGGACGTCTAAACCAGATGGATAAATAAGTGAAAGGGTTCACAACAAACCTGAGAAAACAGGGCATTTAAATTGTTCCCCTCCCTGTATTCAGCCCCTTCACAGCCTTCAGGGGTACTATTGGCACGCTGGTTCTGCTGATCTCTTAGCAAAGACTAAAGCCAGGATTTTTGTGCCTGGCTGTGGGGGGATGTGAAATCAGGTGCGTGGTGAAGAGCTGTCACCAGGCACTCACAGCTGGAGTCCCACAGGGTCCTGGAAAAATGAAAGCAAGGACGGAAGTGTTCCAGTCTTGCAGCAGTTTTGCCAGTCATACTTGGAATGTTTAATTTTAATGAAAATGTGCAAATAGCAGTCAAGGTCTTGGTCATACTCACAGACTTTGTGTTTAAATAGTCCACTTATGGATGAAGTCCATAATTTCTAATGAAAGATATTTAAGGAAGAATATATATTGAAAAATCTGACTTAAACTCACTGTAAATTATTTGATAAAAAAACCCTACTGCCATGTAAGCTGAAATATGGGGGGGTTTGGAATACGTATGCTAGTTTGGGGTATCAGGAATTTTAAAAGAGGTATATATCATTATCTATATCCCACTTGTGTTGAAATGGAAAAAATAAATCAGTTAAGGAAGACTTCTTCATACAGTCCAAATGTGGAAGAGAATTTCTTGGGTAACGTATCGTATGACTTACCAGAATGCTAAATATTGCTAATAGAAGATTACTAGTTTTATATGTTAGTGAAAGAATATAATATTTGAGAATAGGAATATTTAATGAGAATAATATTATATTTTTTATAAAAAATATGACAACTTTGTAATTTTTGCTTTTTTATAGCTTAAGAAACCTAACAGAAATACGAATAAGAAAAATACATTCAATACTTCATTAAAGAAATGGCAAGGTCCGAAATATAAACAGAGCAATATTTGTTTATTCTGTCCAAGAGAAACCTCTCACTGGTACAACACTTGTGTGGTTTTGATTCCAAAAATAGGGAAATAACCTTGGAGTAAGCTTTCCATACTAAAGCAGCTTTTTTCAACTGATAAATACCGGCAAAATGTCTTATGAAAAACACAGCTTTTAAATGGAATAATATATAGCAATGCATAATGTCTCCGACTTTGAAGTACATTGTAAAAACACTTCAGAAAGACAGAGACTTCTGTTTTTCCTCTGTGCAATTCTACATTGTTCCTCAATTTTTTCCTAAGAGGATTAGCTAAAGTGGAGTTTATATTCCCTACTTCACTTAGTTATTTAAATTTATGGATTGCTGATGCTTACCTCTTTTTGGTGGAGAGGTCTCTCTTCCTCACACCCTTGGACTCTGCCCTGCCTAGGCAGCTGTACAGGAACTCTTAAGCATCTAGAAATGGTGCTAAAGTTGGACTGGATCCCTTCCAGTGAGGAAAAAACATTCAATTGAACTAGTTCTGTTTACTACAGCTGTATCCAAGGTCAGAATGCTCAAGAGAATGGATTTTCAGTCACAGTCGCAGTTTTAAAAAGATTAGAAATAAATAATACAATCTTATGTTTAGTAACTGTTAAAATTCCACTGGCTTACAGTGATGTGGAGGACTGAAAGTCTGATGGGGCAGTAGCAGGTTTCCCCTTGGCTGCTTTACTTCTCTCCTTCAACTCTGACCTCTAACCTGTGGAAATGCTTTCATGACATAAAATTTAGAAGTCGCTTTCTGCTTAGGGCCATGGTAGTTCAGGTTTTACATCGCAGTTTACTTTATTGACAGCTCAGTAATGCTAATAAACAGGGCCTAAACACCGGGGAGTTAATGTCCCGACCACACAGCCCCTGTGACGTGGGACGGGAGATCTGTGTTTCCAGGAGGCACGTGGGTGCTGAAGGCCTGGGAGAGCAGCTTGGCAGCCCTGGGTCTAAAGGGCTCCCTGGGTGCAAACCGTCCCATGTTCCAGTCGCTTCTGTGGCTGCTGTGGGGGCACCAGGCACTCCTGCAGGACAAATCTGCTGTCTGACGTTGAACGTCCAGAAGTGCTGAATGCTTTTGAAGGTTTGGCTTTGTGCCTTACTCAAGTTTCTGCAGCAAATTTTGTAGCAGAAAACAGGATGCAAAATCCTGGACCCCAACTTGGTGGCTTTCACTCCAGTGCATCACAGAAGTAAAGGCCATTAATTTTAATGTGAAAAAGGCTTTTTTCTCAGAGTGAGAAGAAAGAAGTGCAATGAAACAGCAGCATCCTGTGTGCTGCTGGGCCATATCTCGCTAATGGAGTATTATGTTGACACACCCTTTAACCAGGGTAGAAATCAACATACCACGTAACTGGAGGTGTGTCCTGCAGTGCAGGAGTTGAATTCTGAATAATTTTATCTCTGCCCGGAGGTGAAGAATCAGATTTTTAGCCTTACTTTAAGCCTTTTTTGAACTGCTTGAACTGGGGGCTCGACAGGAGTCTGTTGGCCTGTCTATTCTGCTTTGGAGCATTAAAGTCACACATGAAAGGGAACCACAGATTAATTCCTCTTTTCTGCTCCTTAAAGGCTACTGTGTGAGCGCAGAAGCATTAATTTACAAAGTTTTAGGATCATGTTTCCCAAAGCCTTTTGTCATGGCTGCTTTTGAATCATAAACTCCATCTTGGTATTCCACCGACAGATTTGAACACATTGGGAATAGCTTTATTGGCCGTTAAGCATGTGCTTGTGCAATTTCCATGTGTTAAAATTGGAAGGGAGGGCAGGAGCAAGCCAGGGAGAAAAATTCTGTTGCTTTAAAAAAACAAGAGTTATTTAACACCTTGTTGGATAAACAGAACAACAAAAGAATTCAGTTTCAGAGGTTTCCTGATCAGATTAAAAGGTTGTGGTAGGAATCTTTACAAATAAAATCGAATAGTAGAAACTCTGTGGAAGAAGAATTCACTTAGAGGGAATATCTGTTAAATTACAACTAATTAATTATATAGGTCTTCAACAGCAGATGTCACTGAAGCCTTAAGATTTAAGAGAGATTTTAGAAGGCAGAGGAACTGAAACAAATGAGCCTTGGTGTCACTTTAACCTTGAACATACTTAGAATGTACATTACTTTAATTACTCTGAGATTCTCATCTCTAGAAGATGCAACAAATTGGCATTTTTTATTGCACTCATTACTGTTATATTTTACTCCAGCTTCACTAATTCATGCCTGTTTTTAAGTTTTTCTCCTTAAAATTGCCTTTCACATTTATAGCTCAACTTTATCAGCAAAAATGTGTGTAGGAGGCGTTCAGATAAGGATTATTCATATTAGCCTTCAATCTTCAGCCCCTGATTAGACTTACCGTGTTCCATAAAACCCTCCTGAAGGAATATGTTGTTGTAGCCTTTTTACTGCAGTCACTTAACTACTGCTAGTGTTGTTTCTCTGTTCTGAGATGCCACTGGCAAACGATGCTTTAAAAAGCCTCCTGCTCTCCCCGAGCTGAGGGTCCGTGCGGAATTCTGTTTGGTTGTGGGCTTGGGGCATCCGTGTGGGTGTCTGGCTCAGCTGTGAGCCTGCCTGGGTGCCCCTGGTGTGGGTCAGGCAGCAGCTGTGACCCGGCTGCAGCAGGGCCAGGCGCCTGTGCCTTGCAGCCTCGTGGTTGTACGGCTGCCCCAGTGACCTCGATCCCTGCAGCACCCTCATCGTCCCTTGCTCAGGAGAGGTGTTGGCACAGAACCCAGAGAAGGAGCGTCCTGAATAAAGATAGGGGAGATCAGTCTCCATATCGTGTGAGAGTGATATTAAGCTGCTAAGTTGTCCCACTTTTTCAGGTCGTCTTAATAATGCTGCTTAAAAGGGAAGGCAGCTTAGTATCTGTATTTGTAGTAGCCCTCGTTGGTACAGGGCAGGACAGGGAAGTTGTGCTTAGGCAGGGTCAGTCTGATTCTTCTGTGCCAGATTGTAACCTTTCCTCATATCCAGCCTGCTTTGTCATCCTGTATTAACATAATGCAAATGTAATTCAGTCTTCCAGCCAGAAATTGACCCAACCTGACTTCTCTGAAATAAAGTGAGTGGACGGTCACAATCAATTAGGGCCAGTGTGGATAAGCCCCCAAAAATCCCTATGGATGCAGTTATAAAACACCTACATCTGGTTATGTATCTTAGAGACTTGCATTTTTAAACACCTTTTGAATAGAACGTGAGACACTGGGTTATCCAAGCTGAAACTTTCATCAAGGAAGCTTAGCAGAATGAAACTATGAATCTTCGTTGCATGCCCTGTAGAGATGATTTGTATAACAGAAATTAGATAATGGTACAAACCTCACACACTTTCCTGTTAAAATGTATAATGTGAAAAAGGCTGGGTTTTTTCTATTTTCATCTGCTTCTACTAAGCCGCTGAAATGAGTTTTCCAAGTTCTTCTGTAAAGCTTCCTAATCCAAAATGTCTGAAAGCACCATTATTCATAACAGTAACTCGTTCCTGATGTGTAAAAATAACCTGGAGCAAGGTCAGACAAATACCTCCCATTAAAATCCTAACCTTAAGAGTGTCAGAATCATAATGAGATGGTCTGAACCCACAGGTAAATGTGCTGGATTTAGGTCGGGTGAGGAGGAAAGAAACAAAAAGCCCAAGGGAGGAATACATCTCCTGTTCTCCCACGTGAGCACAGCGGGATGTGGCACAAGAACTCCCACGTCCTGGGACGTGTTTGCCATCACGTGGTTGAGCAGATCTCCCCTTTTCTCTGCCTGCTCTCATCACCTCACGTGGCAGGGCTGGCTTTGTGGGTAATCACACATTGCTTCCTTGCCCACTGCAACACAGGGAAGGTTGAGCTCTGCTCGACGAACAGGGATGAATAATGAACGCTGTGCTGGGGATGTTCAGGCTCAATTCCTACAGGCTTTGTAAATCATTGAAAGACTTAGCAATGCTCCTGCTTTAGTATAAAAATTCACCGAAGGACACTCTTGATGATTCACTTTAGACGTTTCTGAGCTGCTCTGCTTTGGGAAAGAAAATCTCGCTGCGTTGAGCTGACAAGATTTCCTGGCACACGCACAGGCTGTATTTCATACCTTTGGTTTTGGCTAAATGATTGCAAATCATGACATCTGTAGTTATGATTGCCTGTTGCTTGTGCACAGCCACAGGTTGAGAAGACTTCCAATTCTTAGGTGTGCTCTCCAGGGATCACTGGGAATACTCCTAGACAGACTCCATATTAACAAACAAGCAATGAAATATTTCGGTTTACACTGTAATATTGTCACAGGTCCTATAAGGCATTGTTGAAGAGTCTCATCATCTCAGTTTTAGCTGTTTGCTTAATTGTTCAGCTCCAAATTGCTCCAAAGGCAAGAGTACTCTCAGGCACAGAAATAAACGGGATGGCATACAGATGTTGACAAGCTATTTAAATGTGTCTGTGGAGTAAAACACAACTTCTGCAAAGAAATCAGAGTCAAAGAAGAGGCAGTAGGTCATAGTGACAGAAGAATTACTGAGGGGAATAAAGACACATCACAGGCTATACCGTAGTCACTGCATAGGACAGCAATTAAAAAAATCATGATTCTATTAACAGTACATGATGACAAGTAAGTAAAGACTGGAGCACAATCTAGGTACTCAGAGGAAGGGAGATACGCATTCATATGCTTGGAGTTCCTGAATAATGAATGCTGAGCCATTTAAATAGAGAATTTCTCCACTTTTTAGTGCAGTGTATATTAACTGGCAGTAACGGTGGCAGACAATGAGGAAGGAGCACCCAAATATATTCTTTTCCTTTGCTGCTGTTATTCTGCATGTTTCAGGCAAAAGGCAATTTCAAGAAATTGTTGATGTTTTTCAGATGCATAAACAATAGCCGAAGCAGAGTATTAAATGAAACACATACTTTAAAATAAGTATTGATTACTGAGAATGTACATTTCAGAACTGATCTGAGTGGTGTTACGTCCAGCTGTGACAGCTGTGCTATAAAGAGAGATTGTACCAAATTGCCAGTTGCCAAGCAGGGAAGCTGTGGTGGCCAGGACAGCAACAGGGGCTTTTATGTTTGTTTGGAGACTTGCCTCAGTTCCCAGCACTGCAGAACACTTCTCCAAAGCAAGGATGCTTTGCCTGTCCTAAATTTAATCTAGTGGAAAAAATCTTTTAGATTATAGCTGTGTCCTTTACTGACCCTCAGCTCTTACCCGTAGGTCTTGGTGCCAGTATCTTAATTTTTCATTTTATGCTGCTTGCTTTAACAATGTGTTCTTTGGCAGGCAGCCATGTCCACAGCACTCTGCTGTTAAAATGTCTGCTGTCTGCTGCAGCTGTCCATTTACTTTATGAACTGATCAGCCAGTAGAATGTAATTTAAGAGAATAGGGATAAGTCATAGCTGAGGGCACAAAGTATCAGCTGATTTGCTGTATGCAGGTCTGTCCTCCAGAGATTTTTGAACCTAACTTGTCACCTACACGTTTATTTTTTAATTAGTGCATAATGTGAAAAGAATGACTTGACATGCTGCACATAGTGGGTAAATAAAACCAATACTACCCTTGTGGAAATATTCGTGGTAGCAGGAACACGCAGGAGTGACACAGTTGTCAGAGTGAGCACCGAGCATAATACTTTTCCTACTTAAATGTTATTACAGGTCTAGAGGGCAGGCTAATTTGACTTTGTAATGGCATCAGCTTTAACATTTAAATAAAGATGGTCAAGTCTTATGAGACACTCGCGTATTAGAGCCAAACTGTAAGCTGGATTTTTAAGTGAGAGACCTTTCGTAGAATGTCCTATTTGCCTGTAACAATGGTCTGTGAGAGAGGGTGGAGAGGGTGCTTACTGAAGGAAAGGAAACAAAACCAGCTACTGATACAACCCAAGCACTGGGCTGACATCATGTCTGGTAAACAAGGGAGGAATGGAACCAGAAATTAATGGATTGTAATTGATGTGCTGGCAATTAGAACTAACTGGCAGGCAGGGCAATGGGGTGGTGATTCTGCTCCTTATGTTTTCTGAAGTGATTAAAAAGTGTGGGAAGTGGCTGTGGAGAAAGGCTGGGAGGATGGAAGGAATTCTGCTGTCATCTCTGTCATCTTTAGTATCCCTGGGATTTGGAGAAGCACACCTGCTTCCCCCACACCCTTCTCAAAACGTCATCATTATTGGGCCTGATCCAGGGACGTACATTGATTAGATAAGGCAGAGATAAGGAATATTGAGATTGTGGTCTCATCTCCACCAGCAAACAAAATCTGGGACAACCTCTTTTTTCTTCTCTGCCTTGTTTTTCTTCTTCCAGCTCTTACTTAAAAATACTAGGCATCAGCAAGCCATGAGAGACTCTGTCTCAGTCTTTCCATGAGCTGCTGGCCTGAGAAGCAGCTCAAAGCAATGCCTGAAATGGCTCAGGGGTGGTGTCCCTTTGCCAAGTGCCTGAGTAGCCAATGGGACGGAGTGCTTGGATTCATTCCTCTAAGTGCAAGCTGCCAAGGCTATCATATATATGCATATATACGATATGCATTCTTACGGATATAAATAGATGTAAAAAATGGGGATAGGAAAATGAATGATACGAATAAGGGTAAAGCCAAAATATGGATCTAATTTTCATTCTTGAGCACAAACAAGGAAGCACCAGATGTATAATAATGATGATTTTTGTCCCCTCAGTAAGAACCACCCTTGTAGATGGAAGGTCTTCACTATATTCCTTCCTTCTCATTCTTCCCCCTAGCTTATTCGTAAGCTAACCAATACAGAATTTACTCTGTTGTTTAAAATACAGGCTCCTGCTGTTGACTACATTTTGATATGGAAATGTATTCTTACTTGTATATATTATTTTACAGAACTCAGTGCTGCAGAGCAAATACAAAAACCATTCTCACTAATCTGGTTTTATTCTTCCTGTTTACTATACACATGGATGATCTTTCAGCACCAGCTTCATTCCCTCTTGGCAGTGACCAAAGACTATCTAATATAGAGCTTTAAACATATTATTAGCCTTTAAATGAGTAAATTTCATGTGAAATTACATGCTCTACAAAGACAGAGGTAATGGATAATAAGATCTTTATCTCAGAGGAGCTTTAACGGGAACATAGTGAGATTTAATTTGCTGTCACCAACTGGGTCACATCTCAGTGCAGGCAGTGTATTATTTCTGACAGACAATATGGTCTGATGGCTATTAAAAGAGCAACAGAGTAAGTTCTAGTCCTGGGCTAGTCCTCAGAGATCAAAGTGCCAGGGAAAGATGGTTTTCTCAGTGGTTATCAGCGTTTCAGTCTTGTGACCATGTGCTCTTCATTCTATAAGGTTGAATTATGTTATGTTAGTATTTTGGCAAAAAGGCCTTGGACTAATTACATATGGGTCCTGAAATGTCTTTTCCTCTGAAGGGGATTTCTTAGCTTTGAGGGAGAGTTATGTTGGCAGTGGAATATATGTTCCCTAAAGCTGTTTCAAAGTCATGCAGAAATAGAGGATTATGGTTTTCCAGTTCCTTAATCTGGCACCTTTATCATCATAGCTTTCTAAATTTGTAAGAAGCTCAAATCATCCTCTGTTGAATTATTAATCATGGAAATATCTGAAAAGATCCATCAACATATCTGTGGGTTGCTTTTCTTCCCAATTAACTTTTATTTTAAGAGTTGCCATTTCTCATCAGCTGTGGACCCCTGTAGTATGTCTTGGTGCTAGTAAAGTGGAATCAATTTTTGGGCAACATCTTGGTAAAGAAAGCAGGCAGCTCGGTGATTTTTGTGATTTATAAGAGTAGTGAGAGATTACATATATATATATATATTTTTTTTTTAAGTAAAGACCTGTTGCAGATGCAGGGAAAATGGTTGTGTCTTCCAATATATTCTTAACTAAAATCCTAATGTTTTAAAGTTCTTTATGAGGGCACATTATGTTAAGCAAAAATTCTGTATGTTCCCTGTACCCAAGCCAAAAGCTTGTGATGAAGTGTTTGCCTATCCATCATGCACCTACAGAAAACAAGTGTTTAGAATGAAGTCATTTAAATTATATTTGAAAATAAAATATTTGAAATGAAATACTAGCCAAGCTGATACTGAATCTACAATTTGTACCTTGAGGAGCAGGCCAGAACTAGAAGTGTCACAGGACTGCAGATTTTTTCTTTAGCTTCTTAAAAAAGCCAATAACCTTGGTTACTGATGTACCAACATTGCCAGGTAAGCATTTCTGCATTTAGAACTACAGTGGCTTTCCAGGACTCGTGAGATGGCATCTACTCCTTCAGTGACAAAGGGAGATTCATATAAACACTGATTTAGAAAGCAGATCTAAAGATAATCGTGTTTCTATCTGGTGCTTACATTTTAATTCACTCACTGAATATGCAAAATGTATATTTAGCTAAGTACTTTAAATTGGCCTCAGGTGTAAAATTTTACAGATTGTACTTGTGTCTCCCCAGTGAAACCTTGTGTATCTCTCTCTTGTTGGGGGATGCCCCCGTATGAGCATCAGGAATTAAAGCAACGTGGAATGAGAGCAAAGTAGGGGCTTCCAGCTTTCCAGGGAAAAATTACAAGCATTTTTTTTTTTTACTTCTCTCTTCAATATTTCAGGAGACCTGATCTTCTCTTACTAACAAGATCATCCTCTGCTTCTGATTTGAAAAACTGTTTTCTGTCTCATTTTGTAATTTTCTGATTCCCTTTGCTCCTGATCTCTTACTCCCTTTTGTTTCCCCCATCTTTGGACCACTCTGGGACATCTGCAGCTAGAGAAATGATACTTCACTTTTTTATCTGCAGCTGCTTCTCTGCTTTCCACAAGCAAAATTCTTTCAGTGGGCCTATAAGAGGAGCACAGCTCCAGGGAAAACTAAGGCTCATTTCTCTTAGCTAGAGCCTGCAATTCTGCTCATGATTTGGATGCATCAGCAGCACATGTTACTATTTTCTTAGTATTGAAATACGTCACTTTAAATGCACACTGTCCCGCTGTCTCTGCCAGGATGGAGGGTGCAGTTATTTATTTAGCAGATTATACCTGTAAAAAATTCTTTCCTAAGGAAAATGAACATAAAACCTTTTTTTCCATCTACTTTCTCTCTTGTGATGTATTTTGGAATCAGTAGGAGAATTTCAGTTGCTGAATTTTCACATCATTGCAGGTTATCATCTTGGCAGATTTTCACAGGATTAAGAAGGTATCTCTTTTATAATGAAAATGGCTCCAAAGCCCTTTTGCCTCTGTACACCACAGTGTATCTTGAGCTAATTATGGTTAGACATTCTGGCTCCAAAAGCAGAAGTTTTTTCCCTAAAGTGCCTTCTGCTGAGCACAAGAAAATGATGTTCCATGCAAAGGTGTGTAACATTGTGTGTCACTCACAGAGCAGTGAAATAATGAGTCTTAGTGGAAATTGAATACTGTAAACAATGATGAGTGTCACTGCATGCTCTGGAAAAGCCTTGGTTCAGGCAGCACCATTCTCACTTTGGTAAGTGAATTACGCAGAAGAACATTCCCCTTTCACCAAGATCCTTCTTTCCCTATAGATACTGTACTCAAACCCAGCAACTGTCATTGTATTACTGATTAAATTCTCTAAAATATTTGCCCTCACTTTTTCTTGTGACTTAGAGTCACGTTGCCTGAGTACCATCCTGGTCTTGAAAAAGGATGGTCATGGATTATAAAAATGTAGCATAAGAAACCCCCAACACACATATAAAACATGTTTGCAATCAAATAAACAGCTTAGAATTATATTAAATAAAAGAAAGCCAGGCATTCCCTAGAAGTTTATCCACTTATTTGGGCATTCAGTGTAGGTTTGTCATTTTCTATGTGCTTACCTAATAATACTTTCAACATGTCCATCATTGCAGTTTGGGTTAGTTCTGTATCTCAACTGCCTTCTCAGTAAGGAGATACTCTCCAGCTTCTTTGCACTGGCCTCTCCTTCTGCACCTCTGGGACTTTTGGAGCCTTGGATTTAACCATAAACATTTAGGCAAATATCCACAAATATTTCTTCTCTTTATTAGCGTTGTTACTGTTAAATCTTTCTTACCCTCAGTATATCGGATTTTCTTTTCTTCCTCTACACCAGTTTGGTACGGGATAGTTCCATACAGAGTCTTAAACGTGTGGATCTGACAGGGAGGAATGATGCATTCCAGCTCTGTCTCTGCCAGCAGCTTGCCAGCTTGATCCTGGCACCTTTCTACACCTCATTTTATTGCCAGTTAATTAGAAGAAGCCCTAACTCTGTTAAAGCAAATTCTGAGAGTACATTCATATTTGTAGCGCACCAGGAGTTCCTTGATCTAGAGTGCAAAATTTTTCTCATAACTGTCTTGATAGTGAGGCTGAAAGAGAAGCAGTTTTTCTCATGATTTTGCGTGTAACTTTTTGTCTGCCAGCATTTTCTATTTCCCAGTGTAGATTGAAAACATATTTTTAGCCATTGAAACGCCAGAGTCATGCTGTTTAGAATTTGTCCTTGAGCCTTGTGACAACCATGGAAAGCATTATTATTTATTGCATGCATTTCTAAAATAGTTCAATCTCTTTCCAGCTTGCCACTATCTACAGTTAGTAATTATCAAAACAGAGAAAAACACCTTCCACACCTCCTGGTTTAAAAGCACAGCAGAACCTTGCTAAGTGCCTTACTAGAGAGAGGAGTGATTGAATCTCTGGTGCCAGTATTTCAGGAAACTGTCAGGATCTCTTGGGATAATGTCTTCAGAAGTTCATGTAACAGAGGCAGGCGCTGGCTTGTAATAATGAAATTTCTGTTTTGTCTTTGTGAGAATTCAGCTTTCTTACTTGACAGGAAAGCAAGTACTTATAGTTCAGTTGCAATGAGTGATATCAGGCTCTGAAAACAGTTTCCAGAAGCATTCAGTATTATGGAACCAGACTGATGGCTCATCCTGTGGCCCATGCTGAGTTGGGCCACCCAACCCCATGTGGAGGAACAAGCACTACTGACCTGGTAAATTTTATCTCCAACTGCCCAGGGTCCCTATTTAGCAATCATCTAATTATCCACTACCATTCTCCACATGATTCCCAAAACCTAGGACAGTTTTTATACTTTTATATCTCTATGTATGTACATACACAGACATATGTGTATACGTACATGTATATCGAGGTACATGTGAAAATTACATTTTATAGTAATATATTTTTATTTCTACATGTGTATATATATAAGTATTACTTTCCTGAGTAACTAAAGTTAATGAAGTAGGAGGGATGGAGAAAGCATCAAAGAAAAAGAAAATTCTTCCAATACACTTTGTGACATAATAGCTCATGATTTTTCCAAGCTACTGTGATTTTGGGTATGTAGCGTTACTGTCCTTGATGTTGCTGTGGAGCTCTGAAACATTGTTACTCAGTTAATTACTGCTTGGTCACACATAATTTTGGATTAGGTCAGCTCACTTCTCAGTGCACATGTTACTGCCATGTGCCCAGAGGAAAAGCAATTGCACTTTTTAATCTGATCTTTCTTTTTCATTGCCATTTAATACTGCAAATGTAATGGAATTTCAGCTTTCGTTTTTTATCTTCTGATGTTTTTTGACATGTTCAGACAAGAAAGATTAGGGTCAAATATATGCATGGAATATAACTATTTCTCAAGTCCTGATCTGTATTTTGAAACCTCTGTTTGCTACTTGAACAGTCTGCTTGTATTTTTCTTTAAGCCTCTAAGTTAATTGAAACTAATTAGTTGCATATAAAAAAAATAACATGATTGAAATAGTATTCATGGAAACTATATCACTTTGTTTGAGTCAATTCCTTTCTGCAGTCTGATTTAGCTGTGAATTAAGACTTGAAAAATGTATGAATTCTCTTGAAACATCTTCATGTTTCATCTGAGCAAGCAGGAAGGATTCCCTGTGCCAGCTCCTGGTAGGCTGGAATCCTGCACCGTGACAGCTCCATAAACCAACGTTCAGCCAAGGAGTGTCCTGTGGTGCACGGGCAGCAGGGGCTCCTGAGTGGGATGAGGGATGTGCCAAGCTCAGGGAGGTGGAATGGGGTCTGCATCTATCATGTGAGAGACTGAGCTGTTACTCTGCCTCTCCACCAGGATTTGTAGCCTCATCATTTCAGGTTGCTGTGGCCAGAACCCCTGCAAAGTACAGCGACAGTGTAGGATCTGGTTTCTTTCCTGTGATCTCTGTTACCTCTCTGCACTGAGAAGCAGATAACTAAATTGATCAGAGGATATATTTTAATCATGAATGCTTCCTTATAATATGCAAAAGCATTTCATGTAATACTTTTGACATATAATTCCCTAGTCAGTGAGTGGGAATTTTTCCTAAGAAAGGAAGGTGGGATTGATCTAGAAATCTGGTTTAAGTTTCTTAAACTGAAAGAGAGGGCAGGTTTAGATTAGATATAAGGAAGAAATGATCTGCTGTGAGAGTGGTGAGGCACTTGAGTGATGAGGCTGCCCAGAGAATGCTCCATCCCTAGGAGTGTTTTTGGCCAGGCTGGATGGGGCTTGGAGCAGTCTGATCTAGGGGGAAGTGTTCCTGCCCATGGCAGGGGGGTTGGAATTAGGTGATCTTTAAGGGCCCTTCTAACCCAAACCATTCTGTGACAACTCTGTGATTCTTATTTAGTCTCTCATCCTATTACAGAATATTTGTCACTGGTAAAAACAGTATCTAAAGAAACAAAATTATAACTCATAAAGGTAATTCTGGACACTCCTTAAACCTCTAAAGCAAAATTGCAAATGTTACAATGAAGCAGGTGAGGAGATAATGCAGGAATTTTATTTCAAAGGGATTTCAGAGAACATCATATAATTAAACTATGGTTAGGGCTGTTGATGGGCAGTCCTAGAAGAGAGGGTGACGCTGCATTTGCCAGGAATCCAAACGGTGTCTCAGCTGTCTGGCAGCTCAAGGTACAGACTCATCACGGGGGTACAGATGAACAGCTGCACTCTGTATATCACATTTAATTGTGTGCTAACCACATGTAGGAATCTTTGGTCACCACACCATCCAGGTGTCTCGTCCTTTCTAAATTTTTTTGAACAAGACTCAAAAAGGATCATGTTTAGTTCTTCCAGCTGTGAGTGGCGTGGACAGTCTTCCCTGCGGATGTGTGTTACCATGAATGCTGTTCTTAGAGCAGCCAAATGAAAACAAACATATAAATATGATGCTCTTGCTGTATTTTTCTCCTTTCTTTCCTCTTACTTTTTATTTCTTAATATGCACAGCTCTGTTGCTCCATTATCCACTGTGTTGTGTGCTGATTATAAGTAGATTACTGCTTCTGCAAATCTCAGGATTAAAAACTGTAATGATATTGTAAAATGGAGGACGCTGCCCGTACAAACAAAAGAGATTTCATTTCATCGTCATTAAACATTTTAAGGACTGTAGAATTTAAAATATTATTAAATAACAAAATTAGCAAAACCACAAATTATGCACATCAATCAGTTTAGGATTAGCATTAATTTAAAACAGGATGCCTTGTAACAATGTTTACATAAAGATAAGCCGTACAGTCACAAATACATTTTCATCTCTTTTGCTGAATTCTATTGAGATTTCATTGAATTCCAGTCAACTTTTCTCATTGTGTTGAATTTGAAGGCCATTATTAGAAACATGACTGTTGTTTTTTTCTGTTGTGTAACTGAATGACTTCACAGATAAAAAATCCCAAACACATGAGATACATTTCCTTAATAGTGTCACTAGTAAAAGGCTACTTTTTCAGTTCAGAGGTTATAAAATGCAATAAAAACATTTATCTGTCCTGATTTAGAATAATTTCTAATTATACAAAAGGAAATAATTTCCATAGCTGTATATCAAGCTGAAAAAAGGGGTTTTATTTACATTCCAGAAGCCTCCAAAATCCCAGTGAATATTGGAAATGTTAGGCATTTGTATTCCTTTGACCCTTCAGCCTATATGAACACAAATTAAGTTGCAATGAAAAATAAGGAAGAAACGGTATCAGAGTTAAATGAAATACATTATACACTAATTTCTTTTAACAGTTAGACACTGAGGAGCACTGTCTTCTTTAAGAAGAAATGAAAGCCAGCACACTTGGATTTTAGAAATGTGCCACACGATTTTAATAACTGCCTGGAAATGCTTCCCTGTGTTTATAAAGGTCGTGGTTGTGTGTGGTTGGAATGTGGCTGCTGAAGATGGTGCAGAAAACAAAGACTGTGTTTTAGAAGCAGCTTTAACTAGACTTCTTAAACAGCTTAACTAGTCTGTTTAAATAATTTAAATGTCAGTAGGTCTAAATTATTTAAACTAATGTAATGTTTTGAAACATCACGCATGGTTAGCCCTTAGAAGAAAGGGCACAGCAGCAGCAAGGTGTAAAGATTCCTGAGGCAGGTTTCAGTGGCAGATTTTACTGAACTGGTCCAGGCTACTTCTACTCCAGCACCACTGAAAAAATAGAGCAGTTAAGGCCTGTGTAAATTCACTGTTTTTCCCAGTGGAAACAGCCAGTGTAATGCATCCTGAGCATCTCTAAATGTCAGCAGGGCTGGCCACAGAATAACACATCATGGAGTTTTAAAAGCACGTCCTGGACCGATATTTGAGTATTCTTTAAGCAATGTTCAGAAGAAGAGTTTGACTTAAACAGGACCAAAAAAACCTTTTCTGTAAGGAGCAGAGTAAGAAGGCTGAGATCACCACTGACTAAAACCATAAATACAGCAACACTGTCTTTGCACATTCGAGGTAGACATCTGAGACAATTATTTAAATAACAAAGCAGCTGTCAACTGGCTCTGAACAGGTTCGTCATTTTAATATTACTCTCTTTAAATATTATCCAAATATTATTTAGAAAGTGGTAGATAGCACTAAGGCATGAAGAGATTTCCAATGTTCAAGTATTTAATTTGGGTTCTTTTCAAAGCTAAGAAAAAGAAAGGACTTAGTCATAAATGTGACAAAGTAAATGTGTATTTCAGCAGAATGAGTTTGAGCTCACTTCTGTTTTCCCATAAGTACCCAAAAGAAGATGAAGGGCTGGGGAACCACTGTAAAGACCTCAACTTGCACCAAGTAGAATTTCCTACTAATTATTTTCTTCTTATACAATTATTTATTGCAGAATGGTACAAAGTTTAGTTACTTGTGGACACCAGACATGGAAATCGTACATATACACAGATATGAGCACAGTCATGTAAGTATTTCTGTATGTGACACTGTTTTCCTTCTTTATCATTTCAGCAAACAAGTTCATAAACATGACATATCCATTTTAGTACATATTTTTAAGGTAGTACAAAAATGAAATTACCTGTATAGTTTAAAAAGTACAAGAAGTTGAAAAGTAAATAGGCAATTCTGGAGACAGGGACTCCTTAGTGTCAAAATAAAACTTGGAAAATATAAGGGATGTATTCCTTAATGAAAGAATTATTTTTAGAGATACAGATTAAGAAGACAGCTGACAGTTTGTTCATGTCAGCACATGACAGCTGAGAGATACCTGTCAATGAATAAATTTTACAGAATCATGAGACATTTTGAAATGGAGAATTTCAACCCCTAACCATCCAACTCAATCTTCGTTTTAATCAAAAGTCCACCTAGACCCCAAGAAGCATATGGTCTCTAATTCTAACATTTGTTTTCCTTTTTTTTTTGAATGTTTGTGAGTTAGTGAGAATCCATGCTACAGTATTTTATAAAATAAAAAGCCCAAAATGAATAAGTTATTGCTTATATGTGGGGAAAAAACGGTGGCACCTGGCTGCTTAGCCCTCTTGAACTAGAAAGAATGCAAAGAGAGAAAAACCAGCTCATTTATCAGATAGCATAAAATCTGAGTAGTAGTAGAACATGTGTGAATGCACTAACACAGAGTGGATGCACCAAGTAAAAGTGGAATTACCGTCAACAGATTAGTTTGCAGCAGACACAGCATGTGAGCTACATAGCAAGGATTTTTTTATGGACGTCATGGCAAAGATGATTTTTATGAAGTGATGTAGGAAGCAGACTGTCCTTGCTTTGAGGATAATTTTAACTCAGGAAGCCTAACTCAGCTTCACTGTAATGCAGAGAAAGGCCACATTTTGTAGAGTGTAGGACTCTGTTATATGGTCAAATTGGAAAAATCCTTCTTTCCTTTTCCACTAGAGTGGAGTCCCTGGCCTGTGAACTGTTGGGGCTGGGAGAATATTTATGTGACTATCACTAACTGCACACCCACGCTTCTCTGGGTGGTTGGTGTTACCCACTGCTGTGTCTCTGGTTTGGAGGCAGCACAGTGCCAGGTCACTGAGCAAAGGGGATAATAACAAGCTTTTAGTCCATCTCCCAGTGTAATGTAATGTCCATTTAAATCAATTTAGTAGAAAATCAATTCAAGGTGAAGACCTCAAGCTGAACACATCTGCTAATAAACTGGCAAGAAAAGATACTGCAGTTGATCATAGCTAGACCTCAGTCTGCAGTCTGTCAGTAAGAGGGTTAACAACATCATTTTGAGGTAAGCAGTCAGAAGCTGGAGTTTTATATGTAATGCTTCCTTTTTCAAAAACTGTGAATTCTGCTTCAGGACTGGATCTTAATCTTTAGCCTATATAAACATGTGAAAATATGTTAAATGCCTGAATAGATAGTGGAGGTTCTCAAATCTGTTCTAAAATATCTCTAGGTTGCTTTCTTCTTTTACACATGTACTTTTCTTTCAGAGTTCTGTTTCATAATTCTCTCCACATTATAAAAGCATGAGCTGGAGTTAAAAAATGTGGTCATACCACCACTTCCAGGTCAGCACACACAGCTTAGGTGCCTCCTTTGTTCTGGTTAGAAGTGTTCCTGGTTCTCTGATCTTTGTTCCTTGATCTCACCCACTGTGCCTTTGGGTCCCTGCCTCAGTGAGGCACCTGGGAAGCTCCACAATTGCTTTGCGAGATGGGACTTCAAGTACTGCCATTGAAGAAACACCAGCCAGGGCCTGCAGAAAGGCAGTGGGAAATATAACTCTCCCCGTGAGTCTGTAATATAATTAATTTTAGTTCTGGGAAGGAAGTGGACAAGAAACTTTTTTGGAAGATACTTCAGTGGGAATGGTGAAGTTGTTTTGATGAACACAGTCAGGAAAAATCAAACCTATGCTAATGCAGTTGGTGCTCAGAAGCTGAGAATGACTGCAAGAAAGGATGATTGTGTGGTTAAAGCACTGATGCCTGACTGAGGAAATCTGAGGTCATTTCCTGGCTTTGCTATCTCTTCAGCTTTAAGCAAGAGATTTAATCTCTCTGCTAGCCTTTTTTTTTCCCCCTTCCTGTACCACAGGAGAGTCATTTTACTTCAGATTGTTCTAAGAATAAATGCATTAATGTGGCTGGTACATTTAAGTTCAGGAAAAAACCTGAACATATTAAAGCTTCAGTTCTTGTTCCTTCTTTTTTTTAAAAAGGCCTTTCTGTTGCCTGTGGGGCAAATGAAACAAAGTCTTCACGTCCTGTGTCTAGAAAGATGAGGAGGCACATGCAGTACCTGGGCTGACATCTGTGCACACTGAACTTGTAGTCAAGAGGCTGAGGCAAATGCTTATCAATTACAGGGTGTTGGTTTTATTCCTACACAAACATAGCCTGAAGCTACAGCATGGCTTCCTCCCTCTTTCTAAGCAAAAGCTTAGAAAAAATGGCCACTGAAACTTTGGAGAGAAAAGAAACTCTGAACACCTGAAGCTGAAGCAAAGCAATAGAGATGCTGAAGTTCTGTGACAAGACAAACACCGTCCTAAACGATGGGAGATGCAGAAACACAAGCCCCAAGGCAGAGCATTGGGATGTAAATACTGACTTAGTGATAACAATCCTGATCCATCTCAGGTAATCACTGGCAACCTTCCTGAACCTTCTGTCAGTGCCATCTAATTCCTAGCACAGGCAGAAAATTTGAGAAAATTAAACTCTCCAATTCAGTCTGTGAGAACCAGCATCGAGAAAGCCTGGTCTCCTGTGGTTGACTGCAAGAGTCCTTCAGGCTTTTCATGTAGCTGGGTCAGCTGTGAGGCCTTTCCCCTCAAAGAGCTCTTTGTTGTAGTGTGGGGAGCAGGACCAGGGCAGGGATCATCTTGATCCCTATGCTGGGTACTGCTGAGGCCACACCTCAAGTGCTGGGCTCAGTTCTGGGCCCCTCAACTTTACAAATGACATTGAGGGGCTGGAGCATGTCCGGTGAAGGGCAAAAAGGCTCATAGAAGATTTAGAAGAGATGTTTTATGAGGGGCAGCTGAGGGAGCTGGGGTTGTTTAGTTCCGAGGAGGCTCAGGGGGGATCTCATCGCTCTCTGCAACCCCCTGAAAGCAGGTTCTACTGAAGTGGGGCTGGTCTCTTCTGCTGTGCCTGCAGAGAGTGAGCCAGAGGAAATGGCCTTTAACTGGGGAGGTTCACATTAGATATTTGAAAGCAATTTTTACTGTTCATATGGTCGGGCATTGGGATAGGTTTCCCAGAGGAGAGGTACAGCCAGCATCCCTGAGGTGTTTTAAGAGGCATCTGGATCTGGTGCTGGCAGATAGTTTAAGGGTCACGGTTGGACTGGGTGAAGGGTGATCTTAAGGGTCTTTTCCGCCCCTGTCGACCCTGATTTTATCCTTCCCTGCCATAGGGCAGGGACACCCGCAGGCCCATTCCTGCAACGCTTTTAACAGCTCCCATTTGCCCTTGGTTGTGCCAGCGGGCTCCGCGGTTGCTGGGGCGGGCCGGCAGCGCCTGTCCGCCCGGCGAGGCAACGCGACACGGCCGAGCTGCGGCGGCCGCGGTGCCGGTGGGCCGCG
>WBMZ01005348.1:8374-40383 GCA_013400975.1 Atrichornis clamosus
CCCCAATTCCTGCTCCACCCCCAATTCCTTCTCCACAAAATCCTTCTCCACCCCCAATTCCTGCTCCATCCCCAATTCCTTCTCCACCCCCAATTCCTTCTCCATCCCCACTTCCTTCTCCATCCCCAATTCCTCCTCCATCCCCAATTCCTTCTCCACCAAACCCTTCCCCATCACAAATCCTTTCTCCACCCCAAAATCCTTCTCCCCTCCCAAACTCTTCTCCACACCCAATCCCTTCTCCACCCCCAAATCCCTCCCCATCCAACCCTTCTCCGTGCGAGATGAGGGGAAAAATCTGCATCAAAATTCACAGGGAAAGAGGAGGAGGAGGAATTAAAATTCCATTTCCAAGCTCCTCCTTGTGCCAAGGTGCCAATTTCTCCCTGGATAATTTCTCCTAATTTTAGGCTAAAATTCCATTGTAAATTTATTTTAATATCAAAACTTCCTTATCAAGGCCTTCCTCCCTCATCCCTCCAAAGTGCTCCTGTTAATCCAAAACCTTCCAGGAAAACTAAGCCAGGAAAAGCTCCCAAATGGTGGTGTCCCTATTTATCAGCCTCTGGAGGAGACGGGAATGGAAAAGCCACAAAAATAGGGGGAAAACCAGCCTGGAATGGGATCAAGAAGCCAAATGTGTGGGAAAACCTGGAAGAGCCTGACTGGGATTGTCTCCTGCAGCCGCTGGGATGTGCTCCATTGACCAACCCTTCCATGCTTTCCATGGAGACCCAAGGAGCAGAGACAAACACGCCACCAATCCAAGCTTTTTCCAACTGAACGGATGCAAAAGCTTCGGCCTCCAGCCCCGTGTCCCTGCCAGGCCACTCCCCCAAGAAACTCCCTTTTCCAAGGGGAAAAACTGGATGTAAAACGTGCTTTGAAGGGAAGAGTGATCGTGGCTTCCCACACCTCTTGTGCCTTTCCATCAAAATCATCCCCCACGGCCCGGGAGCACCGGGAATAGCAGCGGCAGCAGCTGTCGGAAAAGCGGAGCCGCGGAGCCGGTGGGTTTAATCCCTCTCGGGTGGGTTTAATCCACTTGGGAAAGGTGTGGGGTGGGGAGGAGGGGAAAAAAATCCAAGGAATGTGGTTGTAATTTCAGGGTGGGAGCGTCGGAGGCGGGAGCTGTGACCATGGGAATTCAGCGCCAGGAAAAACCCGACCTTCCGGCCGTCCTGGCCCAGAAGAAAAGGAATGAAAGCTCTGGAGCGAGCAGGAACCCCCTCACCCTGGGGTCAGCCAGAGCCACACCATGGCTCCTTTAGGAATGAGGGATTCGTGGATTCAGGGAAGTTCTGCACCTAAAAACAGGGATTTGGGGTTGGGAGCGAGCAGCAAAGCCGGGAAGCCTGGAAGGAGCAGCCGGTTCATGTCCGGCCCCAGGTGGAGCCCTTGGATTGACACCAACTCCTCTTTATCCCAATTTATGGGATAAAAGCCCCCATTTATGGAATCATCTTCCCTTGCTGCTCCCTCTGCAGCACCAAGACCCTCCGAATTCCACGGGAAAACGACTCCCAAGCTGGAAAGCACCAGCACAACTCTATTCCCTCACTCAGGAGAGCCCAACCTTCCCTCAGCACCTCATTCCCATCCCAGGGATGTTCCCAAAGATCTCCAAGCTGCACCACTAAGCTTCAGCTCATCCCTCCACAGGGATGCATTTTCCAGCTATTCCAGCTTCATAAAATCTCCCTTTAGAGGCTCAAATTAACATTTTCTTGATCAATCCTGATATCTTTCAACAACTCCAAGATCCCAGGATCGCAGGGAATGTCAAGGGGTACATGCGACACTGATCCAGGGGTAAGAATCCTCGGAAAGGCTTTCCTGGATTCCTCTGTGGGAGCAGCGGAGTGCCAGGTCTGAGCTCATTTCCCAATTAACTTTTTTACAGGGAGATAAATATTTGTCAGTAATTTCACTGGAGTGAACTGGCCAGGAATCCTGGCTGGAGCACTCGGAGGCGTTGCGGGAATGGGATTAACCCTTAGGATCCCGGCAGCACATGGAAAGGCAACAGCAGCCGAGTGGGATGTTCCTGGGTGCTGCGGGATGGACAACACCTCCAGCAGCTCCAGGAAAATCACTCCCAAGAATGTGGGAGCACCGGAGCAGCGAGAGAATGGACTCCTTTCTTTCCATGGATCTTCTCCGCTTTTGAAGGAATCAGAAGGGACTGGAAAGGCTCCTAAGCGACACCCTTAGCTTGTCCAATTTCAACGTTATTCCCCCTCATTCCCCATTTTTGGCCAGCTCCACACTCTGGTTGGAATCCCGGGCAGAACTCCAGGGAAGTCCGGGGTCCTCTCCAGGGCCCTGAGTGCGGCCAGCGGAGCCATTCCAACGGATCCGGGGTCACTTCTGTCCCGCTGCCATCCCCAAATCCACCCGGATCTCCCAAATCCCGGAGATTTGTGCCCTCACCTTCATGGGGTTCTCGTCGTACGTGGGGGTCCCCAGGTCCATCTCGGCCTCGTGCTCCAGGCCGGCGTCGTCCCCGGGGCTGTCCCAGGTTGGAGGATCCCACTGGGTCTGCCTGGAGGATGGAACACATGGAACAGATGGAATACGGACCATTGTCACCCCTTCGAGCAACCAGGACCTGCTCGTGGATTATCCCAAAACTGCGACATCCCGGCTCCGTCGGCCATCGGAACTCCTGGCGCTTAGTGAGGAGCTGGAGGGTTTCTCAGTTGGAGAAGGTTAAAACCAAGCAGGAAGAACCTCACAAAGGGAATCCTCCCCGTTTTCCACCACTGGGGACACTCTGGATCTAGGGATGTTCATCACTGGGATGACATTTCCAGCACGGGAAGGTGGGGACATCCCAGCGGAGACATCAGGGCGCCCTTGGGTCTCCTCAACTCATCCCAAGGCCTCCAAACCACACAAATCCCAATTCCTGCTTGACTGTTCTTAATTCCAGGTGTTTGAAGGTCTCCTGCTCCGCTGTCGGTGTGCCAGGGAGCAGGAAGGAATCCAAAAGGGACATGGGGAAGATTAATGGATGCAGAGAAACCAGGAACAGCAATGTTGTGTCAGGTGGACACAAAGATTAAGGGATGCAGAGTGCCAGGAACACGCAACGACATCAGGACACTCAGGACACGGGAAGAAAATATTCCCACTTATCCATTCAGAGGTGGATCCCCATCCACACCTCCCATGGAGTTGGAAATTTAAAATATCCTTTTTGGAATCCTAAAATGCATTATAATTTTACTTAAATTCCTAAGGATTGATCCAAAAACCTGGTTCCTTCCAAAACTGATGGCAAAGGTGTAGGAAAAACATTGGGAAAGTCGCATTTCTTGCTCCAGAGGTGGGAGTCGGGCTCTTTTCCCACAAAACCAGCAACAGGACCAGAGGAAACGGCCTCAAGTTGTCCAGGGGATGTTCAGGTTGGATACTGGGAAAACTCCTTCATGGAAAGGGTTGTCCCTGGACAACGGCGGAGTGTCCACCCCGGAGGGATTCCAGATCCCTGTGGGACATGGATGAGTGACGGCCACCCTCACCTGGTCACCACGTGGTAGTAGTAGATCTTTCCCTCTGGATCCCGGGCCGTTTTCCAGTTGGGAGGGAGGACGATGGTCTTGGGCTTCGGAGGGGACGGCGGAGGCAAATCCAGGAGGTTATTGGACACCACCAGCTCCGGCTGAAAACACGGAAGGGATGACGAGAAAGGCGTGAGGAGTCACCAGAGGTGCCCTGAGAGCTCTCTATCCCACGGGAACAGCCTCCCCATCCCTCTGGATGCAGCAGTCCTCACCTGCTGGATGGGCTGGGGCTGCCCGGCCGCCACGATGGCGGTGACGGCCGGAGGGGGCTGCACGATGACTCCCTGCGGATGAGCCGTGTAGATCTGCTGGCCCTGGATGTACTGGAGACCTGGCTGGGCATAGCTCTGGAACAGGGAATCACAGTCAGTGCTTCTCCCAAAAAACCTTCTGGGGAGGAGGGCAGCTTCCACCTGAGGAGGCTGCTCCAAGCCCCGTCCAGCCTGGCCTTGGACACTTCCAGGGATGGGGCAGCCACAGCTTCTCTGGGAAATCCATTCCAGTCCCTCACCACCCTCACAGCCAGGAATTCCTTCCATTCTCTACTTCCAAAAACCAATGGAAGTTAAGCTCCCAAATCCATGTTTTACTTGTTTACTCAGCTTTTATCCAAAAATCCCCCTTCAACAGCCAAAAAACCAACAGAACTTTTATAGACTGGTCATAAAATATTCCTGCAAGTTCCAAACTCCAACCACTGTGGACTTGGCCGTAACAACTGTGGAATCATCATCCCTGGAGGTGTTCAGTAACCCCAATCCCTGGATGTTGTCAATATTCCCCGTTCCTGGAAGTGCTCAATATCCTCCATCCCTGGAAGTGCTCAATACTCCCGACTCCTGGAGGTGCTGAGTATTTCCCATCCCAGGATGTGCTCAATATCCCCCATCCCTGGAGGTGTTCAATATTCCCCATTCCTGAAAGTGTTGAATATTCCCTATCCCTGGAAGTGCTCTATATCCCCCATTCCTGGAAGTATTCTATGTCCCCCACCCGTGGATGTGCTCAATATTCCCCATCCCTGGAAGTGTTCCAGGACAGGTTGGATGGGACTTGGAGCACCCTGGGATAGTGGGAGGTGTCCCTGCCCACGGCAGGGGGTGGGACAAAACGGGCTTTAAGACTCCATCCAACCCAACCCATTCCAGAACTCCACGATCCTATAATTTATGCTGTTTTCAGGTGGAAAACACTCTGGAAAGCACTGGGATGTGCTTTTCTCCTACTCTTGGCTGGGAATTTCCCTGGGAAGAGCCAAGTCGGACGCCCCAGTAAGAGCAGCAGTAAAGAGTGAGTAACTCCCGTGTTTCTCCCAGCTGCAGGCCGGTTCCCTTCACTCCATGGGCGCTCCCAGGCGGAATTACCTGGACGATGGGCGGCGTGGTCTGCGAGTAGGGCGAGGTCACTCCGTAGACGGTCTGGCCCTGGTAGTAGATGGCGGGCTGGGACTGGGCAGGGGAGTAGGGCTGCTGGACAGCCACGGGCTGCTGGCCGGAATCCCACACTCCGTAGCTCTGGCTCTGCACGGCCCCGGCAGCGGCCACCGGCAGCACGGCCACGTTGGCCTCCGGGGGCACCACGGCGTCGCCCTGGGCCACGTACTGCGGCGCGCTCACCTCCAGGGCCGCGGCCACGTGCGGCACGACCGGCACCGGCTGCGGGGCGCTCAGGGCCGGCTCCACCGCGTGCCCAACCAGAGTCTGGGAATGCTCGTATCCCGCCGGGGAGCACATGGAGTCCATGGAGGGCGTGGGCAGCAGCACCTTCCCGGCGTTGGGGTTGCTGGGATCCACGTAGGCCTGCATGGGGTATCCCGGGGGGTATCCCATGAAGCTGTGGTGCGGCGTCCCGTAGCCCATGGAGTCGTAGGGAAGCGGGGATGTCATTCCCAGGTTTTGGAGCTGCTGCTGTTGTTTCTGGGCTTCCCGCTGGGCGACCTCCTGCTCGAAGAGCTTCCGGCGCTCCTCCGTGGAGAGCTTGTTCCGGTCCTTGGGCCGGACCTTCTTCTTGGAAGACGCTGGGGTGTCATACCTGGGACACAGGGAAAGGAAAAGGGGCCGTGAGACCTCAGGAAGCCACAGCTCCACGGCTCCAGCTGCAAAAGGGCCAGTGGAAAACATGGAATGCCCAACGGCAGCATCCGTTCCTAAAAGCATTCCCGTTTTTCCAGCTGTTTGAGCAGCTGTGGTAATTCAAGAGAAACGCCCTCTGGCCCTGCTGATCCAGGAGGAAGCAGCCAGGGCAGGGGATGAGTGATCCCAATGGATCAACCAACTTCAGTCTGGTGCTGATGGAGATGGAAAGATGTCTGGGCAGCACCGGGACACCCGGAGAGGGAGGGAACATCTCCAAGGCCAAGAGAAGCCAAGGAAAAGTCCCAATCATCAGGATACGCCAAACAGGCCCTGCTGGAGAACCTCTGCCACGTTTTCCCAAAGCAGGACCAACAAGGAGTTTGGAAGAGGCTCCCAAACAGGAGCCACTCACACCACGACATCTTCACCCCCAAATTCCAGCACTGGGATGAGGATCCCATCTTTCCTGCCTGCAACCCCCACATGGGAGCTGCAGACACGACCAGGAACAAGGGAATCACAAGCAGCACATTCCCGTTTGGAATTCTGCTCGCTCCCAGACTGCAGCTTCAGCTTTAAAAAATAAAAGTGTGGATGGATTTTTTTAATTCTTTCAGAGTTTTCATCCCAAAACCCAGAGCAGCTGGAGGGATTTTTCCAGGGAATTATAGAAGGGGGAAAAAAAAAAAAAGCCTAAGGACTTTGATCAAAGCCCAACCAAGGAAAATTCCAGATCAAAGGTGGATATTTCCAGACATTATGAGTGTGGTAAAACAGGGATTACAAGGAAAAATGCTTTGCAGCCTTAATATAATGGATTCTACAAAGCATCCGGGATATTCTCCATATATTCTGTGTTCCTGGGATCCATTTACATATCAAAAGCACATTGCTACCAACAGATCCACTTAAGCTGCTTCCTGGCATTCCCAGAGTAGCTGCAGGATCCGTTAATGGGAACCTCATTGACGGGAGGAGTTTGATTTCCCTAATTAAAATCTTTCCTGGCACTGCCTGGGGAGTTTAGAGGAGAAGCAGCCGGGTGGGAAGAAGGAAATGGAGGGTTCAGCGTTCCCTTCTCCCTCTGTTTGGTTTTTTTGCCTCATGAAATCCTTGGGATAACGAAGAGGGACAGGCAGAGTGGGGGGAACATTCCCAGAGAAGGAAGTTGGTCCTTTGTGGATAGGGACACGGCACAGGAGGAAGAGCCAGAGCAGGCAACTCCTCACCCAAAAACCAACTTGTTCTGTTCAAAACAACCCCAAAATTCCAGGATCTGCTTCCTGGGGATGTTTCCAGCCTCCAAAAGCCTCGTTACAGGGGGATAGATTTACATCCATGTTTTTTATCCAGATGTTTCCAACTTTCCCAGCACAGCCCAACGCGAGGAGCGAGGGCTCCTCGTTGGCTGAGTCGGCCCCAATTGTTCCCTAATTACTGAGTGGCTTTAAGAGGGACAACAGAACATGGACTTCTTTAAAGGAAATTCCATGGGATTTTTCCTGCCTTTAACGAGATCTCAAGCCTCTCTGAACTGCAAGACATGGAATATTTTCCTTCTCTTTATTAGGAGTCACATTCTGAGCCGTGGCAGTGATGCCCCCATTCCCAAGGAAAGGCAGGACACGTGGCATCAGCCTGCTGGGATCACACCTACCTGGATTGTTGTCCTTACAGGAATATTTAGGGAATAATCACTCGGCCAAGGAAGTTTTGGTGTTAGAAATCCTTGGGTTCTGCTCCCTCCTGTACAGGCAGGGATTGCTCCGAGTCCAGAATAATTCCCAGCACACTGGGAAGAGGTGGAGGAGGGGAAGGGAATGGGTTTTGAAGGACTCAGAAGAGCCCTCTGCATTAGGAGGGCTTGATCATGGAATTGCTGAATTCCCCACCCCTGGAAGTGTCCAAGGCCAGGCAGGACAGGGCCTGGAGCAACCTGGGATAGTGGAAGTGGGTGGAATGGCAGGGAGTGGAAAGGGACGGGCTTTAATGTCCCTTCCAACCCAAAGCATTCCATGATCCCTAATTTCTGTGCAAGAGCTGGCTCAGCTTCCCTTACTTCCCACCTCATTCCCAAAACATGCCAGCAGATGAAGGTGTTGGTTATCCCAAGGAACCGAGGAACCGCCCAACTCCTGGGAATCTCACCAGGCACACGGGATTCCTCCAGGAGACAACTCCCTTCTCCAGCCCTGCGGGATGTCGAAGATCCCCAGGACCGTTTTTCCCGGAAGTTTTCCCCAAGAATACAGCAAATCCCTGGAATACGGCCCATCCCTGCCGAGGGCTGCACTTGCCTGTCCTCCGGCCGCTTTGTCCCGCGCTCGTAGGCCGAGGCCGGCGGGGACAGGGAATCTCTCCTCCTCTTCCTCTCCTTGCTCTGGCTCTGCCGCTCCGGATCCCGCTCCCTGCTCAGGATGGGGTTCTTGGGAGCAGGGGGCTGATCCCGGAGGCCGGCGCTCTCCCTCCCACGGTCAGCTGTTGGGAAAAACAGGGAAAAAGGAGGGAATTTTTATCGTTTAGAGCATTCAGAGCTCCCCTCTCTTGGAGCGAGAGGAAACGGCCTCAAGTTGTGCCAGGGCTGGTTTAGGTTGGATTTTGGGAGAACTCCTCATGGATAGGCTTGTCCATCCCTGGCAAAGGGCAAGGGTGGAACCCCATCCTTGGAGGGATTTAAAGCCGTGGAGATGTGGCATTTGGGAACATGGATCAGTGGTGGCCTTGGCAATTGGACTCCATCTTGGAGGCCTTTTCCAACCTCAGCAATTCCACGATTCCAAGTTTTTAGGTTGTCCCACACCACCCTCAGGGCCCCACCTCCCAGCACCCACCGCCCAGATTACCCTCCCTATTTCCAGGAGCTGTTTTCCAAAGAGATGTTCTGCCTCACATGGAGACATTCCCAACTGGGAAAATGAAACGGTTTCGTGGGAGCAGAGCAAAACATGGGAAAAGGAGAGGACTCACCACTGCTTTCCTTTTCTGCCTGGCTCTTCTTCGGGATGCGATACACCTCCTGTGGGAAAGCCACAAGCAGGATCAGAATTCCAGCTGCTCCCAACACCACCCCAAATATCTACAGGGCTACAAAAATCCCCGGAATTTATAACAATCCCAAGAAAGTCTCTTGAAGGAAAGTTCTGGGTTTTTTATGGCGCTTTCTGTGCATTTCCTCTGCTCGGCATTTGATTTTTGCTGGATTTGGGTGGATTTTGGGGCCAAGAGCTCCAGGCAGAGCCGGAGGAGCCGCAGGCCCATCGAGCAGCTGGACTGGCAGCTCTGCTGAAATTGGGGAGAAATGGTTTTTCCCATTAAAAAAGCTCCTGGCTGGGAACAAAACGGTGCTTTTCCATGTCTTTGTGAGCCCTGGCGTTCCCACAGAGACTCCGGCCATCCCTGCCCTGAGCTGGCACTGTCCCCACAGGACACCGGGGTGTCCCACCAGCACCTCCTGCTGTCCCTGTCCCGGTGCCCAAGGCACGTTTAGATCCAGCAAGGAGCAGGGAGTGGGATTTGATAATCCCTACAGGGCCTTTCCAACTGGAGATATTCCACAGTTCTGTGATCCTGGCGCTGGCGGCCAACATCGGCTCCCCGCCCTCATGGATCATCCTTGGAATTCTCCCAGCTCCTGACAGCCTCACTGGGGACAGGCTCCACATTTCCAGGGTGTTCCCAAGGTTTGACGCTCGATGCCGGAGCATCCCAAGGGAACGGAGCAGGAGGACAATGCCTGGCTCTTGGAGACCCCTCCCACCAAGGGCCTGCTGGAGGGGCTGAGATCAGACCCACCCAGCACTCCTTCTCCAGTGGCAGCAAATTCCAAACCCTCTGCTCATCCAGCTCCTCCCTCAGCACAGGAAAGGTGTGGAGCGCATGGAGAGAGGCCACAGGAGCCACGGAGCTGCTCCCAGGGCTGGAGCCCCTCTGCTCTGGAGCCAGGCGGGGACAGCTGGGAATGCTCACCTGGAGAAGGGAAGGATCCAGGGAGAGCTCAGAGCGCCTTCCAGGGCCTAAAGGGGCTCCAGGAGAGCTGGAGAGGGACTGGGACAAGGGATGGAGGGACAGGACACAGGGAATGGCTTCCCACTGCCAGAGGGCAGGGATGGATGGGATATTGGGAAGGAATTCCTGGTTGGGAGGGTGGGGAGGGACTGGGATGGAATTCCCAGAGAAGCTGTGGCTGCCCCTGGATCCCTAGAAGTGTCCAAGGCCAGGCTGGACGGGGCTTGGAGCACCCTGGAATAGCGGGAGGTGTCCCTGCCGTGGCAGGGGTGGAATGGGAAGATCACAAAGATCCTGGGAGCTCCAGGTGGAGATGGCACCGCAGGAAGAAAGGGAAGAAGAGCTGGGAATGGGGATTAAACCTTCCCTAAGGTCCAGGTTTAGCACATCCCTGTCAAACACCACTGGATTGTGCAGGAATGACCCTTTCCATGGCATTTGAACCAACTGTTCCCTATAATTAAGAAATGAGGTTATTGGCACCTTTCCACGTTCAATTGCATTTTTAATTGGAATATTGCGGCACTCCCAGTGTAAATCCCACGTTATCTCAGTGATGCCCATGATCCTACAGAAGCGTCACAGCATTCCTGGCTGTCCAAGCGCTGGAAGTTGGAAGAAAAAGCTCCTTTCTATTTCATTCCAATTGTATCAAGTCCTTGCTCTGTTCCCTTCCTGAAGGAATACAGCATTCCCAAGAATTCCCAGTTATTTCCAGCAGAATGTGATGAACCAGCTGCTGTGTGCCAGGAGAAAGAAATTCAACCCAAATTAACCAACCCTGAACAACCAGAGAGGGAAAATGTGGAGCGTCCCTGATGGATCCAGCTGCATCCCAAAAATCCACCACTAAATCCCAAGGGAGATGCTCAGTGCTGCACAAATCAAGTGTTCCGCTGAGCTGTGCTGACATTCCAGCTTTCCCAGGGCACCTTCCCTAAAATATCCTTTCCTTTAGGCCATGGATGAGGCAGAGTGGGAAAAAAGATGGATTAAACTGGGGGGTGAAGGCTGCTCCCAGTGGGAGACTTAAGCTTCCACATGCCCAGAAATATGGAAGTTTACCTTGACTTGACTCTCAGATTTCATGGAATGTCCACTTTTATTAATTCCTTGAGTTTTTAAAGCTGTTTGGGAATTAATTAACTGGGGTCTCACGGGGCTCATTAGCAACGTGTGCCCCCCCACAGGCTAAAAATGAAAAATTCCTTCAGTGAAATAAATGAAAATTTCTTTTAGTGCATTAAATGAACATTTCCTTTAGTAAAATAAATGAAAATTCTTTTAGTGAAATAAAGGAAATTCCTTCAGCGAAATAAATGAAAATTTCCCTCTGTGAAATAAAGGAAAATTCCTTTAATGAAATAAATGAACATTTCTTTAGTGAAATTAAGGAAAAATTCCTTCAGGGAAATAAAGGAAAATTTCCTTTAGCACAATAAATGAAAATTTCCTTTAGTGAAAGAAATTCTAATTTTCTTTAGCGAAATAAAGGAAAATTTCCTTTAAGGAAATAAAGGAAAGGAGAAGAAACCCTGGAGTGGTCTGGTCAAAGGCAAAACCACCTCCAAAGTGCTGCTGGTTAAAAAAATGGAATCTGGGCCCAAAAAAAATTTTTTTTTTAATATTTTTGCTTTTCCATGGAGTCTGAACACCCCACGTGCAGTTTGAAGCACCTACAAAGGTGAGAGACGTTAAAATTCGCTAAATAAACCTTTTTTGAGTGTTCTTCTTTATTTTTGTGTTGTTTTAATGTATTTTTTGCATTTATTTATTGATATGTTTGGTATGGATTAAAGGACTCCAAATCCAAGTTTTTTTAGAGGAAAAGCAGAGGAACAAGGCAGCAGCTCAGCGTTTAAATATTTATATATGATAAAACGGATAGAATGTGGAATCATGGAATCACGGAATGGTTTGGGCTGGAAAACACCTTAAAGCTCATCCAGTCCCAACCCCCTGCCAAGGGCAGGGAATCTCCCACGAGCACAGGTTTCTCCAAGCCCCATCCTGCCGTAATATATGGATTTATTTTTATTTCTATGGAATTCCACACCTGCGGGTGGCTGGGATGACTTTGCCTCTCCCGACCTCGTGTGACCACGGGGGCAGATTCCAAAATCAGTTCTCCCTATTTTTTTTCCTCTCTGTCCCACATTAAAACCCAAAACAATTTCATTCCCAGAGCAGCACATCCGAAAAACCCCAAGTCTGCCCAAAGGGTGTTCCCACGGGAATGAGGAGCCACCAAGGAATGAGAGGATGGATGAAACACCTGGAGCGGAGGGGCAAGGCAAGTGTTGGGAAGAGCTAAACTACCCCAACCTCCCAGCTCCCAAAAAAGATTTGTCCCATTAAATAGCAGGAAGGGGAATGGGAAATTCCTGGGAAAAGAGTCAATGGGAATAGAAGGAGGATAAGGAGCACCTGGAGTAAGAGGATTTGGCAATTCCAGCATTGCCGCTCCTGCCGTGCCTCCCTTTGGATTCACCAGGACCTTGGATGAGCCCATTCCAGGGCCCATCCAAACAAACTGGCCAGCCCTAACCAAGTCCAGGAAGCCCCAGATCCAAGAAAACGATGAGCAGGGAATGAGCTCCATCCTGCTGGAGAACAACTCCCGCCCTGCCCAATGGAGCCTCCAGCATCCATCTGGGAATACACAGCCAGCAAAGGCTTTGAACCAGGAACAGACAGAGGGATACGTCCAAACTGCTCCATGAAAACCAGATGGTCAACCCAGGCCGGGGAAAATCCCAAGGAAAGCCTGGTTTATTTTTGGGAACGGAAGCAGCTGGCTCGGAGCCGCAGAATTCCTCAAGAACCGCGGCCGCCACTAACGGGCTCCAAACGGCTCCCGAGCTTCCAGCACCACTTTGAAGGGATTGCACGGAAAATTAAAGGCAGAAGGAAAAGTGACACGAGTCTGCTAGGAACAAAAGAGAGGGAAAAAATGGGATTTGGGCTGTCCAGCCTCGGGCACAAAGCAGCCTGGGCTTGGGAGAGGGAAGAGAGCGGCAGGGCGGAGTCAAAGGATGCAGCGGTGGGAAAGGAGGATTGTGCCTTGATGGAACCTCCTCCATAAATCTGTCCCTCACCTGCCTGTTATTCCCGAATTAATGGCTGGATTTGATGATCTCAGAGGTCTTTTCCAACCTTAAGGATTCCCTGATGTTATCCTAGGATTCTATGAGCTTGTGTCAACTTGCTGAAGGAACACCACACAACCAAATCCACCCCTTCCGGGCTGGATCCTCTTCCTTCCCTTCCTCCCTCCCCTCCTCCCTTCCCTCTTCAGCTCCAGCGTGATCCCAAGGGATGGAGGAGAGCAAGAAGAAGGAGCAACACCAGGACATTCCTGCTTGAAGGCCAGAAGATCCCACAGCAAACGGCCTGGCCACTCCCCACTCCGGTTGTTTTCCCGAATTATTTCTTGCTCTAAGTTATAACAAATGATAACATTCCTGATAAAAGTACGGGATGTGCGTGCTGGAGCCAGAGCCAGGCGCTCCAGGATGGCTTCACTGGGAAGGGGACAGGCAGGAGAAGCTTCAAGAGGCTTTCCCAAGATAAATCAGAGGAGACTTGGAAAGATCATCCCAGGGGAAGACGGAAGCTCGGCTGCCCTTGGTCACCCAAAATGTCCCTGTTCAGGCTGAAATGGCTTCCAGGGGAGGTTCAGGTTGGATTTTGGGAAAATTCCTCCTGGAAAGGGCTGTCCAGCCCTGGCACAGCTGCCCAGGGCAGTGTGGAGTCCCCATCCCTGGGGGGATTTACCATCCGTGTGGATGTGGCACCTGGGGACACGGGGCAGTGGTGGCCTTGGAAGTGCTGGGGAATGGCTGGACTCAAAGATCTCCAAGGACTTTTCCAACCTTACCAATTCCCTGATTCCATGATTATTAAGCTCCCAGATGGGTGCAAAAAAAAGAAAAAAAGTCTACTTAGGCCAAAGCCGGGGTCCAAGGCACCGGGAAACACTCGCAAGACCAGA
Organism: Atrichornis clamosus; assembly: GCA_013400975.1. Lineage (NCBI taxonomy): Eukaryota > Metazoa > Chordata > Aves > Passeriformes > Menuridae > Atrichornis > Atrichornis clamosus. Next base: position 22,018 of record WBMZ01005348.1, read on the forward strand.
ACATTCCAACCAAAACGCTTCAAACCCAAGACTAGCTCTTCCGAAAGATTTTCCTTAAAGCCAAGACCTCCTAAGGAAAGGAACTGTGGATCCTCAGAGCCACAACTCCTCCCTGCCCTTTCCCAGCAGGTGAGGGCCTCCTCTGGGATGGAGAAGATTCCCGAAGCTCGGTCCCCCCTGCGGCACAGCGGCCCCAAAACGGCCTCTGCTGTCCCTCAGCTCAGCTCCTCAACCTCAGCCAGCACGAGGACCTTGGGAGGAGCTTCCCAAGCTCGGCCCTACGGCACATCCCGGTGATTCCAAGAGCTCCGCTGGCTATCGTGCCACCTGTCACCTGCAGCACGGGTCAGTGGGAATAGCAGGAGGATAAGGAGCACCTGGAGTAAGAGGATTTGGCAATGCCGGCGACGCCTCACTTTGGGCTCAGCAGGACGTTGGATGAGCCCATTCCAGGATCCATCCCAACCAAGTGGCCAGCCCTAACCAAGTCGGATCAGCCCTCGGAGCCTTACCTGAGCACAATCCACCTGGAAGCACCACGTGGAATAATGTTCCACCAGCCAGCCTTTGGCACCGGGAAGGAGTTTTCAGCCCGGGAGAAGCCGTGCGGCGCCTCCTCGGAGAGCGGGAACGGCGCCCACGAGCCCGGGCTGGAAACTCATCCCGCCGGGAATGTGAGTGTGTGCTGTGCCGGGGGTGTGGCCGTGGCCAACACTCCTCATGGATTACGGAGTCGGAATGTTGGAGCCCTGGGAGGACTTCCAAGTCCTGTGTGTAGAGGTAGAGAAAAAAAACGCTCACTTAATCCTTTCAGGCCAGGAGCTGGGATTTTCCCGGAGCACCAAAACAACGTCGGCATCCCCGAGTTAACCACCTCTGTCCTCCTTGCACCTATCCCACTGCTCAGGCAGCAGCCAGCTTCCCAACCATCTTCCCGGCTCTTCGCGCTATGGCCTCTCCCTTCTTCCGCACGGAGTTGAAAATGGAGTGGAGAGAAGGAGAGCCTGGCTCAGCTCCTGCTGCCCGGAGAAGCTGGATGGAAACGGTGGAAATTACAAGGGGGTCATCAGCAAGACTGGAGAGGACATGGCTAAAGTCACGACGTTTCAGACCCTCCCACCCCCCAGCCAAGGCCAGGTGCTCCACCACGCCCAAATCCCAGCTTTTCCAAAGCTTGGATGTGCTGGAAAAGGCACCCGGGGGTGAATTATCCATCCCCCTTTCCAGCTTGGATTTGTCTTTTAGACATCTGGGGTGGGTTTTGGTGGCACCTCATGAGGTGAGAGTTGGACAGAGGCAGTTAACTCTTAGAGCCATGAAAAAGTCCAGGACAGGGTAAATTCCCAGCTCCCAGTTTCCCTACAATTGGTTTCATAGGAGAGAAGTGAGGCGTGACAGCCCCGAGTCACGATTCTGCTTTTTTGGGATGGATTTGCTGGGATTGCTCCAAACTCCCGAGATCCAACCCCATCCCTACGACCAGACCACGACCTGACGTTAATTCATAAATACACAGAGAGGATGGGAATCCACATCTAAAATTTGGGAATGTGTCAGGACTCCAGGGTCCGACCACAGAATTCAGCAAAGGTCTGAAGATTCCCAAAGCTGAGCTTCTCCAAGCTCAACAGGAAACACAAATCCTGGGAATAAAACGACACCATCAGATCAAATTTGGTCTCAGGCCAATGTTTTGGGTGAGTTTTGTGGAATTTCACATTTTATAAATATTTTTTATCATTTTTCCTGTGCTGTTCCAAGCACACGAGCGTGGAAGGGAACACGGCTGTTCCAAAGGGAAAACACTTTGGATACCCAAAGTCTGGCTCCAAAGCAGAGCAGGACTAAGGCTTGACTTAAATCCCAGTTTAAAACAGGTTGGATTTGATCTTGGAGGTCTTTTCCAACCTTTTGATTCTTTAGGCAATGATGGAAAAGGACATTTTCCACTCTAACCACAAATCCGACCTGACGGTGTCGCTTCCAGAGGAAAACCACATCGAGAGTCTGCAAAGGAAAATCCAGGGAATGATCGGATCCACTTGGGAAAAAGGGAAGGAAACAAGCAAACCACAACCCAACTTGTCGACGTATTTCAGTCCCCTCGTTTCTTCCCGCTCTAAGATTTGTGGCACAAACGATTGTACTCAAAAGCTGGGAATGTTCAGGAGTGTCTGTTCCGTCCAAAAAATTCCGATTCAGGTCGGATGTCCCTGAATTCTCTTGGAAATCTCTAATTTCTAAATCCTGATGTTTTTAGAATGGCACAAGAAAAGTTCAAAGGGTTTCTGAGGTCTCCTCCCCCTGTGCTGGTGGCACAGCACAATTAACAGCCTCATTTTAATTAAGCTCTTTCAATGATTACTCATTATCAAAGTCAAGGGGTGAATAAACTCCTTAGCTCCATGATGCATCGGAAAACACAAAGTTTGATTAAAACTACTTCCAGTAATTAAAGCTGGGCTGGTGGTTGATTAAGAGAAGGGCAGAAGAGCCTCCAAGTTCCACCAGGCTGGAAGCGCTGGATCCTTGGGAATCACTGGGTCTTAAAGAGGTTCCCACCCCTCCTGCCCTTGAATATGAGGAATGTAAAATAAAACAGGGAATATAATCCTGCAGAAGCAGCGGATTGGTGAAGAGTTTCCAAAGATCTGCAGGAACTCAGGAATGACTGAAGTGTTGAGTGGAGAGTGAGATCCATGGAATCATGGAATGGTTTGGGTGGGAAGGGCCCTCAAGGATCACCCAGCTCCACCCCTGCCATGGGCAGGGACATCTCCCACTATCCCAGGGTGCTCCAAGCCCCTTCCAACCTGGCCTCAGACACTTCCAGGGATGGGGCAGTCACAGCTTCTCTGGGAATTCCATCCCAGCCCCTCACCACCCTCACAGGCAGGAATTCCTTCCCAATATCCCATCCATCCCTGCCCTCTGGCAGTGGGAAGCCATTCCCTGTGTCCTGTCCCTCCATCAAGGTGGCCACCTCTGGGACAGGGACACAATTCCAGAGGCCAGAGGGAGCCACCAAGCCCCTCTCCTGAAGAGACTTTCTGCTCGAGGAGACCTCGATGGGAATGAAACCACTCCAGTCTCCAATAACACCCAAATCCAGGTTTTCCAACTGCAAACACCCAGAGCTTGATCCAACACGGCCTTTGAGAGAACCTGGTGTGGCCAACAGACCTTTCCTGGAAGCTCCACAGGGAGCAGATGAAAAGCAGAGGAAAAGGACAAGAAAAGCTGAGGATGCTGGGATAACTGAATTCATGGAATTCCAGAATGGTTGGGTTGGGAGGGTCCTTAAGGATCACCCAGCTCCACCCTCCACCACAGGCAGGGACACCTTCCACTATTTCAAGTTGTTCCATGCCCTTTCCAACCTGGCCTTGGACACTTCCAGGGATGGGGCATTTAGGAGTAGCCTTGAACACTTCCAGGATGGAATTCAGGAGCAGCCAGTCCACCAATTTGTTCCAACATTGATGGATATGAGCCACTTCCACACACAATGCCCGTGGTGCTGTCTCTGGCCTCTCTTCCTGATGGATTGAGACGGGAATCTCACTCCCTCAGAGCTGCCCTTTCCCTGGACAGCCTAAAAAACCACGGGATGACCGAGCAGTCCCTGTGTCCCCAAACCCAATTCCAGCATGGAACACTCAACACCTGGATTCGGGTCCCACCCAGGGCAGTCTGGCACAGAGGATTTCCACAGAAAGCACTTTTTGTGTAGGAAATGCCATTTCCGTTACCAAATATTGACCAAAATCCATCAAATCAGCCCCATTTTCACCGCACCGCCACCAAATCCGCCTTTTCCTTAGGAAGAGGTGCCGGAGCTGCACGGAGCTGCCTCTTACCTTGAGCTCCTTCCAGCTGTCGAGCAGCCTGGTGGCCAAGTCGCTGACGTCCACGATTTTATCCGTCTGCTCCTGGCTCCTCTCGCTCTCCACGTCGGACACTCCCTCCTCTTCGTCCTGCGACGGCGTTTCCATGGCCATGGGCTCTTCCAGCTTCGCTCCGTTGCTCTCCTTGCCCTCCGCCTCCGGCTCGGCCTCCAGCTCCGCGGGTTGGGATTTGCTGCTCTCCACGGGCGCCTCCACGGCCCCTTTGATGTCCTGCTGCTGCTGCTGCTCCTCCGGCCCCTCCAGCGGGGCTCCCTCCAGCTGATCCAGGTCCTCCTTCCCTTCCTTCCCTTCCAGCTCGCTGGTTGTGTCCGAGATGGCGCTATCCATGCTGTTCTCGCTGATGATCTTCAGCCTCCGGAACACCAGTTTTTTGGGAGTGTCCGTGTCGCCCTCCGCGCTCTGCTTGGCGGAGAGCTCCGGGGTGTTGAGGGGGGTGTGCGCCCGGGAAGTGTTTTCGCTGGAATATCCGTCGCCCTCGCTGAGCTGTGGCACGGCCGTCTTGGTCTGGGCCCAGCGCTGGATGATGGGAAGCACTTTGCTCTCCTCCAGCATGTTCTTGGTGGGGATGGGAAGCAGCTCCAGGGTCTTCATGATCTGAGGGAAAAGCAGGACATGGTCAGAGCCAGCGGGATTTAAAGCCGTGTCCAACCTGGAATCATTCACTTTTCTCAGGAAGGAACAGCAAAATGATCACTGAATCCCAGAACGGTTTGGGTGGGAAGGGATCTTAAGGATCATCCTGTTCCATGGGCAGGGCACCTTCCACTATCCCAGGTTCCTCCAAGTCCCGTCCAACCTGGCCTGGGACACTTCCAGGGATGGAAAATCCACAACCTCTCTGGACAACCTGTGCTGGGGCATCCCCACCTTCCCAGCTGGGAATTCCTTCTCAATATCCCATCTAAAATCTAAGTATCTGATCTAATCCATCCAATGACGGCATAGGGATTTCAGGAGGAATTTCTCCAGGGAAAGGGTTGTTAAACAGCGTAAGGGACTGCCCACGGGTGTTTGGAGTCCCCATCCCTGGAGGCGTCCAAGGAATTCCTGGACATGGCACTCAGTGCTCTGGGCTGGGGACAAGGCGGGGATGGGGCACAGCTTGGACTCGATGATCCTGGAGGGCTTTTCCAACCTTCCAGGGATGGGGCAGCCACAGCTTCCCTGGCTCCAATTCCCCGGATTTTAAAATTCCCAGGATTTTAAAGGAATACATCCGATCCCCAAACCGCCAGCAGGGCTGAGGGAGTCACCAGACAGAGGGGGAGCACAGGACACCACTGGGGAGGAGCTCTGGGGTTGAGATCCACGAGGTTCAGTGATGGAATCAATTCCAAGGGAAAAACTGAGTCCAACCTTAACCTGAGCGGATTTCCCCAACTCAGAATGGTTTGGGTTGGAAGGGATCCTAAGGATCATCCCATTCCATCCCCTGCCATGGCCAGGGACACCTTCCACCAGCCCAGGTTGCTCCAAGGGCCAGAGGAACTGCACAGAACCTTCCTGTGGAATTGTTCTTCAATAAAGGAACTTCCAGTTGTCCTTGGGCATCCAAGCCCGAATGGCTTATGGAAAACTGAAACATTCCAGTTCCCCTTCAGATTGTGAGTATCCCAAATTCCCTGTGCTCAGCACAGAATAAACAGCAGCCGCATCCAAGTCTGGCTTTAAGTCTGGCTCGTAGAATCTACCTCAGGAATGCAAGGAAAACCACAGGAGCAAATTCCGTCTGTTTATTAAGGATCTGCCTGAGGGCAGAAGTTTTAGGCCTGTAGATCTGAGGCACCTGAGCTTGTTTTCCATGAACGCTTGGCACGGATTTGTGCTTAAAAAAAACGGAAGGAAAGGCAAATCCTCGTGATCCTGAGCATTCAGGAAAGCTGCCAAAACCCTTCTTCCCAAAAGGATTGTCCAGCCTGGCACAGGCCAGAGCCCCCATTCCTGCAGGGATTCAACAGCCCTGTGGATGTGGCACTCGGGGAATGAGTCGGTGGCAGCCTTGGAAGAGCTGGGAATGGCTGGACTCATCTGAAAGGGCTTTTCCCACCTGCAGGATTCCCTGAGGGAATTACTGACCTCCAGCTGCAGCTTCAGGTTGTTGGCGGTGCTGCCTCTGGCATCGCCCAGCTCCGTCATCCAAATCCAGAGCAGGGACAGCCCGTGACACTCCAGGAAGGACTTCAGGCAGGACTGGGAGTGCGTGTTCTGGAAGAGAGAATCCGTGGGAACAGTCAGAGACTTCCAGGGAAAGCCACGGCAAAACGCTCCACTGGGATTATGGTGGAACCCACGGCAGAGCCGGAACTCTGAGCAGCTCCAACCTCATTTCAGTGGCTGGAACTGCTGGGATTGGAGCAGGGATAGAGCAGCAGGACCATTCCAACCATCACAATTCCCACTGGGGAATAAACTCAAGGCTAATGGATCAGGGAGCAGCTCAGCTGAGCTTGGGATGCTGGAAGAAGGGCAGGACCCCCCTCCCACATTCCCCTCCTTCCTCTGAGGACACTGCTTCAGCAGGACGTGCATCCCTGCCCTTCCCAGGGGTGGATCCCTGCCCTTCCCAGGGGTGGATCCCTGCCCTTCCCAGGGGTGGATCCCTGCCCTTCCCAGGGGTGGATCCCTGCCCTTCCCAGGGGTGCATCCCTGCTCTTCCCAGGGGTGCTCCTCACCTGGATGAGCTTGAGGCAGGTGAGCTTCTGCTCCAGGGTTTCGATCCGCACCATGAGCCGGGACAAGCTCAGCACCTGGTTTTTATCGGAGAGCCCTTCCCCGTTCTCCAGCAGCGCTTCCAGCTCCCCATCCACCTGCACAGCCGAAGGAAAACAACCCTCAGGCCACGCCAGGCTCAGCACTCGGAATTCCCTGACTCCAACCTCCTTTTTCCCTAAGGAATGTCACATTTTAGCTCTACACAGGTGGAAATTCCAGGTGGTCGCATCAAAACGCGCCCAGTCCCGAGTTTATCTTTTTATCTAGGAAAACAAACCGGGAAGTTATCTTTAATTCCAGATAAAATTTATCCTTTATATCAGGAATTGTATAAAATCTTTACAAATCTGGAATACATTTATGGAGTATAAACTGCAATAGATTTCTCATCCTTACAACCAGAGTATCCCTCTCCATGCCCACTCTGGAATATCACCCATCATCATTTAATGACTAATTAGTGTTTTAGAACACCCTATAAATGATTTATCAATTACTTCTTGGCTTCTTCACTCTCTGATGCAGCAAATCCAAATGCAACTGGCATTTTTCAACTTCCCAAAAGAACTAGGAATAAATCTTCTCCATAGGAATAGAGGTTTGTATCTTCAAGGATGGAATAATTACAATTTGCAGGAATTAAAGAAGAGTCAGTGCAGGTTCTTCAGGAAGATTTCACCCCCAAAGCTCCTTTTGCTCTGGATTTTCCACATCATGTGAACCATTCCCTACAATTCCATGCACTGCCTCAGAGTCAAAGCAATTTGGAGACTCAAATTCCATCTCCCAACCTGGAGATGCCCAAACTCTGCCCTTGGAGCTGCCAAATTTCCGGAAATGGCCTAATATTGTTCATCTTTCATCAATGTTTAAAAATCATGGAAAACAACCCAGATTTCCAGAACCATGTGGGATTTACAGTGGGTTTTAGTTCAGGATGAGCAGATACTGGACCTGTGGAATCCCTCTCTGGTGGGACTTGAAGTATCCAAGGGAAAGGAAATGTGGATTTAACTGAAGATCCCAGAAAACACAAATATTGAGGGGCCTTGTGAAATAAAATCCTTAAGGTTGGAAAAGACCTCCAAGATCTTCAAGTCCAACCTTTAAGGACACATCCACGGAAAAAACTGAACCCTGAGCTCACCAGGAGCCATCTTCTCCCAGGGAACAGGGGCAGGATCAGAGGGAACGGCCTCAAGCTGTGCCAGGGGAGGGTCAGGTTGGACACTGGGGAAATTCCCTCATGGAAAGGATGGTCTGGTGGCGGAATTCCCATTCCTGGAGGGATTTAAAGCCGTGTGGATGTGGCACTTGGGGACACGGTTGGATTTGGTGATTTCAGAGGGGTTTCCCACCCTCAGGGATTCTGGGAGAAGCCCAAACTCACCGAGTCCTTTTTCCGGGAGCGTTCCTTCTTCATCTTCCCGCCGGCCGCGCGGATGCTGACCCTGTTCTCCCCTCCCAGGTACCCCCGGCAGTTGGAGGAGCCACAGAAACATTTCTGAGCCTCTTTCCTGGAGGGAAAACACAAAGGGAAGTTTGGGAACAGCTCAACTCCACCCACAGCCCCCTTTTCCACCTCCAGAAGGCAGCCACGGGAATGGCGCTGCGTGGCAAAGGCTTTCCAGGCACTGGAAATCCAAGCGAAGTCTTTGTTCCTGATCCCGTGATCCCGTGTTGTGTCAGCTGGAGAACAACGCCTGCCTCACTTCCGGGCTCTCCATAGGTCAGGAACCAGGAATCAGAAAGGAAAAGGTGGAGCTGGTGGGGCTGGAACCTTCTGATCACACAATTCCATCAATATCTTAATTTTCCTAAGGAATTTACCCTCAGGATTATAAATCCATTAGGAAAGGCTAGCATTCCCTAACATTTTATATGGATATATATTACAGTTCATACATTGAATTTTACAGCTCAAAACTGAGTAAGGAATGAGCTGAGGATTCATGGAAGCAGCAAAATCCACATGGAAAAATCGTTCTCTATGAACATCCATGGAAAATAAACATAAACATAATAAACTAAATTATCCCAAGGAATATTTCTCCAAAGCTCTGTATTCCCTACTTGACACACCATCCATTTTCAACTGTAGCCACAATTCCTTGGGGGAATGGTGGGATTTTCAATGTGGAGAATCCTGGAGGATCATGGCTCTGCAGTGGTAAGTACCAGGGAAACTCAACTCCAGGATTTCCTAGGAAGGAGGAATAATCTTAAAATGCAACTCAAAGCGCATCCCTGATCCTCCTGCTCACACGAAGGGCCTGGAGAAGGATCCAGAAGGAAAAGGAAGGGATGCTCCTGAAGTTACACTCCACCATACAGCTGGACAAACAGGAATATGGGAATATCAGGCTCAGGTTTAGCAAAGGGATCCAAATTCCAAGCTGGAGCTTTCCCACCTGCAGCCCTGGAGTGGGCCAGGAAGGGGGGATGTGTTACCTGGGGGGGGTCCAGCTCCTCAGGTACTGGCAAAGTCATGAACCAGGGATGGGAAGGGAAAAACAGGAATTCCTGAGGAATACTGCCAAGTCTGGAGCTCGGCTCACGAATAATTAGAGGACGAAGCAGGGAAGGGAATGAGCTGGGGAGGGGATGAGTGGGAACGAAGTGACACCGGAGGGGATGGGATGGCCATGGAATTGCTCTCCCGGGAAGCAGCACGTACCCGTATCTCTGGAATTGGTAATCGAAGGTCAGCTCCGAGCCCGACGGGACCAGCTTGGTGGTGAAAAATCCAACCCGGAGCTGCCCGTTCACCGTCCACTGAGGGAGGAATGCCAAGAGTTATTGTGGAATACAGCTCCAGGCGTGCTTTCCCTGAAGCAGGGAAATCCTTGGAGAAGCGGCACCGAGGAGTTTAAAACCTGCTCCGCGGCCGGGAGAATTCCCTGGTTTAAATCCAGCTTTTTCATGTCACTGATACAACAGCAATGAAAATTCCCAAAATAAAGAAGGAAAACGCTTCCCTCCGAGCTCTCCAGAGGGAGAAGCCCTGGGATGTGATCCAGGATTTTACCTTTTGGGTCTCACAGTTTGGCTCACAGCTGTGGTTCATGAACCGGGAGCAGTTTCCTTTCTGGGTGGCATCAATGATCTGGAAAGGAACAAGAAATCCAGGAAAAACAGGCTCATTCCCTGGAATGGGGAGTGGAGCAGCTACAAACACCAGGAATCACCTCCTTTCCTGCTCTTTGATATTCCTGATCTTTATTTTGGACAATGGGATTTGTTATAACATGAAGTTCTCCCCAAAAAGAGCACATTAATTAATCTTACATTTCCTTGCAGAGTTTTCCAGTTGGATGCAAATCCTGGATTTTGTTTCTGATATAACCAGGAAGGGTTGGGAAGGTGAATTTTTCTCCCACACTCCTCACACTCCAAGGGAAAGGTCACCCCCTGGATCACTCCCAGAAATAAAAACTCCTATCAATTCCTTTTAGAACTGGAAAAGCTCCTTTGTGTCCCTCATCATCACACAACAAATCCAAAAATCCTTATTTTAGGAGGAGACAAAAAGGAGGAAAAACCACTCTGAGTATTTTTAGCTCCTGTTCTCTCGAGCTCTCCAGACCTAAAATTTCCTGACAGGAGAAACAAGAATATGAGATGGAATTTCTATTTATCCCCCTTGCTCCCAGGCAGAGGGAACAGCTCCACATCCCACAGAGCCGAAGCAGCCGTAAATAATTAAGGATATCCAATATATAAATATTCCAGCGAGAATCCAGAAGGGAGGGACTTTGTCAGCCAATTCGAATGGAGTTGGATACAAAAGGAAATGTGGTTCCTTGGGGTATTCGGGCACCCAAAGAGGAGAGTTTGGCTCGGAACACCTTCCCAAAAACAGTTTCTCTCCCATGGATGTTTCCTCACGTGGAAGGGAGGAGCCATGCTCCATCTTTTCCTTTGGAAGGACACTTCCCCCTCCCTAAGGACACTGGGATAGTCAAACTGCCAGAATTTTGTTGAAACGGAGCAATGGGTCAAAAAAAAGTGAGGCTTGAAGTTCCCTTTCCTCAGGAAAACATTCCCAATGGGTTCAGGACGTTGCTCCACGGGTTCCCAAGGAGTCGGTGCTGCACACAGCGAAGCCCAGCCAGCCTTTCCCAAAGCCAATCCCAGCAATCCCAGTGCTCACCTCATCGTTCTTCAGAGCCATGAAATAATAGTGGATGTTCTTGTTCCGGGCGTATTCCTTCACCCGAGCCTTGAATTCCTTGTGATCCAGCACTTCTCCGCAGTATTCCAAGACAAAAGTGTTGCTGCAAGAGGGAAGAACATCCCTTTCCTAAGCAAAAAACCTCCAGTGAACCCAAAAAAAGCCCCACTCAGGTGGATTCCTGAACACAACTCCCAGCCTGCCCATCCCGGTGCTGCAGCTCCAGGAATTCTGTGCCTTCATCTCAGGGAATTCTGGTTCATTTGGGATTTTACGCTGTCACATGGGAAGGTGACAAGCAGGGTTTATTCTCTACATTCTGTATATTCCCAGAATTCCAGACTGGTTTGGGCGGGAAGGGATCGCTGAGATCATCCCATTCCCACCCCATCCATGAGCAGGGACAGCTCCCACTATCCCAGAGTGCTCCAAGCCCTGTCCAGCCTGGCCTTGGACACTTCCAGGGATCCAGGGGCAGCCACAGCTTCTCTGGGAACCTGTGCCAGGGCCTCACCACTCTCACAGCCAGGAATTCCTTCCCAATATCCCATCCATCCCTGCTCTCTTATTCCCATCCTTCTCCACATTCCTGATCCCAGCTATGGCAGCTGTTCCCAACAGCCACAACAACCTCCAGACCCCAATTCCAAAGAAATTCGTAAAACTTTCGATAAAACAGGTCCATATTTCCATCTGGGGTGGCAGCCCTGCTCCAGTCCCCATCACTACCACTTCCATGTGCATCTGGCATTCCAAAAATAACAGGATTCAGCTCATCCAAAGAAATCAAAACCCTTCCTGGATGTGTAACCCGTGTCCCCAGGTGCCACATCCAGCTGGATGTTACATCCCTCCAGGAATGGGGACTCCACCACTGCCCTGGGCAGCTGCGCCAGGGCTGGACAGCCCTTTCCAGGAAGGAATTTTCCCAATATCCCACCTAAACCTGCCCTGGCACAGCCTGAGGCCGTTCCCTCTCCTCCTGTCCCTGTTCCCCGGGAGCAGATCCCAGATCTCCCCCAGCTGCCCCCTCCTGTCAGGGACTTGTGCAGAGCCAGAAGGGCCCCCCTGAGCCTCCTCTGCTCCAGGATAAACATTCCCAGCTCCCTCAGCCACTCCTGGTGCTCCAGGCCCTTTCCCAGCTCCGTTCCCTTCCCTGGACACGCTCCATCACGCTCCTCCCAGTCAACCTCATCTTGTTCTCCTCATCCTGCTCCTCCCTTGTGCCTCAGGCCCAGGAGATTCCAACATCCTCACTCCTCTCTCCTTTCCTGGCCTCCCCTAACCCAGCACTTGGAAGTACAATCCTTAATTAACAACGGCCTAACGAGGAGGAAAATCCCATCGGGATCTTTATGTTGTCCAAAGGGGAGAGGGAGGAGGACTCAGGAAGAGGGAAAGCCTTGCAGAGGTGGGAAGAGAAGAATGGACACAACTGGGGACTGAGAAAGGGGAGACGGATTCATCCCAAGAATAAGCCTTGGAAAGGCTGTTGGAAAACCGTGAAGAGGAAAACCGGAGTGGGACATTGAAGAGTGGCTGGGCAGCTTCCAATGAGGAACAGGGACACCGAGCAGGGACAAGGACAAGCTGGAAAACCTCAGCACAGCTCCCGCCACGGACATCAAGAACCCACAGCCGCTCCTCTTCCCCTCAGGAGGGAGCGGAGAGCGGGAAGAGGCCGTGGGAAGAGGGAAGGCTTACGATGGCAGGTCCTTGGCAGCTCTGAGCCCCCAGCCCTTCTTCTCCGTCAGGATCACCTCCACATCCGCGTGCTGCTTCTTCTGGAAGCGTCTGTTGGAGCAGTAGTCACCGTTTGGACACCGGGAAGAGCTGAGGGAAGGGAAGGGAGCAAATCAATTCCCGGCAGGACAGCAGAGAGGGCTCAGATGGGAAACAGATCCCAAATAATCATCACAAATTCCGTGAGCAACCTTCAAACGTGGTTTGCTATAAAAAGCACAACCATGTGACTGTCAACATGGAAATGCAGATCCTTTCTTTCCGGAAAGAAGAGAAAAACATTTGGAATGCTGATCCCACTCTCTCTATGTCAGGGCACCACCAGGGGCTGAAATGGGCTCTTTTCCCTAAATTTTGGAGATTATTCCTCCAAAATACCCCCTGCCCTATGTCTGGGCTAGGAGAGAAAAGCCAAAGTCAGGATTCTGCCAGGTAATTCCAATCCTTCCACAATGCCAGGGGGTGAATCCCACCCAGCGCCCCGTTCCCCACCTCCAGCTCCCATGGAGCAGCAAAGCTGTTCCAGGAGGAAGAAGGAGACAACAGCCAGAGGCTGGGAAGGCTCTGGGAAGAGGAGATCCAGGAGGCTGTGAGGGCTGACCTCCCGCAGATCATCCGAGGATTTAAATCATGGAATGGTTTGGGTTGGAAGGGACCTTAAGGACCACGTCATTCCAGCCCCCTGCCTTGGACACCAGGCTGCTCCAAGCCCCATCCAACCCTTGGACACTTCCAGGGATGAGGCAGCCACAGCTTCTGGTGGCAGCTCCCAAGGCCACTCCAGGCCAGCACAGCCACTTTGCTGCCACTTCCCAGGAATCCCTGGGCTATCTGAGGCATTCCCAAGGCACGGGAGCCCACTCACCACTCAATCATGAGCAGGCGATTGAGACAATCCTCTCCACAGGCCACCTCTCCCTGCGCTCGCTCCTCCTTGGAGAGAGGGGGACACTCACACAGCATCCGCTTGATATCCCGGTGGGATTTGTTCTTCTTCCTGGGGGAGGCAAGTCATGGAGACAAAGCTGAGACAGAGGCCAAGAGAGAAATCCCTCCTCAATCCTCATCAGTGGTTAGTGGAAGAATTGGAAAATTAATTCCTCCCATAAAAACGGGACGTGTGGATTGGTGACTTTGGGATAACCGCCAGGAGGGACAGGAATAACTTAAGTGATGACTTCGAGATCACATAAGGTGATTTCTCAAAACCAATTCCCAGGATTTTTAACTGGTTTTCCTCTCTCCTCCATGTCCACATTTATTATCCAGATTTTAATATGGCAGATGGGAAGGTTTAGTTACTCCAACCTCTGCTTTGCTGTCAAGGGAGAGGATGAAAACGAGGAAGAAATCACAGTTATAGAACAGGCAGGGCATGAAAGGCATCCACTAATTAATATTTTAGCTTCCACGAATGATTTGGGGAATGCTCTGGAGCGTGGATCCCAACGAGGCCAAAAAACCCGTAAGAAAAAAAAAGTGCTATTTCAAATTATGGTCGTTGGATCTAAAACTGCTCCTCTGAGATGATGAATAAAGACATGGAAGTAACAAAACCTTTGGAAGTGTGCGTTGTTTGTCCAAAACCTTCCCCACACCCAGAGAGAATTCCCTGTGCCAACAGAGAGGGAGTGGGTTGGCATTTGGGCCATTAAAGAGCCAGGATTTGGCAAAAGTATAAATAAAGGTATAAATAAATCAGCCTTTCCCTCAGATCCTCCCTTTTTCCAACTCTTCTCATCACTTGGGAATGTCTGGGCCCAACTGGGGGATTTCCTTCAGGAGAAGAGACCCAGGGGTGTTAAACCAACGACATTCCCTCTCCAGCTTTGCCAGACGTAGGGAATGCAACATCCCTCCCCCTCCCTCCAATTGATGCCAACTTGGCCATAAAAAATCACCTAGCACGGAACCACATGGAAGCTAAACCCCCGAATTGCTACGGGAACGAAGAGGAGGACGAAGGAGCAGTTACCTCTCTGTCAGGTAGACGTTCTCCTCGATGAGGTCGAAGTAACAGGGCATCTTCCCCTGCTTGGCAAACTCCTTCCAGCGCTGGGGGTCTCGGAAGTCGTCCATGATACACAACCTGCCCACCATGGAGGAGTCCTGCAGTGGAGACTCCACCTGCTCCCCCTCCGCCTTCCCCTTCCTCTTCTCCCTGGAGTCCCCGTCGCTCTCCGAGTCGCTCTCCAACTCCGGGCGCCTTTTTTTCGGTGGCCCTCGTTCCTTCGCGTCGTTTTTTTCCAAAACTTTCACCTCCTCCTTCTTCTCCCCACCCGGCACCGGCTCCTTGGTGGAATTGCTGCTGATCTCGTGTGCCTGCACCGAGCCTTTTTCCTTCTGCCCGGGAGTCGGGCATTTTCCGGAGGGGCTGGGAAAGCGAGGCTTGCAGTCCTCATCCCAGCGCTCGTCCTCTTCGTACTCCTCGTGATCTTCCGTGAGGGAATCCGGCACCTGCCCTTGGATCCGTTCGTAATTCCCCACGGAAGGCCTGCTGGCTGACCTGGCATCCCAGTAACCGTTGCCTTGCCAGTAACCCTGGGAGCTGCCGTAGGCTCCGGAGCCCGGCTGGAAAACGTAGCCCGAGTACATCCCAAAGCTGCTGTCCGGCTGCTGGTAGGTGCTGCTGGGCTTCTCCGTCTGGGAGACGTCCCAGCCCAAAGCACTCATCTCCTCCGTGGCACGGAAACCATCCAGCCTGGAATAGTCTCCGAGGCCGGACTGGTTGAGCCCAGCCTGCCCTTGCCGACTGTCTGGCTTGGAGGAGCTCATCTGGTGTCGGGATGCATCGGCGTCTCCCAAACTCTCCGCCAGGCAGAAGGGCTGCTCATCCGGCCGGAGCACGGCCCTTCCGAGGGCCATCATCTCCGTCAGCATCGCCCTCTCCTCCGCGCCGGCCTTCCCGTGGGAATCCGCCGACAGGTCCGCCTGGCTCGTGCTGTCCACGCCGTCGCTCTGCGCCTGGCACGGATCCGCCCGCAGCTCCTCCGCCTCCTTCCTGCTCAGCTCCGTGGAAGTTGCCAGACTCTTCTCCATCCCTCTGGGAGAACTCCTGCTCTCCACCTGAGGGCCGCCTTTGCTCGCCGCGTTCTCCTCGTAGTAGGGCCTGCTGGGCTCCGGCCGCTCGTCATCCCAGTGCTCGGAGAAGCGCCGGCTGCTCCGGGAGGAGCCCGGGCTGTTCTCCTCCATGGCTATGGTGGAGTTCTTGGGAACCACCACAACCGACTGGAGCCGCTTCCGTGGCGTGCCGTCATCGGAATCCGAGTCCTCCGTGTCGCTGTCCTCGCTTCCCCTGTCGCTGTCGCTGTCACCGGTGTCGGAATATCCGTCGTGGCCGGCGGGAAGGAATTCCGCGGCATGGCCGCTGCTGTCGCACGTCGGGGCCTGAGTCACGGTCTCCGTGTCCTCTGCGGTGACGATGACATCGGAGGAGGGATACAAAGCGTCTGGAAAAGCCGAGGCCACCAAGGGCTCGTGTCCCTCATCCCGCTCGGCCGACACGCTCGGACACTGAGCCCTCACCTCATCCAGCTCCGCTCCCTCAGTGGAAACAGCCCCTGCTTCCACGACCTCTCTGCTGCGGTGCTCCAGCGGCACTTCCGAGTAATAGGAATGTTCGTTCTGGAGCGACGACTTGCCTTTGGCTGAACCCGGATCAACGTGCTGAGCATCCAACTCCAGCACTTCTTCGGCTTCCGAATGCTGGAGCGGCTCCTGGTACACACCCGGCGGTGGCACGTCCCATTTGGAAGAGGTGCTTTCCTCCGGCACGGGATGTTCCGACTCGAGCCTCTGGGAACAGCCATCCTGGGAAAAATCCCTGCTCGAGCTTTCCACCTCCAGGCTGATTTTATGGGAAAGATGGCCGTGCTCATCCTCGCAGGCGGACTTGGAATGGGGATCCTCGGCGCTCTCGTAGTCGCACGTCACCGTCTGCGGCTCCACCTGCACGTCCAGGAAAGCCTCGGATGTCACCTTCAAATCCGCTGGTTCCGCTTCGATTTCCACTTCCGAATGGTACAAAGCCGGGGCGGCATCGTCAGAAATGTAGCAAAAAACAGGATCTTTGGTTTTGTCACACGGAGCCGCCTCATCATCCGCCCTCTTCAGGGCAGTTTCTGTGGCGTCTACATTCACGACGGGGACAGGGGCGGCTTCCTCCGGCTGCTGCGGCCCCGGAGCCTCCAATTCCCAGAACAGGCTGTGGCACTCGCTGGACTGGACCCGGGAATCAGCCGGCTCTTGCTCCTGAGACACATCCGTGCTCTCAAACCCATTGGATGGCAGCGGATACGCCGGGCTTGTGCTCACGGCAGGCGACGCTTCCGACCGACCCAGGCCGTGCTCAGCGGGCGCGGAGACATCCTCTGCTCCGCAGGCACTGGAAGTCGCCAGACCCTCATCCCGGCCCTCCGGGGAGCCATTGACACTCAATTCCATGGGGAAACACGTCCTTAATGGATCGTGCTTTGCCTTTAGCAACGTTTCCTGCTCTGTAACACTGTCCTGGCATTCGCTTGCTGCAAGTTCCTGGGGTTTTGAATTCGCCAAACCCGCCTTGGACTCGTCTGCCTTGGGCAAAGCGGGAGAATCGTGGAACTGATCCAACGGAGAAAGGGTCTTTTCCCTTTCCAGCTTTTTCGCAGCAGACACCCTGATCTCACTGGATTTTAGACAAGAGGCCTCTAAATCTAGAGAATTAGACTTGGACTTGATTTCTTCGAGCGATTCTGTACAACAGAAAGAACTCTTAAATTTATCAGGCTTTGGTGCGGGGGTCTTGGAAGGGGTGGATTTATAGCGGGAGGAATTCACATTACTGTCGGGCTTGGAATGGGATGACCCCTTCCGATAGCCCAGTTCATCGAGGGGAGAGCACCTTTTGGATACTTCACTTTCGGAAGTCCTTTTGGAATCTCGATCAGCCTTCGAAGATGACCTCCCTCTCCTCTCCACGTCGGCATGAGACGACTCCACTTTGCTGTCCCTGTCCGACTTGGAGTAGGAGGACCTGGAGTCTCTGTAGGAGGAGGAGGAATGGGAGGACGTACGCCTGGAGTCACTGGACCTGGAATGTGTCCTCCTGTACTCGTCCTCCGAGTCCGAGCTCTCCCGCGCCCGGCTGTCCGCGTACGACCGGGAATACCGCGACCGCTCCCTGTATGGGGAGCTCCGGTGGTACCGGCGCTCGGAGTCGTAGTAATGCGAGCGCTCCGACCGCGAGTAGGAAGAGCTGGTTCGGGAGCTGCGATCGGAGCGGGAGCGGGAATGGGACCGGCTTCGCCTCCTCTCCCTGTCTGAGCGGGAGCGGGAGGACGAGTACCGCGAGTCTCTCTCCGATTTGGAATAGCTCGAGTACTTCTCATCCCTGTCCGACTTGGAGCGCGACGAGGACTTCCCCAGCTCGTCAGCCCGGAGGGACGCGGAGCTCCGTCTGGGATCCCTCTCCTTTTCCGTGCTGGAGATCTTCTGCTCGTGCGACCGCTGGCTGGAGGAGGTCCTCACCGAGTCCTCGTCGGACTCGGAGCCCTGCAGCGCGCCGTCCGACTGGGAGAACTTCCTCTTCGCCCCCTGCCTCCGGGAGCACGCGGGAGCGCCCTTGGAGCCGTCGGAAACCTCATCCTCTTTCCCAATATGGGAATCTTCCTTCGGCGGAGTTACCTCCGTCGGCTCGGGCGTGGCTGGAGCCACGCGCTCCTCCGGGCCGCGCGGCGCCGGATCCTGCTTGAGCTCCGGCTCCGAAGGCTCCGTGGGCAGCGCGTGGCACGGCTCCCTGGGCGCGGGGCCTTCGGCCTCCCCGGGCGGGGACAGCAGCACCGGCAGCAC
>WBMZ01005349.1:0-282282 GCA_013400975.1 Atrichornis clamosus
CGCGGACCCGCCGGAGCACCGAGGGGCGCCGGGCGCTGCCCGCGGCCGAGGGGCAGCGCGGCGGCCGGGCTCAGCCCCGCGGGTCCCCGGAGGATGGGAGAGCGGCGCGGCTGCGAGGGGCCGAGGAGCCGAGGCTGAGCAGCACCACCTTCGCGCTCACCGGGGATGCGGCGCACAACCAAGCCATGGTGCACTGGTCCGGGCACAACAGCAGCGTGAGTACCGCCCCGCAGACTCGACCTGACCCGATCCGGCGGGGCTCGGCAGGGAGGGAGCCGGGACACCGGCGGGACGGTGCGGAGCCTGCCGCTGCGGCCGGGGGTGCGCGGAGGAGAGGGGCTCTGGGCGGGCACCGTGCCCTTATCGCCAGCGGGAGTGGGACAAGGAGCGATGGCCGCAGCAGGAGAGAAAAGTTTTCCTGGGGAAAGGTGAAGGCGAATGGGAACACCGTTCTGCCCCCACCCCCGCAGGCAGAGCTGCGGTCCCCGGGCAGCGCGGCGGGAGCGCCCCAAAGGGCCGGGCTGGTCCCAGCCCTCTCCTCTGCGCAGGGAAGACCCGCGGAGCCCGCTCCGGCGCGTCCCGTGTGCTGCTCTCCTGGGGACCCTCGCTCTCGCTCTCTCCATATGAAAGAAACACCTCGGCACGGTTCGCTGCCTCCGTGCCTGGGATGAGTGATGTACAGGGGTGGTAGAAAAGCCCTCCCGTGCCCCGCTGTGAGTGCTGGAGGCAAGAGAGATCCCATTAATTCATTAACAGGTGGAAAGCCCCACAGCACGTCAAGGGGCTTTGAGTGGAGGCACGTAGTGCAAAGACTGAAAAGTTTGTAAAAAACCCATGGCATCTCATGCCTTTTTCCCGAAGTCAGTAATAACGAGTCACTGAGGTATCCCTGAAAGCCGTGGGATTGTGTGTGTGCCTGTGTAGGGGGCATGTCCCAGAAGCCCACACATTATTGTGCCATGAGAGTGCAGGGCCCTCCCTCGCACCCGCTTTGCAACACCCGGCAGATCGGCTGTGGACAAAACTTCAAGTCTCTTTTGACTCGGTATCAGAAGTACCATTTCTACTCTCATGTAGTCTGGGAGCAGATGTAATTTAAAGGACTCTGGGAAACCTTTATGTCTGGTGACAATATTACCGTTATTCTGATTATTATAGCTTGTCACAGCCTTGAAAATGCCTCTTTTATTGTTTTGCTACTATTGGAAATGGGTATAAAGCAATTAACATAGTAAAACAAATTGGTTGCATTTTCAGATACATTCTTCATGAAACTTACTAGCCATGAAAAAGCAAATTGTCTACCTACTTATCTATTTGTGCATCAGCTATAGGTTCTAATGTGCAATTCAACCACCTCTTTATTTTTTTTGACTGGAAGTTTTTTAATCTATTATTATTTAGGCAATAACTCTGACAGCAGTGTAGATGTTACTTTGATTTAACCAATATTTAAAGGCAGTTGTGTTTGCCAGACATGAATTTCACTCTCATTAAAGATGAAAGCAAACATTCAAGAGAAAGCAGCTGCATGGTATATTTCAGCATTGCACTTGTCTTTAGGTTTATTTATTTTTAATATAACATGCCAAGTAACGAAGAAAACCACCTATATGCCCTCTCTTTTGTTTCATTTCGACGCTGAATCAAGGGATGTTGAGCAAAAGAAGTTAAAATGCCTCCCCCATGCCTTCCCAGCATGGATTTCCAATAGTTTTGAGTATTTCTGCTTAAAGTAGCAAAGAAAACTCATTCTATAGGCATTTGCAGGAGAAAGAAAGGTTATTTTTTTCTAAAGCACAACTCAGAAAGTGATTTTCACAAAATTCTCCCTCCTTTCTTGATTTCTTTTGCAGAAATATGCTATTTAAATAGCTAATTTCCTTATTCTTTAACTTCAGGTGATTGAGAAGGGTAATGAAACAAAATGTCTTGATTGTTCATGGCGTTCCATTAGGATTTTGCACCTCAGGATACCATGCATTGAAAGCTTCCAACTCAAAAGCACAAGAAAAAGCAAAAGACTGCTGTTTATAGCCAGTGTGGTGTTTGTAGGAAGGAGAAGCAAGCATGTTTATAAATACCGATGCTATCTTTTTGTGATTTCTCTAATGTGAAGTTTAGCCTTCTTGAGACCTTTTCTCTCCTGTCTTTTGGAGAAAAAATACTGCATTTAGTAATTAATTGGATTTTTTTTTTTTTAAACAGTATAGAGGGTAAGTTAAAGGCTTGAATGTGTGTTCTTTCATTCATTAACAGATAAGGCTACATCCAGTGCCTGGTTTCCTGCTGCAGCTCAGTTTTTACCTAATTCTACTGTTGGGGTGTCTGTGGCACAGGAACATCAAGCAATTTGCCCAAGGTCACTCGGGCAAACATTGTGGCTTCTTTTGCCAGCCACATTTGTTCCTAGCCCCATATCAAAAAGCATATATATTCTTAGGTCACAGGAGATAAATAGCTGTAGGAAGGTGTATTGAAAATGGACAAAAGATATTAACTCATGCCATGATTATGCCAGTTGACCTGGGAGAGTAGGTAAAACGTGTCTATGCTGTTGTACTCAGGCTACCCAAGCAGTAAAGAGGCATACAGCTTGTTTTTACCAATTCCCTGTTAGTTGAACAGACTTCAAACCTAAGCTTTCGTCACTTACATTTTAATAAAAACATGATCAATCAAATTTCATGCAATGGTGATGGGGTATTCCTAAAACCTGGATGGATTTGCAAAGAAGAGGAAGGCATGGGAATAAAAAATTGGGGGTTTACTGAGACATATAGATCTGCAGACACTCCACAAAAAGGGAGACCTTTGCAGCTGCTGGATGTCTTGTTATCTAAATTGTTAAAACTCTCTGCTTTTTAGATTACTATTATTTTAAAAGCAACTCTCCCTCCATCTCCTATCCCCCTTTTCTCACACAACTCTCAAATCTCAATTTAACTTATTAAAACATAATCCCTTCCAGGCAACGAAGTTTTGTTTTCTCCATTTGCAGATAGTGAGGTCAGGATTACAGCAGAGGCAAAAGGCTGGTAGGATCAGGGAATTTGGGTTCTCTGCTTTGTCCTGCCCAGAGGCTTTTCTGTGACCTTAGGAAAGACAATTAACCTCTCTGGATCTCCTCTCCCATGTTAAATGAGGATAGTACTACTTAGCTACCACAAAGTGGTGGTGTGGAGCAGAATTCGTTTCTGCTTTGCACAATACCTGAGGAACTTCAAGTGAAAATCATTAGGAAAATGCAAAAATACTATTCTGTGTAGAAATGAGGTTTGTGTTCTCTGTGTTCTTATGAAGGGAACTTGGCTTAATGCAGTGGGTCTGATATTAGAAAAAGGAGACTTTGGGCTTCAAGTATCAATCTGCCCTAATACAAGCATTTATTAAGCAAGGTCATTGAAGCTCTTGAGGGACCTAGAGATTAGATAAAATGCTTTCTTGCCAAGGCCTTTCTGAAGAAAGGAGAATTTTTAGTCAAAAACTACTATTATTCCCAAAAGATCTGCAAGCCATTCTTTTTCTAAAACCATTCCTCTCTGAACACACACGCTGTGTACAAATGCGCCATTCAGGGAGCAGTTGTACCCTCTACACTTGTTTTCCCTCTCTAGATGTTTATGTTATTTCATGAAGTTTTTCCTTGTTCTTCCCACCTGATGCTCTCTCCAGCCTTCCTGTGAAGAGGATTTGATTCCTCATATTATCTTTTCTTCTTTTCTCTCTCCCTGATTTCTAGGATAAGGACCTGCAAAAAAAGGTAGCAGGACCTTTAATGCTTTTACAGTTTTAAATCTCACTATCTTGTTTCTTGACAAGGCTTTTCAAGAGATTTCAACAAGCTACAGTGACTAAAGCACTGGGATTGCTCTCCTGGTATGATCACCAGTAGAATGGTAAATGGGAACTGTTGTCATTAAGTTTTAGAGTTATCACTCTTTATGGGAAGTACTTAATTCTGTCCGGGTTTTTCCCTGATGGAATTACTACAAATTCTGTGGTGTTGTGGGTGAGGGGTTTTTTCAATATAAGAAGCAAAGATGCTAATTTCTAGCTTTCTTTGGAAGATATTTTCAATCCACTATCTATGAAGATGCTGCAGCTGATGACCATTGTGTACTTTAGCTATCCCATGTATATACGTATTTGCCTTTCTAGTAACCAGAGGCAAACTTCATAGAATCCTAGAATATTAAGGGTTGGAAGGAATCTTAAAGATCATCTAGTCCCAACCCCCACTGCCACGGACAGGGACATCTCCCAGATTCTGACATAAATTCTCCCAAAGTTCCGGCATAAAGATGAGAATTGCACTCTAATGCCCCAGTAAGAGCAGGAGAGGGCATTTGTCTAAGGCATGTGCAGTACTGCGGGTTGCTGCAGCCATGCCAAGTTGCTAGAGGATCCTAGAGGTTGAATTTTTCGTACTATATTAAAAATGTCAGCAGTGCCTTTTTAAAAATCTCATTGTAGGAGAGCAGCGCAGAAGATAAACCCAGGTGTGCTTAAATGATGTAGCTGCTGCTTGTGCAGACCACACTATTGCAGCCCTGAAAATGGGGGAAGGCAGGAGAAGTGCTGGTGAGGCACTGGGCTGGGGCTTTGTTTTATCTTGACAGTCATGCTGTACTGTTTTGTCCAGTCAACCTGTGACTGTCATTTCTAGAGCTAATATGGTTTCAAGATTCACTCCAAGACTTGGAATATCAGATGTCCATGGGACAAGATGGCCAAGAGGAGGCTAATAGTGCTGCAGTAGCTTACAGACATATGAAGTAGGAATTAGAAACAAAATGCAGCTTATTGTATTGGTTGAGGAGGAATGAACATGTGTTAACAGCCCCAACATATGTCAGATTGGACATCAGGAAGAGTTTCTTCTCAAAGAAAGTAGTGCAGCAGGGCACCAGAAAGTCCTTGAAAATTTTCAAGACTCATGCAAAGATGATGATCTGATGGGAACCACTCAGCTCTGAATGGGTTTTCTTTACCTCCTGCTACCACTGATCCTATTTCTTTACCCTGTGCAAGCTCTGGGGGCTGGCAGTGACAAGCAGGTTGTACAAGTTCTCGCAGTGAAGCCTGTCTCTTCCGGGAATGATTCCTCTGAATGCTGTTGGCAGGGTTCTGGTGTGATCTGCTAATGTACGGTGGTTGGATGCTGAGACATTACTCACTCCCAGGTTGAATTACAAGCTGGGGAGGCCAATGGGCTCACTCTGTGCCAGGTAGTTTTTCATTAAGATGCCTTGGAATGCAGTGTGTGATGGGCAGAACAAGATGGGCAATATTTGCAATTCCAAATAGGCTGCTATGCTTGGAAGGGAGGAAGGGGAATCTTTAGGCAGGCAAAGCTGCATTTAGTTGTCAGCTGTGGGTAACTGCTCCAAAAGTCCAGCTGGATTTCAGTCTAAAATGTTTACTCCTAGAGTGCAAAATGGTGACAGAGCAATCATATTAATTGCACTGCATTTGGTAGATATTTTAATTGCTATTCTAGACTGTTTCTTTCTCAAATAGCTTTTGACTAGGTTGTGGTCTCATTGCCATTGAAGGTAGGCCAGTTCTGGCAAAATGTCTTGATGCATTTCTACTTTTCCTCTACCTTTAGTAATGAAGTTTGCCACTAAAGTCCTTCTCCAGGACTTTGCCAATTCACTTTTAATTAATATTCAAATAGAAGATTGGAAATAAAAATTAAACTCTGACATGGCAACTGCTTTTATGGTTGTGTTGAATCAGTAGAGCAGAAAGAAGGCATCTGGAAAATATTCTTTGTGCTATTTCTCTCCAGACTTATTTCATTGCAAATTTAGTTGGATGTCCACTGGATAGACCCAGACATTGCATGTGGATCCTGTGAAGCTGGCAGGCTCCCTGGGCCGTTTCCCTGCCTGGCACAGCAAACTGTTGATGTTCTCATAGTTCAAGCTCAAGAACAGAACTGTTCCTTCCCTAGGTGCCTATCAGCAGTTTCTTTTCATATCTCGGAACTCAAACTTTTTCATGATCAAGGATGAGGCCTAGGACTTGAGGCTAAGCTTTCACAGTGGATTAAATGCAAATAGCAACAGCTGCATGATTCTTTAATTATTTTTAAAATGGAAAACATTCATCCAATTAGATGATGAAGTATTTTGAAAATTGGTTTGAGCAGATAATTTATGTTAGGCAGGAGAGATTTTTCTCAAAAGGGAGGTGAGATGAAACAAATATTTTCTTGAAGGCAAGGCTGTAGGAAGATGAAACTTTCTGAAAGTTTCCAAATTTATACCTGGATTTGTAATAGGGAATTTAGAAAACATAGGAAAGCACTGCTGTCTAATGTGTGAAGCACAGGTTAAAGGCAAAGGTCTTTAGTGTTGATTGCACTAAAGGATGCTGGAAACCAGTCTTACAAACAGTCAGGAATTTACTCAAGCCATACTATAGTGTCACACCCCCTAAGCTCCCTGGATGTCTGTAGGTAGAACAGAGGACAGCAGTACATGCTTACCTCAGGCAGCACTCTCTTACAAATCCAGATTCAAACTAGAATTGAGCGTCAAGCCTGAGCTCATGGTTGGGGCTGGTTTGAGGACTTTGCAAGGGAGTTAAGGCTTGGGTTTGGCTGCAAACTGGTCAAGTTTATCTTCCAGTGAGGATCTGTGTTTGAAGGTGTTGAATCCAACCTGCCTCAATCAAGACAATAAACTAAATGCCATGTTCCTTTGAATGCTGTAATTGCAGAGATTCCCCAAAGCAGCAAAGTATTTGCTAGGATCCTTAGTTTAAATGGATGTAGGATTGATCTAGGCTAGTTTACAGTAGTTGAGAATTCAATCTTCAGGATCCTACAGCAGTGGAAAATAAGATTGAGAAATGAGTACAGAGGCAAGGAAACATGGAGCAGTACATCAAGGAGACCTGTGGGCACTTTACATCTTGTGAATTACAGCCACAGGACTGTGGGCACATGAGTTTTCTTTTGTGCACAGATCTTCACTTTCTCTTGCTTGGCTCTGAGTTTGTCACTCTGTAAGCCATGCTGGAGATTGATCTGGTGACATAGTTGGCAGAGCCCAACAGGGATTTTAAGCTGAAATATCCCTTAGTTGGAAAATACTGTTTTTCCTCAGTCACACATTTGCATGCAAGTTTCCCGGTTTGCTTAAACTCCCTGTAGGAATCCCAGGTAAACAAATTCCCAAATCCTAACTTCCCCTTAATATCCAGGGAGAACTACAGCATTGTTGTTGATATTTCCTCCAGGCAAAAAGAAGAGCAGGGAAGTATTTCCCTTCCTGCCTTTATGGGGTGTTGAGAGACAGAGGGAATTGAAGAAAGTTTGCTGTGTGTTTGCAGAACGTGTCTGTGTGGGTGTAAACACGTTTGATAAATAATCTGCTATGGAAATTTTAGGGTCATTTTCCAGCCCTCGTCACCAGTGGAGTCCCAGCATGCAATAAAAATAAGAAAAGATTGGTGCTGAGCGATCAAACCTTTCTTTTGTTCCTTCCTCTCAGTGCTGAAGGAGACCTGATTGCTCTCCCACTGAAATGAGTGGCAAAGCCCTGACACTGAGGCTGTCACGGTGTTTCTTCCTCTTCGTATTCCAACATGCGACACGATGGCCAGCCGGGCAGCTCTGCAGAGCACTACAGGGCCTGCGTGCCCCAAATAGCATCAGTTTTAATTAGCTCCAGCGTGATGTGGATCCCTGGGGCGCAGGCTGAGGAAAGGGTGCGGGTTGTCAGGGTGAGGGAAGCGGAGCCGGGCGCTAGAGGGAGCGTGGGCATCTGAGAAAGGGAGGGAATGCTGCTGGAACCTGGGACTGCGTGCTGGGAATGCAAAGGCTGCTGAAATATTGATATGGAAACCCGCTCGCAGTCATTGACTCTGGGAAACTCCCGCTGTCTGGGCTTCCCTCCGCGAGAGAGAAGATTCCTGCGAGACACTCGGTCTGGTGTAGCATTTTGCCGCCCCGTGCAGCTGATGCTGTCTCCCTTTGTGCCCTCTCTAATCGCTGTCAGGCTTCTTTCTGAAGATGGGAGTCCCAGTGCCGGGGTCTCTCATCGGCTCCGTCCCCTCCAGCCTGAGTCATGTGCCTGTAAAACCTTCAGCATCCTCCTGCAGCTGCCGGCGGTGCTGCCGGTGTGGGAGAGAGAGGATGTTGGACCTCTGCGGTGCGGGAAGCAGCACGGCGGGTCCTGGCTGCACCCTCCATCTCCTCCACTGCTGTGCCCCGTTAGCGATGGGCCAGCCCCCGAGGGTGGCTGCTGACAGACCCGCCTCGCTGCCGACCTGAAAGCGGCAGAGGAGGGCGGGAGAACTGTGCTGCATCACCTCTCTTCTGTGCCTGATCCCCAGACAATGCGCTTCCCGTGACAGGTTCCTGCCACCCGGCACTCGGTAACATTTTGACAAAGTTGAAGGTGTTGCACAAGTCTTAGCATTTGCCTTCCTCCTTTCCTTTCCTGTGAATGTGGGTGAACAGAAGGAACTGGAATTCTTCCTAGCCACTGCATTGTGGGACAAAGTAACATTGCCTGGGAAACGTGGTTACACTTACTGATGTCCCTGGGAGTAAAATGGTTATTAGGGATTTGACAAAACTAGGACTGATCCACAGCAAATCACTTAGGTCAGCGATGGGCTAAAGAACTTGGGATCCTGGAAGCAACTACTTTGGCACTGATCCAGGCTGCAACACTCAGGTACTTCTGGTGCACCTTCAGTGGGAGCTCACTCTGAATTTTGTGGATTGTTTGTAATGAGTTGGAATAATTTAGAATGAGATCACGTGTAGGTTTGCGTGCCTGTTCATGCAATCTTTCCTGGGGTAATGTAGTAGGATGCAAAGTTCAAGTGTCTTGTAAGATTTTGGGATCATTATGGTGGCTTGCCCACCCTTTGTGTTACACTTCACAACCAAAGGGGAAAAGTCTTTGCCCAACACCAGGTGCAGGTGAAGTTCTTCTTAGTGAGACAGGGCAAATGAATATTTCTTCTGCAGGGGTGCTCTGAAAAACACATTTGCTTCTGGCCCAAAGAAAGGCTTACCTAGGAGACAGTGAGATTGCAAACCAATGTGATAGCCGTGCTACTTGAGAGAACTGGTATTTTAGAAGAAAGAACCTTTATTCAAGTGTACTTTGGCAACTGTTGGAGCAACACTGGGAGAAAGCCCCATCCAGTCACAGTGTCCATATCAGGTGTTACAGAGGTATAATAGAGATTGTTCAGCTATCATTCGTTAGGCTTTATGGGTAGCTGAGCCTTTAACAGAAGGGCTTTCAGCAAAGTGTGGGATATGGAATACAACAGAGAAGATCTGGCCAGGGCAGCCCACCAGATTATTATTTCTGCTGGGTGTTTCTGAGGTCCTGCCCCAGCAGCCACACTGAA
Organism: Atrichornis clamosus; assembly: GCA_013400975.1. Lineage (NCBI taxonomy): Eukaryota > Metazoa > Chordata > Aves > Passeriformes > Menuridae > Atrichornis > Atrichornis clamosus. The sequence continues at coordinate 9,391 of WBMZ01005349.1, forward strand.
CACTTTGTTATCTGGCTTGTGAGAGCTGTCTGCTCCCTGAAGGATCAGGAAATGAGTAAAATGCCCGGTTATTTTGTTAAGCAACAGAAGTTAGCAATGACTTAAGTGCGTGCCCTTCCAGGACTCTTTTCTCTCAGTGTTTTCTATCATGTCTGTCATGATTCCTCATTCTGCTGCCCATTTGGAGCGGTGAAGAGTGGCACAAGGTGTACTTGGTGAGCATTAGAGGTGTGCTGGAGAGCTGGCTGTGATTGATGCATCAATCATCTGGAGCCCTGCCAGCTATGAAAGTGGACACTGGGTGGATTATGGTTCAGGCCAGATATTATTTTGGGGCCTGCTTCTTCAATCACCTGAATGTAGAGGAATTCTGCACCTCTGTGACGATTTGTTCCCTGTTGAATTTAGTTCAAATTGGTAACAGATACCAAAGTTACCCCTCCAATGCTAACTCGCAGATAGCATGGTCTGTTGATCCACAGCAGAAACTGTTTCTTTTTGAAATCAACTAAGCCACACCTACAGCGTCAGCACTGAGCACTCCTCCATTTCATTAATTAATAGTATTCATGTTGGTCTTTGCTAGCCTGCCTGGAAACTCTGTTCCTTTAATCAAAAAGCAACATTGCTGGTAGTGTAGCATTCCCAGGTTGCTTGTACAGCACCTCTTTGCGGCAGGTTCGATGCTACCCACCTTTCCTGTTAATTAATTAAAGGTTACCTTCATTACTTGGTCCACCTCACATACTACAAGTAACAAACCCTGCCTTTCTGAGTTGAAACTGAGGTTTTGTTCTGATGTCTCTCAGTTTTCTGTGGCTTTTAAAAAAATTATTTATTTTTCATTTGTGCTTCCCATAGTGCTACTGAAAACAGACAATAAACTGGATTGGGGAGATGGAGAGACAACTCAACAGAAAGGGGAACAGGTCTAACTCTGCAGAAAGAGATCAAATGTCAGATGATAAAATATTGAATCATTTGAGAATGCTACATCTTTTGTTAAAAAGGAGTTTCTTATCTTCTTTCCCAAAGACAAAAGTTAGAATGACTAATGGATGCTGTTCTCAGACTGAGGCTGGAATGAGCCACAGGGTTCTCTTCATGTGCTCATCCTGGAGGAAACAAGGGTGAGAGGCCAGAGCTGATCCATGGAACGTGTGAGGACACAGGAGCGAGCTGATGTGTGTGTGAAAGAGTGCAGCCCTGTTGTTTCTGTTTCGCAGCTCACGGGAAAACGCCTTGTCTAATGCTCTGCGTTCTTCCCTGAGAGAGTTGGCTGCAACATTTATTGCCCTTGGTAGCTAACAGGCTTAACAGAGGAAAACTTGCTGTACCTGTGTTTGTCAAAATAAGCTGCAGGGGAGCACCTGAGAGTAGGATGGGAGGGGACAGAGTGGAGCTGCCTGGGCTTTTTCACATCTTTTAAAATCCCTTTTAATCACTGTGTGCTTAAAAAAACAAGCAGGTGTTTTAGAAATGTAGAGGATACTATGCCTATGTTTACATGTGTGCAAGGATATGTGACCTGCTAACTATAGAATTAGGTATATAACTATTTAACTAGAAAAAACATAAGTGCCATGTAACCAGGAATGATTTGGGGCCATGGTCTGACTTTTCCTGCTTTTTCTCCTTTCCCTCTCTGTACCCTCCTGCTGTAACTCATGTGCTCTGATGCTGTTATATGATATTGCAAGTCCCTTCCTTCTCTTTCCTTTGCTGTGGCCTTTGCACAGTCGCAGTGACTTGTACAGCCTCTGGCATGAGTGAAGGTTTTTCTGTGCCTGCCACAGTTGGATCTTGGCAACCCTCAGTTATACACCAGGTTCCTGAGGTTGAACGTGACTGTTCGTGTGCTGAATTTGGAGCTCTCCTAAAGCACGTGTCCTCCCTGGGTTCAGTTCTGCTCTGCTCTCATCTGCAGAACTAACAGATCAGGGGATGGGAGGGAATGGTAGCAAGGTGAAAAAGAGCTGGCAATTCGCTGGAGTCTGTCCTTGCAAACTTTCCTGTCTTGAGCTAAAAGCTTTTTTTCTTTTCTTTTTTTTTTTTTTTTTTTTTAATGTCTGGAATTGTGGGGCTTTAAGACATAAATAGAAAACTGTGCTTAATGGTAAACATTGGTGAACAGGAGAGTCTCCCTCCACACCCAGGTGTATGTACAGCGCCTTGCATAAATTCGCTCTCTTTAAAGGATGATGTATATAATACAGATGTCATAACCTTGCAATTTGTTTTCACCTGTGTATATGGAATTTGAATTCCCTGAAAAGGAGGAAGCATGGACATTCCCTGCCAGTTTGTTTCTACAGACCATAGATGATCAATTTTGATGAGGAAGATGTGGCCTTTTCTGTTGTTTCTGACTCTTTGACACCAGCCTGTGCTGGTCCCTGGGGTGGCACACTGGTCAGTTTTGTGCTCGCCTTCTCCCTCCTGAATGTGGGGCCAGAAGATGTTTTGCTCCTGTGATAGTCCCCCGTGGTGAATTTCTGTTGACAGACAGTGCTGCCTACAGGGAAGCTGGTAGCTTTTTCAGGTTCATTCTTTATTTAAATGCTGTCCCTCTAGAGGCACACATGTGCTTGACTTGCCCTGATGCATTTTCCTTATGCATCATTCTGCCCCTGCCCACGGCATGAACAGAGGATGAACCTAATTGATGGAATTAGCACCAGAGAAAATTTAAAAAATGGTCCCCTGAGCAAGGCAAGCACAGCTACTGGGAACTTGAATAGCATTTTGATGGTGTACTGTTTTGTGCCTAAGTCTAACTCCTGCTGGGGGAGAAGGGAGGAAAGCGATTAGCTGGAGTCAGGGGATCTGACTCCCAGGAGTCTGGGACATGGTCAATTCAGGTTAGACATGCTGTGGCTGAATGATACTGGGAGTTGTGTCAGACAAGAACTGGGCAGAGAAATGCTGTCAGGAGGCTTTTCTCCTTCTTATTTAGGTTGAACGGGTCATTCTCACCTGCCAGGGAGCATAAATTGCTGTCTTGCAAGCTAAAGCTTTAGACCACAGTTAATGGTCTGTCCTGCCATTAACTGAAGGGAGAAGAAGAATGTCAGTAAATACATATTAGGCTTTCAAGGGGTGCTATTCAGCTGGTGTTAGTGTTCCAAAATCCACTCTGCTTTATGGTGATTTTATACTGGTGTGTCTTCAGTACAGCTTGATTTATACTAGTATGGGCAGGACCCTAATGTGAATACTTCTGTGTGCAGTCTTAGCTTACCAAGTGTAGGTCTTTATGTATCTTTATGTCTTTATTATTTTTATGTGTTTCCTTGAATTTGTGCCCTTGATTTTTTTTTTTCATTTGTCTTTTATTTTCTTTTCTATTGTCCTGAGCTTGGGACATTGAAAATGAGTTGTCCGACTGTGGGAAACATGACTAAGTCTGTGTCTTCAGGGAGGAAGACTGAGATATTGCACAGTGTGGGCAAATATCTTTCTCCCTTTCTTGCTCTGATGAGAAACTTGGATGTTCAAGTGCACTAGCATGTCCTTTAGCAATGCAGTGATGTTAATAGTCTACCAGTGATTTGGACACTTGAGGGTTAGAATTGCCAAGCTGGACTTGCCAAGTCTCTGTTCTTTTGGAATATTTATAATAAAAATCTCAGTGTGAAACTATATTTTAAATGCTAGTGGGCTTGTTCTGGGAGAAGATGGATGTCCCTTCCTAGTGCATGTGGTGTCTCTTAAAGTCTTTTGGGCAACTGTGGGCTCTCAGTTCACTGCTTAGCTGAATATCTTCACTGCTTTGAGAGCTAACAAGCACATTCCTGAATGGAAGTTAGAGGGAAGGAACAGTTTGTAATAAATTAGCAAACCAGACTTTTAAACATCATGCTATGCTGTAGCCTTGAACTGGAGTTGCCAGGCTCTTCTGTGTTTGTTGTAGAAACAGCTACTATGAGGAATATTAGGAATTTTTTCTTTTTTTTTTGGCTGAGTAGATAAATAGTACACAGACTTGGCCAGACAGACCAAGTGCTGTGAGTGATCCCTTTGCCAGACTGGAAATGGTGTTCTGGATCCCTCACTTCTGCTTGGAGTAACTTGTCACTGGAATCCTTTGGTTTGTCTTTTGCTCTCTCTCTTTAATAAAAGTATTGTGCTTGATTTAAATCCTTGGTATTGCAATAAAATCTTGCCTAGATAAGGACTGTAGCTTGATGAAGCAGTAGCTCCTGTCAAAGCTGCATGTTTTATTCCAAGGGCGTATTTATCATCTTTCTGATGCTGAGTAGAGCAACATATTACCTTCAAAGTCAGTGCTGATACACTGATGAAATGTCAGTAAGATAAGAATTAGACCCATGTGCCTTCCCCTTCTCTGGTGGCTGGTGGGCTTGGACAGGATGGAATTTGAAAGCCTCTTCCATCTGTAGGGCTGTGCTTCAACCTGTGTTTCATAACAGACAGCAACAAGGAAAGCATTAATGCAGTGATAAATTACCAGGTGTCACAGGCCATCAGGCTGCCTGGTGAAGCAGAGGGTTGTCTCTTGGAGAGGATGAGCAATCCAGGAGTACTGTCCTTTAGAAGTAGCTTTGAGTGATGATGAGGGTTTCACTTGCAAAGTCCCACCAAGCAGCGTCCAAACAGCACCTCAAACAAAAATGAGGCTTCTTTGCTGCCTTGGTCAAGGCCATCCTGGCAGGTGATGCAGCATGTTCTCTTGCTGCTTTGCTCATTGCCTGAGCTCTGATTCCATTTCCCACATTCCACTGTTGGCTGTGACCTCTCTAGCCCTGCTGTGCTGGTCCTTCACTGGTCCTGGGTTTAGGTTCCCCTCTAGTTCAGTTCCTGCAGGCTCATCTGAGCGGTGCAGCAGTGCTTTATAGGGTCTTGATGAAAGCTCAGAGACATAATCTGGGTTTTGGCTCAGGAGTTAAGGCTCCTTAGCACTTGAGGATGAATGACTTAAGCACAAACAGACAGTGTGGTAAAGGTGGTGTATTTATTAGAGCAAGTTTCCATTAACTGTCCTCCTTAACACGTTAAATATTTCTAGCTGTTCTTGCCCACTGTCATATAAGGTCTGACTCAGAGCCAGTGAATTCTTTGCATTTCTATTGAGTTTAATGGGGTTTGGACATGTGCCCAGGATCATAAGATCAGATGTGCTGGATGAGACCAAAAGTCCATCTATTCCCAAAGTCACATTGCTCAGTAGCACAGCTGTATCTGGCAGTGAATTGTATCTGGCATAGATAGCATCTCTCTGGAATCCGGAATATGTAATACAGAGAGCTCTGCAGATGACTTACTGCCCACCTTGGTGTTTTCCAGTGTGTGTGGGGTGGTTGACAGTAGGGAAGTAATTTGGGCTTAACCCCTAACCCCCATCACCACCCTGACAGGTCTCCCCAGAGTTTGTCTCGGACCAAGCATAGACTTGCATTCTGATGTAAAAAAACCCAACAAATACCACCACAACCAACCAACGAACCAACTAAAAATTGCAGCTCCCTAATTTTTAAGGAATTGTTTAAAGGATTTTTTTTTTTGATGGAAAAGCTGATACTTTTATTTTAAAAGGTTAAAACAAAATATTTATTATATAGTTATGAAAGCAAATTCAGCACAATTTAGGAGATATAAAATATGCAGCTGGCCTTATTAAGTTGCTAATTTACTGTAAAAAGTCATGCTTGAAGATACTGCTCCCTCTGATTTTCTGTGCTATGCTGTCTTGGTATAAAGTCAGTGAAAAGAAGGTTGTAGTGTTTATGTGCTCCTGTTGGAGGAAAGTAGTGAGCTCCCTGGGCAAAAATAGAGATTATAGTGTGTGATGCAGGGCCTGTTTGTGAGGTCGTGTTGTTTTGTTTTAATTACAGGAATTACCTTGCTGACGTCAGTTTGTCAGTCAGCAGGGTGGATGCTTACACACTGTTCTGGAGGTGGCCAGAAAATGACAGGTAGTTTAGAGAGTGGTCTTTTGGTTGTGTTTGTTTGCTTTGGTTGCTTTTTTTTTTTTTTTGCTTTGTTTTGTTTTGGTTTTGTTTTGTTTGGTTTTGTTTTTTTGTGGAAGAAGTTTTTAAACTGAAAACTTCAATCTGAAAAGTACATGTGTAATTTTTGTTTGTTTATTTATTTGTGTTTGTTTCATTTCGGTTTTTCATTTGTTTCATTTTTGATATAGGTTTAATAACATTTTCTGTTGATAATACCGGTTGACAAAATCTAAAATCAAACTCCCTCTTCTTCAACCTGATTTAGAAACTTACTTTTTTAGGGCTGGGTAGTTTGGGAGGTTGGGTGTGTTTGAGAGTGGAAGGGAAGTTCCACTTTAGATCTTAATTACTTGGGCTCATTCCTGAGATCCAAGAAAAAACTTTAGGGAAAAAAAGTAAAAATGTAGCATTTGCCAACATAGAGCTGCAACTGATATGGATTAATGAGTGCCTTTGGGGGCAATGCTGCAGAGTTCTCATGTTCGTCACTTGTGCAGGATGGAGAAATATGTAGGAACTCAGTCTTTAGCCTTTACACCAACCACTATTTCCCTCTGTGCCTCAGTTTCCCCACCTGTGAGAGGAGACTGCCCTCCGTTGCACAGCCCTTGGGGACTGACTGGTGGAAAGCTCTGGATAAGCACTGTTATCTATAGCTGTTGGCAGCTGAGGTCTGGACTAATGTGCTTTTTTTTTCCTTCCCATGGGGAATCAGACACTGGCCACTGTTCAAGGCAGGCAAAAAATGCAAACAATTCTACTGTATTTTTTGAATCTTAATTTTCCTGGGTGGCAAAAACAGCATAACAAAGTTAGGAGACCTGTGGCCTGTTTGAATGTGATCCCATCTGTCTGCGGTGGGTTGTAGTCTAAGAGCTGCTGTGTAGGTGTTCCAGTTGATTCAATTTGTGGTTTGTGTTTTGAAACATAATTTCATTTCTAAGAGCGGAAAGTGTACAGAGCTGAGATTTGTCCTGGTGCTGGGAGGAGAGTCCTAGTCTGATTATTTAAAATGAATTAGTTCTGATGAAATATTTAGCCTTTAAACAACACATTTAATACAGTGGATTGCATTTTATTTATTAATGGCTGTTGCAATGAGATTTGGAGAGAAATTCTGCTAAAACACACTGTTGTCATATTGCCAAATATAGTAATGACTATAATATTTTGTTGAATTATTAATATCCACTGTGCCTACAGAGCTACATAAGCATCAGATTTCAAAATTGCCTTCATCTGAAGACTAATATGTGGGCATTGTTTTGCTTTTTTTTTAAATAGTTTTTTCAATTTTTTGAACAAATGTTAATTAAAATCATAAAAAGAAAGCAGGCAGGCCAGTCAGGTGTTGCCACTGTTTAACTCTAGTGTCATTATCAAAGCTCCCCCAGGAAATGGGTCAAAGGTTATTTCTTTCTGCCAGCACCAGGTCCGTTTGCAAAGACAGATTCCTTGTGTGGAAAGACTGCAGTTGTAAGGAAAGCTGTGTGGGAAAGCCAGGCAGAGGGCTGAGGGGGATCACAGCTGCCTTAGCAAAATGCCCTCGTCCCACTGCCACCTCCCCTACAGCTGAGGGCTGATCTGTACTTGTCATCCATCCCTCCGAGGTGATTGACAAAGAAAGATGGGCACAGCACTTTTAATCTCTGTGGAACAGTTCTGCCTCTAGGATGGATACTAATCTGTCAGAGGTTGGGCTTCCAGCCAGTGACTCTTCTCCATTAAACTTGAGGTGCTGACCCCGTGAATGATGGCCAATTCTGTCTGTGGGACCCCAGTACCCACCTCAGGAGGGATGTGCCTTACCTATTTCATTTCACATGATGCCCAGGATGTTCCTGGACGTTGGCTGCTCCTGGATGCTTGGCCTGATGTGGGAGTGTGGTGGTTTGGCCATTGGCATCCACTCAGCACGGTTGTGTCCCGTGCCACGGGACATTTCCAGACAAACTCAGGCCTGGTTTAGGGAATTGGGTAGCCCAAGAATGTTTTCTTTTGGCACCTTGTCTTGGGGAGGAAGAAAGTTCAGCCAGATGGAGGCAGACCCTCATGTGCCAAGTGGTCTCTGGATGAACAGATGGGCCCTGACCTGTCTTGTTTTCTAATATGGGCATAACAAATGAAGAGCAAAAGTGATATGAAGGTAAAGGTCTCTCTTTCTTAATCTGAGCAATCGTTTTCCCACTGTTCCCTTTGAATGGAATAGAAGTTGTCTGAAGTCTTCCTGGACTTTATTTAGGGCCTGTAATACCAGTACAGGATGGTGAAGATATGGAAATACACCAAGATTTCCCTTATCTACCTAAAGCTACTGCTCTGGAAGCATTTGGTTAAGCACTTTTCTGATTGCCCCATGCTTTCCTGTGTGACTTTTTGGGTTGCCAAGCAGCAGGGAAAACCTTGCAAGACATGCTTGTCAATTATCAGCAACAGGTGTGTTTTCCTCCTCTTCCCAGCGTCTTTCCTAGTTTATTTAATTTTCCAGTTGAAGCTGTCTATTCAAAGAAAATCTTTCTGGATCTTTGGGTGTATCCTGAGGCACACTGAGAGATCTAATTTGTGAGTCTGCAGCTGGAGATGTTGTATTGAGTCTGGCTGGGTTGGAGTTAACTTTTCCCAAGGCAGCGTTCCCGGTGCTGTGCAGGAGCACCTGTAGCTGCAGAGGTGTTGATAACACACCAGTTTTGGCCATTGGTGAGCAGTGCTCACACAGCAGCCAGGCTGAGTCACCCCACCCTGAAAGGCCAATAGGCTGGGGAGGGTGAGAGGTTGAGAGGGCAGTTGCATCCCATAACTCCTGCCATCCACATGTCCTTTCTAATCCAGGCTCCTACTCTGTCTCTGCTGTGCTGTCTGGAGCCATGGCTTTACTCCAAGGACAGCTCCTGGGAGCTACTCTTGGGCTTTCTTCTGCCTTATTAGTTGATAAGCCTCAAAGCAGTGCCTCGGGAACAATCAGTGCACTCAGCTGGGCTCCCTGGCTGCTGGGGAGAGGGTGCCCTGCATCACTGGGGGATTTGAGTGGGGCTGGTAGAGTGCTGCAGGGGTGAAAGGATGCAGGTTCTTTAGTGGGTTAGCTGATGATTCAGACTACTTTGAGCAGTCCTACCTCAGAACCATACACAGGGGAGGAAAACACCAGGGGAGCTAGAGCTGGCTTCAAACTCCTTTGGGTATTTAGCCCTGAAGGAAAGAACAACGCAAAGAAGAAAGATAAATTTCTTTCCTGTCTGTCCTAATGATCTCTGGGAATTATCTGCCACCTTCTGGTAAGACAAGGGGAGATGTAATGGGAGAAGGGAAGGAGAGGAAACTGAAGTTTTAGCAGTGGTTGGGAGATGAAACACTTGGGAGCCAAGCTGGAAGATGGGAGCAGGGAGGCTAAGTGACAGTGAGGGCTGAGTCAAGCAGTGCTACAGAAAGTAGTGCCCAGATCGAGACTCCCCATGGCAGCAATTTTTGGGCCCCTATCTTTCCCAAAAGAGCTTTCATGTTTGAGTGAGGAATGTGGTTCTGTGACCTACCTTTAGTCTGATGGCTGAATGTTCCTCCACCGTGAGGCCACGGTCCTCTCAGCTTGCTGGGCCCCATGCTCCCTCTAACTGCATTGGCAGCAAGGCACCAAAATCCACTCCAGAGCTGGAGTACAGAACTTCTTTCACTACAAATGATCATGGGAGAAATCTAGAAAGTCATGCCCTGTTTAACCTCAGAGATGTTTCTCTGATGGCATCAGACACATGCCACAGTGACTGCACAGAGGAACGACACAGATATTTGGATTTGTCTCATTGGCTTTGCAGAGTGCAATAATCTATTGTTAGCAAGAAAACCACTTCAGCCCAAAGAGGCAAAACTTTGTAGTAAACAAACTTTCACTTCTATGCAGGGGGTTGTCACAGAGTACTGATTGTAATAAATAGATGAATTAGGTTTCATAGAAACGTAGTAATTGTGTGTAATACATCTTGCATATGAATAGAGGGATCTAAGCAGATGAGGTGCTGACTGAACATACCATCCTTGACTCCTGTAACTGCTTCAGATACCAAAAGCTTCCCTCTTGCTTATTTGCACACTTGTTTCTGGTGTTTGTTGCTTACATTTTGCCACCAGACATTTACAGCCTGCTTCCACATGCTAGAAGACAGATTTTGCTTATCACTGCAAGAGACTGTGATGTAATTGTGACCACCCAAGGCTTGTTCTGATGCCTTGCTGCCTGAAAAAATAAACAGGAGCTGACTTATCTTTTTTGAGCTGTCACTTGTGTTGTAGTCTTAGACTGTGAAGTGCATTTATGTGGTGATTGTCTCAGCAAAGATATAATCCATTTTTTCTGAATTTCCAGACAATGTCTTGTTTGTTTTACATATTGATATGTAATGTTATTGTGAATGTGACTGAAAAAAAGTGATTCTTGCATGCTGATTTTCCCTGCTTAGAATGTAATGGTATGAATGTGGAGAGAAAATGATTTGGTTGCAGGCATGAATTTCTTGGGAAGAGGGGAAAGGCCCCGTCTTCATGTGTCCAGCTGGGTCTGATCTGGATCAGGTGCTGGGGGGTGGCTCTGTCCCTCTGCAGTTCCCTTCATCTGTGGTAGAGCTGTAGCAAGCCCTGAATGCAAAATATGAAAAAGTACCAGGGAATTGCAGTGTGACCTGTGCTGCCTCTGATCTATTTCTCTCCCAGTTAAGCATTCTCTTTCATTGGTGTTATCCTGTTATTACTTCAATAAATACTAATGGAGTGCAGTCTGTAGAGAGTTTGAACAACACAGTTTTCTGTCTCTGTTTTGTTTCAGGCAAGAGAGCCCTGGGTGAGGTTGAGCATCCTTGGTCATTTTCTAATGATTTCTGGTGTTGTTGCTCATAGGAAGTAAATTGCAGCAAGGAGTGTTAATATTTTGTCAGGAAACTATGTATTAAAAATTTATACTAAAGTATTTTTCCCAAAATCACTTGTACTCTTTTTGCATCTGGAAGAAGAAAGAAGTTATAGAGGAAAGCAGAATGGAAATATTTTAAAATGCTTTATTAATATATTATCTAAGTGACTTTGCTTTCAAAAGAATATTTTTTTCATGTTTAAGTGACGTCATTGAAACATATTAGTCCTACTTAAAATTATTTTTAGTATTTCACATTGCTGTTTACTAGTTTTATGAAAAATGTTAAATTGAGTGAGAATTTTTACTTAAGGATTTCACCTGCATGTACTTCTAGTTTTAAAGTGAGAATAAAATCAATATCATGAGTCTGTGTAAGACTCATGGGAGAGGAGAGTGATTACAGAATTACTACTGACATGGTTTTCAATCAATTCAAGAAAATTGAAAATTTCTTCAAAAGTTTCAGCTTTAATCAAAGGACTTTATGACAGTGTACTCTATGAAAATTTTTAGGAAATTGCTTTGATTAGGAAATTGCTTTGATTGCTTTTTGTATGTTCAGTGCTGGAAAAAGTGCTTTAAATATTTCAGCAACTTTAAAAGTTGTGTGATAAATGTTTACAAAAATGGGGAAAATGTTGAAACTTGAAACAGGAGGACAGATACTTTCTAGTCAACTGCAGTCATAGATAAATCTGTCAACATTTATAATCTGAAGTAGGAAGTTTAAATATCAAGTAACATGTGCTGAATGCTTATATTGAACTGCCTACAATCAATCCATAGGGTCAACTTTTAAAATGTCAGAGGTTTAAATAGTACGTGTTGACAGGAAGCTGAGATTTGCTCAGAACACTCTCATGCAGCCCAAGATGTCATTTTTCTCAAACATGGTACTCATGGCCAGTCAGTTACCTGGTTCTTGCTGGCAACATTTCTGAAGTAATTGGAACTGTTTTTAAAGACTCTTGGTGTGGTTGGGTTTTGGTGCACTGGAGCTGGTTCTCTGTTACGTTCCATCTGGAGCTGTCCCCATGGAATTTTTTGCCTTAGTGAAATTTTTCTTTTTTTTTTTTTTTAAATGCTGCTGCAAGAGAGGAAATTACTTGCAAAATCAGGTGATTTAATGATTATTTGAAAGAAAGATCTGTCCTTGAAAATCATGAAAGAATCTAACCTGTGCTTTCAGAGGAAGGCTGCACAAATGGATGAGGAGAAACAAAATGTGATCAGCGTTTGTGCCAGCACAGAGGGTGTCATCCTAGCCTGTACAAACACATCACTTCTGCAGTGTTGGGCATTTGAAAATGGCCCCTCTTATATAAACAGCCATCTGATAAAGTCCTTTAGAGGAGCTGAGAGCGCAGCCCACAGATCAGTGAGGTGTTGTCTGGTATCAAGATTTGGTGCCATCTTCTTGTTTTTGGCCTCTTTGTTACCATTACTCTCAGGGGCTCCTTGCAAGGACTGAGGAACCCTGGTCCTTTGGGAATTTTGTCCACAGGTTAATGCCTACTGTGAGGCTGAGATCAGGCATGTTTGGGTCTGGCAATGGAACAGGATTCATTGAAAGTGAAAAATGAAAGCTGTATGGCAAAAGGAGATAAAAAGGAGAGGAGAAAATAATGCAGTAAAAGAGTTTGCTTAGCTTTTCCGGTTATTTTCAGTATTATTATTTACTATCCTAGTAGTTTAAAACTCTGACTTTGGATCCAGTTCTCTCTGCTTGACTTCCTTTAGTGCTAAAGATCTCTGCTCAAAGAACCTTCAGTTCAATCTCAGCACCATGTGAATGAGAAGAAATCCCCCAGGCCTTGACCACCAGCTCTCCCTAGTGCTGTGCCACACATGATGTCCTGGGTGAAGGGAGAAGAGCTGCCGTTCTGGTATTACTCAGTGCGTTGTGGGCTGTGCACTGGAGGAGTTGAACAGCTCTTCTCTGAGTCTCTCAGTGTTTAAGAACACACTGATTAGGAGCTGGTAAAAATAGCAGTGTAGGAGGTTGCACACTAAAAGGCTTCCTTAAGTAGGCAGGATAAAATAGAAACTTTGCTGATTATCTACATATATATATATATATATACACACACACATACACACACAGAGACACCCCCTGCTAGGAAGCTCTGCAGGGAGTTGGAAGCGCAGCAACTTCTTGTGATGTGGAAGTAGCTGGTTGGATTATCCATGAAATGTGCTTTATTACTTCAGTCATCAGCTCTAACATGTTTGTAACTGTCTTCAGGACTTTTTACCTCATCTGCCTAGTCTCCCAGAACGGTTTTCCCATCCCTAAAACGTTTGGTTCATGAAATTGCCTTCCAAGAAGTTTTTCCTTGTTTAGTGTGTGCAAGTAGCATATCCTGTGCCAGCCTCATCCCAATCCTTGCCTGTGTGTGAGTCTTGTGCGCTCATGTCAGCGAGCGTGGTAGCTTTTACAAACAGTGCTGAATGATGCCATGGGGCAGAAAAAGTCCAAACATTTCCAGATGTGTGTTCTTGAGGAAGGGATGTGTCTGGGCTTCTTAGGACTTCAGTGCACTCCCAACTTTTCAGAATCACAGATGTCTTAAATTTTATGGTGATGCCCCTACTTGTCGTCTGGGGGTAACTCAATCTCTGCATGGATCTCTAGCAGTTACTTTTGCTCCCTTGTGCGTGGAACAAAAGTATTAAACTACGAAGACAGTTGGCAGAGATTGTGTGATGCAAAGCATGGTCCTCCCTCCATCTCCAGCTCCATTCTCTAATCCCTCCACCCTTACTCAGTTTCTGTAGCATCTGGCTGTTGTTTGCCAGTCTCTCCCTGTTTTTAATGTGGGGCAACTACTCTCCCTTGGTGGATTTTAGTTGTTGGGCTTTGACTCTTCATAGGAACTCTTGGGAATTTAAAAGGATTCTCTTAGAATGGGTATTCATGAATATGGCTGGCCAGGGGGCTGTTTAGGCAGAGGCAGTTTAAGAGTTAACTGTATTCTGTGCAGTTGTGCTGTTTCCATGTATCTCCTTCAAGCCTTTAACTCCATAGCAACCACATGTGCATCTCTGCCTCTTCCCCAGCTCTACTCACAGCCTGATTAATGTGCGCCAAAGGCGGGATGTTATTGAGTGATAAATTCTGTAGACTTGGTTCTTCTCATGTTTTGCTGTGACCCGTTTACCCTCTTGGGATTAGAGCTGACCCTCAAATAATGCAAATCCAGTATTTCTGAGGATGTTTCCCCCTGCTCCTATCTCGTCTTGTAGCCAAGTCTAGTGTAGTTGTTTTATAGTAATTTTCTTCAATAATGTGATCTTTTTTCCCTGGTAATTTAGTGCAAGCAAGGAAAGGTATAAGTCTATTTTGGCATAAAACTAAAGTTATTCATATGCTTAATTTTTGTGGTTTTAAAGGAAAATGCATAGTTTCAGGTATGTTTCTGAATTAATTACCTGGAGGAGGAACAAGTAGCAAGTAAATCTATTTCTTCCCTGTTGAATTTTTTCTCAATATTTTTGCTTAAATGCCAAGGTCTTTGCTTCTGTTTTGAATGAAATTGGTTTTGTTTGTGAAGTGTGAATTGCTTGCTGAGATGGAGCTGAGTAACACAAACTCTAAAGGTTTCACCATGTGAGTGAACAGGTAACTTGTGTGTATCTTCTTAAACCACAGATAAAAACTGATGCCTTGAGTTTTGGTAGCTGACTATGGTTGTTCTTTGACTCCTTTGAAAACAGGTAGCAAAACGTGTTACAACAAAATACAAGTTAAACCAATTTTCTTGCCCATTGGGACTTGGCTGTGAGTGTGCATATGGCCAATTACCTTTGCTCATCTGAGAAACAGTAATTTCTTATGTGTGGTAACTTAATTGTTCAAAATTGGCCTGTCTGTACCCTGCTATTTCAAAGCACCAGATAGATGGAAAAGCTCAAATGGATCTTTAAACAGATGTGATCCAGACAGCCAGCAGTGTGTTTTGCAGATAGATGGCATGCCAGATCTGTGCAGATGTAAAATGTTTTTGCATTATCTGGTTTGGACAGGATGGGGACAGAAATCACCAACTCTTCTAAGACTGCAAGGCTCCCCTTTACTTGCTGGAGACAATGTATTAATCCAGCTGTCCTTTAGGGCCTGCACTAAGAGCCATCTACTGGATATTGGGACAGCATCAAGGTTTGACAACTGGGGCAAAAATTGTCAGCTTTTAGTTCAAATCTAACTTCCAGCTAAGAAAGGTTGTTGTATGGAGCCGTGTAGAGCCCTGTGTTCAGTGTGCTGTCAGTGCCACTCCAGCCTGTGGTATGATTGTGCCTCATCTCTCTTGGGAAGCCGTAACCAGGTGTGGATCTTCCCAAAATCTGGCAAACTTGCAAGGCTAGCTCAGAGGGAGTGGGAAGGGCCCCAGCCCCCCCCAGAACAGGAAGTGTTGAGACCCTGATGAGTAGCAAGTAAAAAATAAAACAAAAAGAAAATCTTAAAACAGGAAAATTTTATGAAGTACTTAGCACTCTTTTCTTTCTTTGCTGGTAACAGGGGGTTTATTACATTAATGCTGTCTCAAATTGGAGACTGCCTACAGTTGTCATTATTTGCAATTCTCTGTGACCATTTGGATTCCACTGTACCCACAGGGATCAAAGAGCTGCGAGAAGACACTTAGCAGGAAAGAGTCTCAGAGATACTAGTTTAAACAGTTCTGATTTCCTTTCCTCTAGAAGGTATATGTTCTTGCTGATTCATTGTAATATTTCCTCAGAGGAAGAAAATTTTCCTGATCTTTGATTTAGCAAGGGGTTTGCTTATTGAACACTGAGACGTCCAGGGTTATAAGATGTGGTCTTACAGCGAGATTTGAACGATTTAATGAGTTACCGTCCCTTGGCAGAGTCAAGGTTAAAAGATTTTTGCTGGAGCAACCTTGCCTTAACTCAGCGTGAAGTCACACAGGTTCTTGTGCTGGCTGATTAACACTGCTGTAATGTTTAGCCAACTTTCCTTTGTGTTTTCCAAACGGATCTGGCAAACAATGGTGCTCTCCAACGTACGGTAACTGCTTGTGGAACCAAGCTGATCACTTAAATGAGTTTGTCGCTTTGAAGTGGCTGCTGTGTGGTAACTGAAGGTGGCAGAGTTGAGAATGCTCCTTTGACTCTAAGTTTGGAAAGTGGTTTATTAACTGACCATGTAGGAGTGGGGAAAAAAATTGTGAGAGTACTGTTCCCTTTGGAATGTGACAGCTAGTGCAGTAGTGTCCTGTACTGCCTCTTCCTAGGGACTACAACCAAAAACATGTTTGCAGTAAAATAAGGAAAGAAGGGAAGTGTTTTGTTTGGAGAGTCTGGTGACTGGGAATCCTAAAACCTGGATTTTATTGTCTACTTTTATTACTGGTAAACTAACTGATGTTTTGAGGGAAGTTAGAAAAACTTCATGTTTTAGGAAGTGTTCTGTTGCCATCTTGGGAGTGTTCGATATTTCATCTTCTCTTGTTTTTGTCTGTGAAGATAAGATAAGGATAAGATATCTTCCTTATGAGTCTACCTACTTGCTCCAACTATGGCCAATATAATCTCAGATGTAAACAGCCTGAAGACTTGATTCTTCAGGCTTTGTGAGAATAAACATGATTAATAAAGAGGGGATAAACATGAGATTAAAAAAAGCTTTCCAGGGATTGTTCTGATATTCTTTATGATATTGTTAATACTAATTTTGCAAAAGGAATATTTCTGCTTTACTGTGTGGAAGTCTGAGCTCCAGGGAAACCCTGCCTTGTAGTTGCACGAGAACTTGCAGCACCTTAATTTCCTGGGTTGCATAGGGTTAGAGGTTGCACAGAGTTGCTGATGTGGAATTCTCACGGTTTTAACATGCTCGGGTTTTGCAAAGTTAATGGAGTCGCTGCCTGGAGAGCTGTGCATGTTGGAAGCCTTAACAGTTCAAGCTCTGAAGCCTCAGCTGCATCGTGCATTTTGCATTGTGCCGTATGACAGTTGATTTCTCCTGGCAGCTGGCCGAGGACTGGGAGGATGACTTACGTTTCAGCAGAAGCCTGACTGAATGAATGTGCTTCTGAAAACACGTTCAGTTGGTGTTTTTTCTGGGGGGAATCTGTCAGAAACTTCTGAGCAGCTGTAGTTGCAGCTTTTGTATATGGTAGGGATCGCCTGGTGGCAGGAGTGGGGGAAAAGGAGGCATTCACATCTTATCTCTCGCATGTTTTGATAGTGGTGATGATTGATTCTCTAAGTATTGAATTAGTCTGTGCCAAACCATGGATGTTGACATCAGCCTTGTTAACCTTGACACTTGGTGGAATTAGTGATGTGTAGAAACTTGATGAGATGATTATTCGATGATTATTCAATCCTATAGATTGCTATAGATTGCTAGATTGAGATTGCAGTGATTCTACTGACTGGCTCCTGCTACAGCCAGCAGGTTCCCTCTTGGCTGTTGTGCCCAAGCACATCTGATTCCCCTGTGCTTGCACCAGTTCAAGTGATATTTTTCTGATATGTTTACATGCTGGATTTTGCATGTGCTTTAGTCAGCATTACATGTTAAGATTTCCACCCTGTGGCCTTTGTGTTTCCTAAAGGTGACCCATCTTGTCCCTCTTCCCTAAAGTTCACACCCTTCCCAGGTGTAATAAATGACAGATGCTTTATTCTGATGAACTCTCAACAGGAGGTATCACTGACATAAAGATGGTTAATAGCAGCAAGAGATGGCAAATGGAGATGAAAATAAAATGTTTTCAGGGAGCTTTTAGCAATTCCCTTGTGATCCTAAATGCTGATCTTGACTGTGCAGAAATGACAGGGGAGACACCCTTTGCTACGTGGGGAAGAGTAGAAATGACCTGTCTTCAGGGTGAACCATGGAGGAAGGACTGGGTCCTGGAGGCTAACATGAAATTCTTGTCTCCAGAGACAGGTGGTGTGTCAAAGCAGCAGATCTGCAAAGAGTTCTTTAGAGACATATCAAAATCCTTCCTAAAGAGAGATGGACAAATTCAGAGTGACTGAAACCATTGTTTATGTTGCTTTCAAAGGTTGTTTGCTTGATTTGTTGTTGTTATTCTTTTGGTTTTGGGTTTTGTTTTTGTTTTTTAACCACGTACAAGACACACATGAGTGTGCACACACACATACATGCAGTTCTTGGAACCCACAGTCCTCTGCTTGGAGTGATGGTTCAGATGCCAAAGCCCAAGTGAAAAAGTAGATACAGGCACCCACTGGCCACCACCTAATCCTGTACCCTGTGCTTTATTGATTCTCTCCTTTGGTGGTACTTGAGGGAAGGGGATTATATGGAAGAACTTGATTCCTCCTCTGAGTCCTGGAAGCTGCTGGTGCTTGGGAACACGTCCCTGGGCACATGCTGGCTGGAACTGGTCCTTCATTACCTGGCTCTTCATTTGGGTGAATTGGGTAATTGAGTCCCATTTTTCAGATTGGGGATAGGGCTGTGATGCTGTATCATTCCTGTCTGATGGAGTAATGGCAGAAAATGAGATCCCTGCAAGCACTGTTCACTTGGTGTTCTTGGTGAGTGCCGTTTAGAGAAGATGATGACTCCCTGCCCTGTCCTGTTCTTCCTCAGCCTGTTATCCACACCCCTGATTGCACGCTTCAGTCCTTAGGGAGATGGTAAGGCATGAGGGAAAGTGATTAATTTCCTGCCAGATGGGGAGATTGTTTCACCCAACAAAAGTCTTGTGAGGTCTTGCAGGCTCTGACTCTCCACCTGGTATCCAGAGCTTTGAGGGAATGGATGCTTCCATCAGTGCAGATAGCATTTCATGACGCCTTATGCACTGAACCTGGTCCTGACTAGTTTGTGAAGGTTTGTGGGCATTTGTTTCTCGTGCCTGTTGCTGTTGTGCTGTTGTGCAGTCAAGAGCAGATCTTGCTGCCTCCTGTTCAGCTTCCCCCTTTGGAAAGAAAAAGAAGACATTCAAATGGGTTTTGTCTCCTTGCTGCTCAGGGAAGTTGAGTGTTTTGATGATTAGACATGAGCAATGTATGATCTTGGGACCTCTGATTTTTAAGCTGTATCACTTCAAGATAAACAATGACTCTTATGGGAAGCTTTACGGTTTGCAATCCTCCATACTGATAGCTTTTTTCCTCTTTGTGTTGTCCTGCAGTTGATTTTGGAGCCAGGTAAGGAGAAATTCCGGCATTGTTCTTTTTTTTTTTTCCCCATTAAAAAGAAGCTCTTCTTCTGCAGGGCAGGAGGGACTTTAAAAGGCTAGATTGGTAAATATACACTCATTTCACCAACCATTCATTATTCCCATGGGTTTGAGTTATTTGCTGCTTCTTCCTTCTTTTTCTTAAATTCTTTGACTAGTTCTACTCAAGTTATTTTGGGGAAGAAAGTATGAGGAATGGAAACTTCTTTGAAATGCTACAGTTTTTCCTAGTTTTTGTTTGTTTGTGGGGTTTTTTTTTTGTTAGTTGGTTTTCTGTGTGCGTGCTTTATTTATGGTTGTTTTCTTAAAAATAATATTTAACAAAGGTGTTGTTTTGTATTCATTTGTGGGGAACCACTTTAGTTTTTCAGGTCTGGAATAAAGAAAAAATGTTTAGGTCAAAAGGGCAGAGAAATGTTTATTTTGGTCAAAAAAAATGCTATTAGAAAGATGTTTGGAAAGAAAATTATTGACAAACCTCTAGTATTTAGGTACTGAAATGTTTCTAAGTGCTTCCTGTGCTTTATAACTCCTCCCATTTATTGATCACTTGAACTTTCTCTAACCTTAGTTCTTCCAGCAGCTTGTCTAGCAGTACATTGCATGTTGAACCCCTTTCAGAAATCCTTCACATAAAACGTAGGTTTGGGCAAATATATTTGTAAAGTGTTACAGCAAAGGACCTGAAAGCAGAATGAATAGTGCTGTCCCATTGTCACTGCATTATATTTGTCACTGTCTCCAAGCCATGTATTTACTAAGCTTCAGCAAAAGTTGGATTATTCGAATTCAGTGTTTATCTGGGAGTTTTTTGCCATGGGAGTTTTTTGACACGATTTTAGTTCTGTTGGTTACAAGGTGGTAACATGACAGTAATAGCATTTCCATCCTGCAGAATAGTGCATTCAGGAATATTATGAACAATTTAGTAGAAGGCTCCATGACAGGAACATTTCTTAAATGGAAAAGTTAAAAAATTGTAGCCACACTGTGATTCCATCTGACTGTCTGTCTGTGTGCTGCCAGCAGAGGCTGTTGTGTTTGGCTGTGCTGCAGCCTCTTCCCGTGGCCTCCCCTGGGCCGGCTCTGCCAAGCAGCTGATCCATCAGCTGGGGGCTCAAAGCCTCCAAGCTTGTCTGTGTAGTTTTCAGCTATTTTTTCCTCCCCCTGAATTCTTCACCCATCTTACCAGGACTGGCACAAGGTTTGCTGTGGGAATGAACAGCTGGGGGTGGTTGAGTGGCATATGACTGCTGTTTCAGCCTGGGTTTGTGCTGCACCAGAGTGGTTGCACAGCCAACCCTTGGTTTGTTTCTGCACTGACCAGCCATTTGTGCTGTTTAGTTATGTTGTACTTATATTTCAAAGCTTATTCTCCCTGTCTGCCTTTATAGACCTACACAGCCTATAGATCTAATGCTTTTTCAACCAAAACAACTGTGGATGGGATTGCCCTGGTGTTCCCCACTGATTGGGGCATGCTGTGTCTCAAGAGGTAGCACTCTCCTAGTGCTATATAGCCAAGAGCTGGTGGGAATGGAGAGGTGGGAAAAAAAAAAAGAAAAACAGAAAAAGAAAAAGGAAACTCTTCCTGACACTTCCATTCATCTAGGTCTCATCAGAGGCTGGAAGGATTTGAGTCTTTCATGCCAAAATGCTGCTGCATTATGGTATGTGCTTATTTGAAATTTGGAGTACTCATGAAAACTGTTTACAAGTAATTTTAAGGTCATGACTTGAATTTCTGGTCACCACAAGAAGTTTTTTATGTTACTCAGCCTGCCTGTCATGATCCGGCATAGACTGTGAGGAAAACTAGCAGAGCACTGGGGAGTTTGAGGGTAACAATTTAGCAGCTGTGTTTCACTTGCAGCCTGGGTCAGGGCTGATTAAGTGCAGATCAGCTCTCTAGATTTCACTAAGAGTTGCTCTGGGTTTATATAACTTCTTGATGGTTGTGGATTTGCTTCTACTTCTACTTTTTAAACATGTGTGATGGGTGTGATGAGTTTCCTTTTGGTTTTCTCTGCCTTTTCAGCTGTTTTTTCAGCTTTCCCAGCCTCATGAGGATCTACTTTCAGACCTTTCTTGGGTAGGAGTGGCATATGAATACTGTTATTTTAGCTGGACTTGGAACTAAGTCCTAGTTCTCCTTAGAGCTGTATGGCTATCAGGTGGGAAAGTTTGAGCATCTGGTCCAAAAGGGGATAAATATTCTTCCCTCCTGTGTGTCAATAACTGTAAAGTCCTTTCCAGACTGACTAAATGTTCTGCATTTCAAGCAGTGCTGTGGCAACTGATCCATTTGGCATTATGCATTAGCTGGTCTGGTAACAGATGTAGGATGTTGAATGATTCCTACCAGTGAATCAAGGGGGCCTTTAGCTAGCTGCTTTGTTACTCATTTGGGATTTAAGGGTTGGTTATAAATATGGGGTCCAATACTAGATGGACTGGTGGGTCTCCTAGGAGATGGGTGCCAGTGCTGGCATGCAGAGAGGGATTACCTGAGAGGCTTTATTTTACTTTCATCCTGTAGGGACATGTTGCCCTGGCTCTGATGTCATTGCAGGTAGTCATAAAACCAATGTGCTTTATCCTGAGACAGATAATATTCTTGGCTGAACTGGGGTCAGTGACTGGAAGCTTAAATAAGTTAATTAATTAAAACAGTTCCTTTACAAACAGTTTGACAGCAGACTCACTACCAACAAATGAACTGTGTAGCACTAAACATGACTAAAAATTAAAGAAAAAGGCTGTACCATCCTGCAAACAAAACCATCCCTATATGCACAGGTTGATAAAAGCCATATAGGCAAATAAAGGTAGTAAAAGGACATTTGGAATTCAGGCTAAATTTTGTCCAACTGTGTAAACAACACCCACTGTAATAATCTATTTCATGATTTGAGCTTGTGTTTCTTTTAAGAAGACTTGGGTTAGGCAGGGTTAGATATAAAAAGGCTCAGAAACATGGAATGAGGAGTATGATGTTAAAATGCTTTGAGTGGCAAAGCTGACTTAGAGGATTCCTGTGCTTTTTAAAATCCCCATCTCTGGGTGTTGTTCCTCTCAGTTGTGCTAATGTCACTATTTGTGGGACTGCATTTGTCATTCATTGATGACAATAAGATCAAAAGCAAAACTTAAAAGCAGAGGGAGGTGAGTGGAATCTAAATTTGAACTTGGTCCCAGGAATGTCCATGGGGGTGGTAGGTTACTGTAGAGAGGGTTGGGAGTGAACACAGTGGGAACCTCTTGAGTGGGATTTGCAGCCAGGGATATTGCAAGGTGTAATTGTGCCCTTATGCATCCTGAAAATTTTGGGCTGCTGCGAAGCTGTGCATCTGTCAGGGCAGGGTTTTACTGTGTGACCTAGAGGTGGGAAAAGAGAAATAGCACGTGTGCAAATGTTAGAAGTCACCTGTCTTTGTTGAACAAATGTTGTGTTTGGACCTTCAGAAATCTTGCTTCCTGCTCTGAGGGAGGCATGTGGGGATCTGGGGATGTTTTGGGTTTGGGTAGACAGGAGGCTACAGATTTGATACGAGACCTGCAGGAGCCTCTGCCTTTGCTGTGCTGCTTGGGCTGCCTGGGTACTCACCTCTGGTGAGGCAAATGGAGGGATGTGGGCTAAGGAATAGAAGTGGTGGTGTGACTTGATGTCTGAGCAAGGCACATGAACAAAGGATTTTCTTAATTGGGGAGGAGAAAAACTGACTTTTTTTTTTCCTGGTGTTGGGGTTGATCTCTCTAAATTGTTAGAGAGAAACTGGGGATATGGGGTATTTCAGCAGCTGCGGGAGCAAAGGAAGGATTGGCTGTGTTCTCTGAGCTAACCAAGTCCTTAGACTTTCCCATCTCCTTTCTTAATTAGCAGTGAGTTTGAGGACAGTGGCCAACAGGAATCTGCAGTTCTGTTTTTTCACTGGTGTGGAGACTGTGAGGGATATGGATCAGGGTGTATTCTCCCTGAGAGGCCTGTAGTGAGGCTGGGACCTAGGGCATGCTCAGGGAAGTGTCTTCCATTGTTGAAGCTAAGGCAGCTTCATTTGATTTCTTCTGGGGTGTATCTCCAGAGTGTGTTGTTGATATATATTGCAGTAACTCTCATTAAAGGCAGAGACACCTTTAATAGAGATTCAAATTGCTCAACTGTGACATATAAACTGCAACAGCAGCCCACAATAGATATGTTTATGTGACTAGAGCCATCTGACTAATTCATAGCAATTAACTTATTTTGTAAATTGAACATGTTTTTCTACTTGCATATTGTTCATTGGCAATTTGGGATTTTTCTCAGATTTACTCATTCTTCAAAATTATCTCCTATGTACCTCCTGTGATTCATTCTTTGTCCGTGGCTGACTCATGAACTCCTTCATACAAGCATTTATGTGCCGGTTAATTTGAATTAGCTTCATATGTCATTTGGCATTGGGTTGGTGTCCGACTGGAAAAGTCCAAGTGTTAGGTTCTGGGTCCTTGAGCAGAGTTCAGATCAATTGCTATGGAACTGTGTTCCAATATTCATATAAATTTTCTTTTTCTATGAAGTTTTAGACAGAATATGGTCATTGAAAGTGCTTTAAGAAAGATTCTATCAAAATACGCTGGAGTAAGACCAGGACCAGATTGTAGGTTGTCTGGGGAGATAGGATAATACTGCTGAACTAAATCTTTAGCAGTCTGGTGTGATAAGTTTTCTGATGGCTCATCAAGATTGGTATAAACTGTTCTTCAGCAACAGCTTATTCAACCTTCCCTTTTGCTGCCTGAGCAAGTCTGACTCTGGGCACACGCACGGGGTGGGATGCTGTCAAGTCACGGTGCTGTTCTCACTTGGTTCCTCTCATCTGAGTCTTCAGTGCTGAATGATGTGTATCCTCTTTTTGTGCTGCTTCTGAACTCTGGAGAGACCAGCACCAGTGTCAGCTGGAGCTAGGAACTTCTCTGTCATTCTTGTTTTGGTGTGGGGTTATGCCTGTAGCAGAGAGAGCAGGAGTGGAAGTGTGTCACCTCATTTGTTCCTCACTCGGGCTGGCAGTGTGCTCTGAAGGAGATATGGCATGTTTGTTATCATCTGCAAATCCACTACTGGTTGTGTTTCACATCTTGGCACGTTAATGTAAAAATTCAGTCTGTAGATACATCTGTGGGGCTCAGGAGCACTCTGTAATTTTGCTGTAATGAGCATATCCTCTGGCAGAGGGGCAGAATGAGCAGCTCAGAGAAGGGCATGTGTCAGAGCTGCAGGAACTATTCCAGCTCTTCTCTCAGTGCCTCTTTCCTCATTTGAGGTCTTTTTAACTGATGCATGAGCTGGCTGTGGGACAGGTCACCTGCACCTCAGCGATCAGAGCAGCCCAGCTAAACAGCCTTTAGTGAATACACTTGATTCTGGTTGTGTCTTGTAGTGGCAAAAATGTCTCTTGCCCTCTGACCCTGCTGAATGTTCCTACCTGTCTTTCTGGGACTGTGCTTTGCCATGGCCCTGCCTGGCAGAACCTTGCTGATGGATGTTTGGAAGGAATTGTGTCTTGTGAAGGGCGAGGTGGCTGATAATGGCTAAACCAAATGTGTTTGTGAAAATTAAATCCTCCCTGCTTGCAAGCAAATCTGAAATACTTTATCTCTGCACTCTAGAATTTTAATAATGAGCCCAATTCCAAAATGACAGGCAGTGGAGATGGCTTAGCATAGAGAAAAGGCTCATCCTTGCCATGTGTTATAGGCAGTGCTTGCCTGGATCTGTAAGTAACTGCTGGTGAGTTGCATACTTTCCCCTCCATCAGTCTTATCTGTCATGAACCCCTGATGCTGTCAGAGCAGTCTGGCAGCCAGAGGTTGGTTAAGCTACGTCAGAGCTTTTTATTATTGAAAGCACGTTCAGTCTGTGGATGTTAGTCAAAGGTAAATTAGAATGCAATTGATATATGCATATGACATGCACATTAATTTTAAATGTGTTTATTGCAATTAGTACTATTACAGTGAATGCCAGAGGAAACAGAGGATGATTAACCCCACATAAGCTTTGTTGTAATTGTTTAAAAAGTTCAAATTTAAAATGAGACAATCAAAATATTGCTGGTTGATAATGGGGAAAGACACAGGGGAATGTGTTTGAGTGTTGGTTCCTGGTGAGTTCCTACGGAGCCTTTGCCACTCTCCTCTGACTCGCCCAGTTGACTCCTTCTCTGCTGTCTCTCCTGATTCTGATTAAGGCTTTAGGTTTGGGGTCTGAAAGGTTTGTGGTGCAGAGGCTTCTCTCCTCCCCTGCACTACCCTCTGCCTCTCCTCATTAACTCAGTCTGTTGTTTGTTTTTGTGGGTCTGTGTGGGGCTGGAGGGAGAAGCATCAGGAGTGTCCTGTCAAGCAGGGCCTTGTGTTCAGAAGAACCTCAGAAGATGAAGACCTCCCATTGTGAGGCTTCCAGATGTGGTGAACAGGGTTAGGGCTTAGCCAGTGGGTGAAGTTCTGGAAGAGGACCAGGAGACACTGGGTTGATTTCTGTTCCTGGGAATCTGTTCGGATTTTGATGATAATTGTGTCTTTTGTAAGTGCCAAAAGGAGTTGCTTCACCCCTTCTGTAGCCTGTGTGGTCTTGTTTAACCCTAGGGATTAGGCAAAGAAATGCCTAAAAGCTCATGTAGAGACCTAGCAGAAACTTGCCTCCGACAAGTGCTGTGGGTGACTCACTACATCCCTCCTCCTCTCTGACAGCCTCTGCTGCCTACATAGATTCAGTCCTGCTGATGTATCCTCATCCTGGTACACTACATTCATTGTGGAGGTTGTTCTAGTCCACCTGGTTAACAATAAATACACTAATAAAGCTCATCACCTCTTCAGCGTTGTTATATAAGTATAAATCTGTAAGTAGATCAGGCTTTGTTCCATGAACAAAGAACAGATATGAGAGTAGAAATTAAAGAGATTGCATATTAGAGAGCCTTGGCTGCTATGCAAAAGCAGGGTTGCAGTACAGCTGTGGTCCCTACTTTTTAACTGACACAACTTTGATCTTTCCTCCTTCTTTCATCATGAAGTTCTTCTGGTTTCTGTGAACACCGATTCTGTGTTTCTGGGTGTGCATGTCCTGTGCAGAGACCTAGTTCTGGGGGGAATTGGGAGCTGCCTGGCTATGTTGATGCTGTTGTAGAGAGACCACAGTGGAGTGATACAGAAAAGATTTTTTTTACACAGATACACACCTGACCTACCGCAGACAAAGTGCTTTTGGTACATGAGCTTGTGTCTGTAAAGTGCTGTGCACGTGTGTGGACTGGCCAACAGGGAGCCAGCTGTGGGGGTTTCTCTGCTATATTCTTTCAGATGATGCAGCCGCACCCAAAATGTAGTGACCTGGCCCATCCTCTTTCTGCTTGTCACCTCCATAAAAACTGTGCCAGTCTGTGTGCAACCCAAAAGAAATGATGGGTAAGCATGTGCTTGGTTTTTGTCTTCTTAATTTTCTGTCTGAAGGATGACTGAAAGCTGTGAAAAAGTTGTATTTTCTCTCATGTGCCTGTTTATTTTCATCAATAGAACATAGCCCTTCAAAAATGATGGCAAAGTAATGAATGAATTGAGAGAAGCCCTAAGAAACTGTCAGTGGCTGTATCTTGGGTCAAGTGCCTTGGAATCCCATCCTGAAGTTTAATAAACCCAAGATCTTGGTGTTTGGTATTAGTTGGAGTTCCATAAATGTTCTTTGTCTTCTCTACATGTTGAGAGGAAAGGGTTGATATGCTTGAAGAAGAAATTTTTCAACTAGCCTGTCTGTAAGGATTTCAAAGGTAGAGACGTTCTTCAGTGTTGTCCAACCTGATATCCCCTGTGATAAAGACCAGAGGTTTATTCTGATTTCTGCCTCTGCTGCAGCATGGTTAGGCTTTATTTGTAGTCTAAAGGCAGTGACAGCATGTGGCTTCATTAGAGCCTGCTGTTCTTGATTACATGACAGCATGTCCCTGTCTCTGTTCTGGTCACACAATGTGATAGCTTTGGTTTTGCTGGGGGCAGCTTGTTGGGAATATATTTTTCTTCTGGGACTGTGTAAAGAGTTTTTTGGCCAGCACTGTGGTTTTATGAACTTAATGGCTGTCCTAGTTTTGGGAGACATCTGTGTATAATGGCCAGCCTTCCAGACACTGGCTACTAATAATAACAACTCATGTAGGAAAAACGAATGTTTCGGAAATCCATTTGATAATGACTGCATGAGGCTGTTGCAAAACAGCACTGTTCCAAATAACTTTTTTCTGCTTGTTATCCATCATTTTCCTTTTGCATCCCAGGAGAGATGCTTTCTTCATGCTGGCGCTTGCTTGGCATATTCAGTTTCCAGGGGAAAACAGAGGTCACTCAGTTCAGGACCCTTGAACCAATTTTTCCCAACCTGCTGAGGACACTGCCTATGAGTCATGGTTAAGCAGTGGTAAATCTGTTGGCTTTTTGAGATTTTTGGGGTTTAGGCAGTTGGGAAGAGACAATAGTAGGTGTGCACTGTTCCCTTGCTGCATTAAGCTGCCTCAACAACTGTGGTTGCAGATGTGACAGTTAGACCTGTGTAAATAGAGGCACGTGTCCAGCTTTGAGAGCTGTGCTCTGGTGCTTGAGGTTGAGACTCTGACAGAGGCTCAACTGATTTAACTGGCAAGGTAACCTTCTTTTTGCTTCAAAATGGTAAATGTCTGAGTCAGAGCAGGAACTGTTGTCCACAGACTCTGAGTGCTGCACAGCAGCCAGGGAAGGATCTGCTGTTTTTTGAGCATTAGCCTGTGTCTGGCACTTTCCCAGGGAGATAACTTATTTTCATGGTTATAGGGTACACCAACCCCTTTTGCTGCCTACTTTTTCTTTTTAAATTTTGTTATAAAACACATAAGCTGATTTCAGCCATACTTGGCAAAAAGGTAGAGGCCTTGATTCTAGAAAGTCTTTTAAAGTTTCAGTTTCTAAGATGTCCAGGGAAGGGACAGACACCTTTGAACTGGGATGTCACTCTATATGAGACATGAGGGAATCCACATGGGGACCTCAGTGACTGGGGAAGCACTCTGCACTGGGCAGCTGAGACCCTGGACAGTAGGGATCAGATGTTTGCCCTGCCCTTGGCTCCTTTCTTAACACCTTGGGGTCAGGTGTCCACCCTTACAACTGGATGGTGGGAGCTGNTATAAAACTCATAAGCTGATTTCAGCCATACTTGGCAAAAAGGTAGAGGCCTTGATTCTAGAAAGTCTTTTAAAGTTTCAGTTTCTAAGATGTCCAGGGAAGGGACAGACACCTTTGAACTGGGATGTCACTCTATATGAGACATGAGGGAATCCACATGGGGACCTCAGTGACTGGGGAAGCACTCTGCACTGGGCAGCTGAGACCCTGGACAGTAGGGATCAGATGTTTGCCCTGCCCTTGGCTCCTTTCTTAACACCTTGGGGTCAGGTGTCCACCCTTACAACTGGATGGTGGGAGCTGGTTATGTTGGAAGCCTGGAGCTTGCAGATCTCAGCCTCATCCCCAGGAGTATTTTACAAGTCTGAATAGAAAAGAACCGCAGGATGTGGTTGGAAAGCAGGCAAGACACAGCTTTGTGCTCAGGGAGTGACTGGCACAGGGCAGAAGGTGGGTGGTGAGTATCCCAAAGAAGGGGTCTTCCAAGGAGTGGGGAGTGACGGCCCTGACACACTCGCTGTGTGCCATGGGTTAAGTCTGTGATGGAGGTGTTGAAACTGGGGTGTCTGAAAGAATTCCTGCTGTTTAGGAGGTAGAATGGCACAGCAGAGAGTGAAAGTGTTGGCTGCAGCCCCAGGAAGTGCCCATTGCTGGATCACAGATAGTTTGGAAGAGAGGACAAGACGGTGAAGTAGGAGCTCTCTGTGCTGTGAAGAACAGCACACATGAACTTCCAGCCAGCTGTGGGCTTTGTCTCACTGATGACTCACTGTGCTGCTAAAGAGTAGCTTTTAGTTTTAATCTTGGAAACAGTAACTGTGTTGTGTGATTCCTAATGACCAGCGCTGAACTCGAAAGTCCTGTGATATGCTTGGGTCAGATTCTTCTACTGGCGTGGCTGGTAACTAGTTCAGAAACTACTTCTGGGGTGGCAGGTAAAGGAGAAGTCTGATGATATGAGATACAGATTCGCAAAGGTTGGCTGTTTTTGTAGCCATCCAGACAACACAGCAGTTATTAATTTTTCATGTTGAACATATGAACCCTGTTTTTGTGGTTTAAAAGGAATATTGTCAACTATTTATTTATTGCTTTTAATTTCTTTCTTGTTCTTTGCAATATACCCCAGAGGTTCCTGAATTCCATTTCTTTCCCCACCAATTTTTTGTCCTATTCTATTTCACAAAAGATGGCAGGAATTTTTCTCTTTTTTTCTTTCTTTTCTTTTCTTCCTTTTTTTCTTTCTTTCCCCCTTTTTGTCAGGTCTCATGTGTAGTTTCTATTGACAATTTAACCACTTCATTGTGCTACCCCTGAGGTAGCTGCATAGGAAATAAATTTTGACTAACTGAAAGGAACTATAAGAGAATATAATATTTTCCTTTCAAAATGAAAATGTACCGGAAATTTCTGGATCCTTGCAAGCTGCAGTGCATCGAGTCCTGTATATCTTTAATAAACTGGACTATAGGTAGAAGAAAAATACCCTGCAATTTGGTCTGAAATTGTGTATTTAGCAAACAATGCCTTGTATGATCTAAATAAGCAAGTGCTATGCAGTGAACTTAAAAATGCAGACAGTCCCTTGCTTTGTGATTTTCATCAGTTATCAAAAGCATCAGTCCACATTGTGAGCTTGCTGCTGGGTTCTTGTAATGAGAGCTGAGTATGAGCTATAGAAATGTAAATGGAGCAATCTGAACTTGCATCTTTGCTTTTCCTACTTCTGCAGCTTCTGTAATGGGACTGAATGGAAATAAATCAGCTTGAAAAAATTCCCACCAAACATCCCATTTCATTGCTTTTCTGAAAGCTTTTATGCTGGATTTTGGTAAAAGCTAATTTTTCCCACCAAATTTTAAACCCTTTGCAAGGGTGAAGATGAGGCTTTGCAGTGGGAACCGGAGGAAGGGATCCTTATCTGTGTCAGTGCTAATGGATGCTGTTATCAGTCTAGGTGATAGGTGCTGCCAGGGTGAGCAAATGATACATTGATTTGAATACTTTATCCAAATAGTCCAAAGAAAAGGACTTCAAGAGGGAAAGGAGAAAGGGAGACGCAGATTGAGATACAAATATATTCATTGAGGGAAAGAAAAAAATGTGTTCAGCACTGAGCAGCCCTCTAACCTTTATGGATTGCTTCTCTAGGCCTGGCATTGGACATGCAGACAGGGCATGGCAGAAGAAGCTGAGCGTGTTGGGTTGAAGCTGCTCGGTGATGTGGGGACTGAAGTGCTGTCAGTTCTTTAGCTTTTTTTGTTAGTCATTGTGTTTCTTTGGAAAAGGGGAAGAGATATCCATGTGTAACACCAAGACATCTTGTTGCAAGCAGAGGACACTGGAGGGCAGGGATATGGCCATGGTGTCAGTATCTCCTTTCTCTTTATCAGCCACAAAGATGCAGATTGATACACTGCTCCTTAGCATGCAAAGGTGAGGCTGAAGCCAGCCTTGTGAGCACAACTTCTAATTGAATAAGGGTGGCAGGTAACAAACCCAGTTGCTTATTGATAGGAAGAAGGTTTCAGTCTCTTTAAACTTCATTAAACTCTCTGTAGTAATTAACCACTGTGCATGGTAGTGTTCTCTGCAGTGCTGTTAGCACTGCCTGGACATACCTTATTGATTAATCCAGCCCTAACTCCAGGCTGCTTGAGAGAAATGATTTGGAGACAACATGCTTCTCCTTTCTCTCTTGTTGGGAGGGGACCAGGTAATTTGTTTTTAAGGGAGCAGGATCTGGTTATAAGAGTTTCTCTGTGTTTTGCTTCTTGTCATGCCAGGAGACTGAGGCTGAGGAGTTTTTCACACTGCCAGGGGTGATCAGGGCTGAATGTGACAATGGCTGTTTGGGACCGGCCTAAAGACTGTTGAATTTAGCATTATGGCTGCAGGGGTGATGGATAAGCAAGAGCTATGTGAAAGAAGTGGGGCAAATTAGATTCTTTAGTTGATTTTTGGCCATCCTTGTGTTTAATTTTTTGTTGGAGTCCATTCCTGTTCAAAAGACCTGAATAGTAAAAATGAGCACAGTCTTGGGAAGGAAAGGATAATAGAGGTACAGGAAGGGCAGTGATGGGACCGAAGGGTATTTAGCTCAAGTACCTTGGCTCCTACATGCCTTTCTCATTGGTATATGTCAAATGTTGCTTTATATCTACCTTTAGCATAGCTTGTCTATAGTAGAAGGCTTAAGTGCACACAGCACCCTCTAATTCAACAGATCCGCTTTTCCAGTTGTGCCCTTGAGTCTCTTTCTTTTGATGTGACAATGTGCTGTTTGCTCCTGCGAGCTCTGCAGAACTAATATAGCTGTAGGAAGAAGATGGATTCTGCTCCCCTCATCTATCACCGGCAGCGTTGTCACTGGGGTGCGTTTGTGCTGCTGAGCCCTTTAGTGCAAGTATGATCGGGAAAAAGCAGATTCCTGGCTGGTGAGGATACGCCGCTGGTGCCCTCTCCTGGAGGCAAAGCCGCGCTCTGCTAATCCTTGTGAGAGCGTCCCCGGTCTGCTTTTAGTGATTCATGGCCTGGAGACTGTGAGGCAGCACGATGGGGGACGGTGGTGGGGCAGTAGAAGAACGAAGTGTGCAGTCCCATACCTTGTGACAAATACCAGATGCTTCAGGAAAATGCTTGGCATCAGTGTGATAACATGCTGCGGGGAAGTTTCTTCTTTATCCTAGGTTGTTTACAGGCCCTGGAGTATGATGCTTCAGATCTGTATGTCATGCTGGAACCTGCCAGTGGCATTTCAGTGCAATGATGAAGGTTTGCATGGCTTTCTGGGGCTCTGCTGTGCCAGGAGATGCCCACGTAGGATGTGAGCTGCGCTCTGTGCTCTGCTTTGGGGGTCAGGAGTTTGGAGCCTATAGGACTGAGGCACTGTTTGCTTTTTTTTTGTTCTCAGCAGCCTGAAAGATGGTGGCAATTTGGCTGCCAAAAATCCTCAAAGTCAAATTACACTCCTGAAAGGTGAAACTCAGGGATTGTTTCCCCCCTTTAGGAGCGTACACTGAGGAAATGCAACCTGAGTGTGGAAGTTGCTACCTTAGACTCCAAGTCTGTATTCTGGTTTTTGTGGCTCCCTTTAAAAGGCTCCTTTTGCCCTGTCTGTGAAGTCTGTACAAACCCAAGGACATCTATCTTAAGGCAGTACATGCTGCCACACATTGCTTCCTTGGCAGATAAAGGCAGTGCATATGTTTGTGAAGAGGGTATGGCAGCATTTCCAAGTTACAGGAAAGGCTGTGTTAGAGGCAGGTAAGGTGGTGCTGAGTGCTAAGAAAGAACCAGTGGTGCATTACGGAAAACACAAACAAATGACAAGTTGAGTGAGGCCATTGGCCACTTGGCAAAACCTGTATTAATTTACTCTGTTGGGATGCTGAGTTTTTAAAACTTAAACCCCCCCAATAATATTGAGTCTTCATGTTCCCAGCCAGCTGTTCGCAGTTGCTGTGATACTCCCCTTATTTGCAAGAAAACAGTGAGTTGTCAGGATCTGCTGATCTCTGAAACATCAGCAGAGACCAAAAGATTTTGCTTGAGTGGGCTTGTGATGGATGTGGGGCAATTTGACTATTGCACTTCAAATTCTGCAGATCCCTTGTCAAAAACTTAGCTTTGTTTAGAAATTAGCTCCTTTCTCCCTTCTGTTTTTGGGTTTTTTTTATTTATATATGTTATGGTTTGAGCCTGGCCAAAGGCCAAGAACTCACCGGGCTCACGGACTTCCTCCCCCTTCTCACAGCCGGACAGAGGAGAGGGAGGAAAAAAAAAAAACCCCTTTTTTTTTTCTCATCTTGAATTAGAACCTTTAATTTTAGCCAAGTTTGTGTGTGTGTATATGTAATTTTGTACTTTCTACATCTTGGATATTTTCTGTTTCAGAATACATTTTATTCTTATCCTTTTACTTTCAGGAGTGTCTGGAAAAGGAGAGCAAGTGGGAGGGACAGGGCTTCGAGGCATATTTTGTTTTAAATCACCGATTTCTAAAGAGATTTCCCCTGTCTTAGACTGTGTTGGTGGAAAGTCATTGCAATCATTTACTCTTGGAGAAGTCTGACTCTTGGGACGAATCTCTGGAGTGCATCTGAGCTTCCCTTATATTGAATTCTCCTTGCAGAATATTGATACTGTTTTCTGGGTTACCAAAGAGAGATTTGGGCTTACATGTTACATTTGTCCTTTATTAAATCTTCTTAGTTAGGGCTATATTTCATTTGTTCCTGAAGGAGCTGAGGATCCTAAATTGGAGTTGTAAAGCGTGACAGCACTCAGAGAAACAGGTTTTTCTCTCATTAGGACCAGATTGCTGGAACCAGAGTGTACAAGATGGGAAGCAAATATGGTCTGCTCTGACAGTGGGGGAAAGTAATGCCTGGAAAGGACCACAGTTGTGCTGGAGCTCAGCATCTCCCAGAGGTCTCTGATATATTCAGCATGACTCATGTGCAGCTGTGCAGATGTGGTTGAAGCACTGTAGTATTCAATTTGGCAAGAATTGCTTCCAGAAGAAACCCAGGGATGCAGGCATGTAACTTTCTTTGAGGTATGGTCCAGTCCCTTCCTCTTGTCAGGTGTTTTTTGATCTTAAAAATCCTGCCTGGGGACTGAAGGTGGTTTCTTATATTATGACGTGTATGTGCATGGGGGAGGAAATAACTTACATTGCCATCACTGGTTTTCATGATTTGTATTCCTATTTAGTGGTGTGTAGCCTGATTAATGCAAGGCCTTTTATGGCTTGGCCAGACAGGGTCTGCTTGCAGCCTCATTCAAGCATCCTCCTGGCTTTATGTAATCCCCAGCACAGGTGAGGTGATGTCTTTGCTGCTGTTGAATGCTTGAGATCTAGTGTTGAATGCTTCAGCAAGTCTGTTCCCTTTTGCAAAACTAACCCCTGTCAATAATTTATAAGCACTAGGAAGATCTCATCTAGAAAATGATGTATAATTCTTGTCAGCCATGTTCAAGGAAAAAGAATTGAAATGAAACAAGACAGGCAGAGATGGGTTAGTAAGATGACTGGGAAAAAGAGATACCCTCTCATGAGTGGAGGCTAAAAGCTTGTAGAACTGGTGGAAAGGATGACAGAGATGGGGGAAGTGCCATACCTTATGGAAGATAAGGTCACAAAAACTAGGGAGGGAGAAGAGCTAATGAAAACAGAGGGCAGTGTTGGTTCAGGACAATCAGCTGTTAACTCAGTGAATAAGGTGAAGATAAAATGGGAAAAAAGGCTTCTGTGCAGAGCAGTGAGACTGAGTAATGGCATTCTCAGAAGCATCATGAAGGAAATGGAGCATTTTATTAATGAGAGGTAGTTGCAGATGTTACTTTTGGAAGGTTTTGACACACAGGAAGTCCCTGCCATTTGTGTGTTTCTAGACAAAAGTTGTGGGAAACTTTGTAGTTTTTGGTTGCCATATTTGTCTAGGATGAATTTACCTGGCCATAGTCCAGTCCTCCAGCAGTTTTGTACTGATCAGACTGTTACTGCATGTAAACAGCTGCTGCATTTCACTCCAGAACAGGTTGCATTTTAACCTGTGGGAAGTGGAAGTGGGGCTTTTGGGTAATTGCGTATGTCAGCTTTGACTACTTTCAAGGTGTTTTCAGGTGAACAGTGTTCCTAGAAACTTAAGGAACAGGTGATTGTTTCAGGAGATGGTGCTGAGATTGAAATAGGGATACTTGTAGAATAAAACTCTCTTGCCCTCAGAAGAGAGTGATAATTGCAAAATCTTTCTTGGACATCCAGAAGGTGATCTGGGACACTTGCCTCTCTAGCCCACCTTTCTGCAGAAGAACCTTCAATTTGTCTTTCAACGAACAGGGCAAAGTGTTTGCACCAGCTTTAGGCAGAAGTGCAGGTATTCTTTTCTTCTCTTCCTTGCAAAGAGCAGGTGGAAGATGACAAGTAAATGATGACATTATTACGCTTGCGCTTTAATAGTTTCCAAGGAACTTGTAAATAAATGAAGGCAACACATGAAATATTCATGGTTTCTCTTTGCTCTGATACAAAAGGTTGAAAGCTTCCAGAGCTGGAGTTCAGGGTACACGAAGGATATGGAAATAACACTTGCAGCTTTGCCTAAAGGGCTAACACTGACCTTTTTTTGAGTGATAAATAAGGTTTGTTTTTTTCCTTTTATCTCAATTGGAAACAGGAGATCTGGTTTCCACACCTAGGATTCAGTCCCTTTGTCTAGAGCAGCCTTCCCTCTAGATTTCTAACTTCTCTCCTCTATGGTTACCCCCATTGTTTCAAGGCAAAATTAGGTTTTGAAACAAAATATTTCCCTTGTGCCTCCTTTCCCCCTGCCCCAGTTTGTAGAAGGACCACAAATAGAAGCACTTTTCTATACATGAGTGGAAGAAAATGAGCATTACAACATCAGTACTTTTACAACTGGTTATACCCAAAAGGAAACTCTACCTCTCAGTGTAATGCTGTAGATCTGTAAAGCAGGAGGAATGCCCAGTTTGTTCCACAGGTGTGATATGCCCATATCTTGGCACTGTAGACAGAGCACTGGTAGTGGTGAGTTAAGCCAAAGAGCACTTTGTCCTGGCTTCTTGTTACTGCTGTGGTTACCTGGAATACAACAAAGCCAGGGAGATTTACAGGTCTATGAACCTACTTTCTTACCAGGTGACTAGAAAATGGCTCAGGATTTTACCTGGGAGCTGGAGCCAGGTAACCTTTAGTAGAAGGGTTCAATGCAAGGTTGTTCTTGAGCTGACTGAAGGGCCCAGAACTGAGAGGTGATGTTTACCTTCTCATCTGCCTAAGTCCAGGTGTGTACTGAGTGTTGCATGAGATGGGTGCTGCTGTTGCTACATCTGTTTATCCACTGGGTATTTGTAGTCCTGGGATGGGATGTCAGAAGGGTTGCTCTTGAGTGGTGTCATCAGGGGCTTGCTGATTCCCTGCTGTCCTTAGGGGATTTTCACTTAACTGCTGAAGTCTGAATTTCTCCTATGTATATTTACTTGCACATATTTGGTGCACATTATTTGCTCCTTTTTATTTGAGAGTTTTACATCAAGCTGTTGTTTTTTCTGAATAATGCCTTATCCACATAAAAATATACCCACCTCTGATAATGCCTTATTTGCAGAGATAAAGCTGACTGTCCAGCTCTTGGTAACCCCCATCTCTTGGCATCAGTAATGCTCTCTGAGGGATTCAATCACCCACCTACCCCCACACTCTGGTGGGGTTAAAGGAGATAATTGTGAAAATGTAACATTTTGAGGTAAAATTAGGGGTGAGTCAGAATAGAATGAATAGAAGAGAAGGTGGTCAGACAGTAAGTACATTCCGTCAGTGCAGTATAGGAGAGAAGTGTCAAGAGAGAAGCAGTGATACAGAAACACTCTATATCTGTGCAACTTTGCTTTGCATGGCTTGTGTTTTTCCTATGCTGGAGGACAGAGAAGTGACCAGCATCAGTAGGTGAGCTGCTCCTGGTAAATATGTCAAGGAAATTGTTACTTGGAGTTGCAGAGGTTTGCAGATATCCTCAGCACTTCAGATGCCAGCAGCTCTGGCATTTTATAGTCCCACCTCCCTTATTAACCTCTACTGCAAATGACTGATTTTTTTTCTTGTGTGCACGTGTGTGCTCTCTAGTAATGCTCCATCATGCCTGCCCTGCCATCCAGCACAGCCCTGCAGATGACATTTGCAAAGTGTCAGCAATCCAGCAGCTTGGAAAGGCCAGTCTGCTCTGTTGAGTGTGGATCTTGGCACTTAAACGCTCTTGCTGGAGCTTGCCCTGGAAGCCTGGCCTCAGAAGAGTCCCTTGAGCCCCCATGAAAGATAAGCCAAAAGAGAGGAATGAACCTGTAGAGTATTTGTAACAGGTGGAATCTGAAGCAAAGAGAAACCGGTAGTGTTCTGAATAACATGGGTCAACAGAAGGCAGCTTTAAAATGACAATTAATTTTATTTTATTCATCTTTGTGCTATGACAGTCAAACCAAAAAGTTGAATTAAGCATTTCAAAGGGGGAGGGAGGGAAGAAGGTACCTTTTTTTAAAAATGAAAATGTTTGGTGATGGTAGTTTCAGTTTTGAAAACAACTTCTATTTCTGATAATTATTTAGAAAACAAATCCATTTAAAAATTGAGCAGAGTATGAAACAATTAGGAAATAATTTAGTTTGCTTTTGCTTCTCATAAGCAAAAAAAATTAGTAGGCTCTGAAAACTTAATGAAAAATATTTTTGTAGTGAAATTGAATGTTAATTTCATTAATATATTTTTTCCCCTTCCTGCCCTCCCTTCTCACTTCCCATTGAACTAAAGGCATTTGAAAGATCTGACAGGTAGTGCTAACAAGACCCTTCCATCTGTGATTCCAGTACAGCTTTTCAGGGCTATGATCCTGGTGAACTTTGCTCCCTAAAGCTTTTGAACCCACTAGAATGAAGCTTACTGATTCTCTTCTTGATCTTTATGCAGACAAGTTCTTCTGTGTTTTTTTTTCATGCAGTTAGGATTCGTTTTGGAGCCTGGAATTTTCTGTAGTTTGGAGAAGGATTAGAAGAGCTGGTGTAGTTTTGCTGAGACGGATGCCTCCCAATTCTATCAGTTCATCAGTACCTATTGCAGTTCTACAACCATTGCTTCATTCCTAAAACATGTGATTGTCCAGATAAGTGAATAATCCTCCAATATGGCAATCATTTGACCTATGCATTTTGTTCTCTGATTTACCACCTACAAAACAAAATACCTTTGCTTATTAATTTTGATATCAATACTGAAGGTGAGAGAAGAAAAACTTCTTAAGGATTTGATGTGAGCAGTACCAGGCTCGATTAATCAGAGTACTTGAAGGTACTGAAGGATGGGGAACTGTTGTGCCAAATCCCACCTGCCGTTCTCCTTGGTGACAAGCAGCAGAGGGAATGGATGCTGAGTGACATCTAAGAAGCTGCAGTGCACAGTACAAGAGGGAGCACAGCAATGACCAGACGCGTGGTAGCTCTAGCTACAAAGTGTGAAAATGAACTGGGAAACTTGTCCTATCCAAAGCTGCTGGACTGTGTTCTTCCATTTATTTTACTATGAATGGTCTTATGAAACTCATTTAAAGGTAAGACAGGCGATAAGGAGCTGTAGGAGGAAGCACTCCAAGCTGTGCTCTAAGAGATCACAGGAGGACCCTTGGACTCCAGCTTATCCCAGACTTGTGAGCGGTGGAGTGTGAGTGAGCTGGCTACTGTTGTCATACGTTGACGTCCTGCCTTCTTGTCCCTCCTTCTGAAGTTCTCATGGAAAATCACAGAGGGACCTGCTTTCTGTCCTCTCGCTGTACTGCTGGGTGGTAGATGGAGAGGAGTGACTTGCTCTTCATCACTCGAGGTCTGCAGCTTTTGCTGTCTTTGTGTACAGGCCGAGGTGGGTCACTGGCGGATCTGTGGATGAGGGAACTGTCCAGCAGCTGAAAGGTGTCTGTGTGTGAGGCAGCACAAGGAAAGCTTTCAATGAGCACTGCTGAGTTTTAGGGCTTTTGTAAGCTGAGAATTTATAGCTGCAGATGCAGTTCAATGCCTTGCTGTTCAGAGGCTTTATCACAGGAAGACTTTAGGAGAACTGGACTCTAAGATTAGAACAGTCTGGGCTTTCCTGAGAAAAGGTGCTACTTGCTCAGATTTCTAGTACAAAACCATCTGGTCCCTCCAGGAAAAATCTCTTTTGTGTCTAATCCTCCTGGTTGATTCAGTTTTGGTCTGTGTATAAAGGGCCAAGTAGAACCTGCTGGTGGTATTGAGAATTTTTCCACAGGCTGATTTCCATCTATATTTTCTTATCATGGAAGGTAAGTGCTCCAAGAAAGCCCTGTGAACACTTTCTGTGGCTGATGAGCTAATACTGAAGATTTATCATTCCCTCCTTCCATCCCTTTTGTATGCATCTAAATATTTTTCTGGGGGCAGAATGGATTTGTCATTGTTGTTAAGCAATGGATATAACCTTAATTCAGAGTCATGCCTTGAGGTGTTTTCTTTGCATAATTGAAGGGCTCTGACCTATGAATGCATGGCTGTTTCTCTGTGGATACAAGCAGGTTGTGTGTGGTGAACACTGGAAGGTGGAGGAGGTTGTGCAACATGTGGGTATGGTTGTCTTGATGGCAGTGAACAGAACAGAATCAGAATGCCTTTATTAACATCAGAGCTATTATTTTTTGTAGTCAGTCCTGCCAGCTGATTTTACTGCAGCATTTTTTTCTCTTCTCCACCTTTTCAATTTTCATTTTCTCACACTGTGAGCAAAGAAATGACCTGCACAGCACCCATGTGCCCCAGCAGCGTGGTCATGGTGAAAGTTTATTCCCCTTGTGAGCATTACACAAACCTAGGAGCTTCTTGATAAGAACCTGTCCATGTGTTAAGGCTGGCCTTGACTGGGGGATGCTTTTGTTTTTATCCTGGCTGCACTCTGTTGCTCTGAGTGTTTTTCTGGCTCTGTAGTTGCACAGTCCTATGGTCATCTCACAGTGGGCTTTCACCCTTCCACTATACCAAGGGGGTCAAGAATGGATATCTCTGTTTTGCCAGGAACCAGGTCATGTTTAGTGACTGTTGGGGGTCAGACTGAGAGTTTGGTCTGGAACTGAAGACTGGTCTCTCAAAAAGAGCAGGCTGAGAGCCATTCATTATTGTCCTCATTTCCATGTCTAAACTTGCTTGAAAATTACTGTTAATGTCTCTATTTGTGCCCATGAAGAAGGTTCCACTTTTGTTTATTAGCAGGAATTGTTTGGCTCCCTTGCTGCAGTGTGCAAGCACTCCGCAAACAGCAATCCTTGGGAATCTTGCAATGCAGGGCAAGTATTTCAAAGTTTAACAATGGCTTGGCAAATCAAACCAGGAAAACGGTGCCAGATTTTATCTCTTCTACAGGTGCATGGGAGAGGGATGTGTACAGTCTTGGCTGACCTGTGCTGGAACTCGAGGCTGGTGGTGGGGGTGGACAGAAGGTCCTAAGAGAGGAGCACTGACCAAGCTGTGTCAGGAGCCGACCCAGAGAACAGCAGAGGGCAACACACAGCTTCAGGAGGGGATGATTCTTCTGCTGTGCCTGTCTTTGGCCACTGCTATTAGTTTTCCAATGTATTAAATTATTTACTCAAAACTTTTTTCCCCTTTCCTTTTTTTTTTTCCTTTTTAGAACCAATTATTTGCTTAATTTCCTTTTGCCTGGCTCTTCTGTTGCATCAGGACACAGCAAGGAGGCTGGAAATGCCTGTCTATTGGCTATTTCTAGGGAATTAAGGACCTGAACAGCAGCTAATCAGTGTTTTAGCTGTAGTTTTCAATATTCTCTCAGTGTTAATGTTGATAATAGATAGCTGGCCCAATTAAAACAAAAAATTATCAAAGTGTGTTTGAAGTGCCCTTAGGTAATTCTGCGTGCGTGTGTTGGAAAGAAGCTAGGAAAACAAAATTTGACCTTCTGCAGAACAAAATCATGTTACAGGAAAGGCTGGAGACAGAGGGAGAGTAGGAAGTAGAAGTTGATGTTAATAACTTGTGGCAGAGATTTGGCTGTACTGGATCGTTTTACCTGTTAAATGCAGTATCCTGCTTATGGCACTGAGCAATAAATGGGTGTTATGTTTGAGTCATATAATCCTCTACAGTAGTTCTTCAGTGATATCCAGAGGCAAAGAAGTAGATATATTTCTGACCCTGAAGGCAGTTAACTCGCATTCTGAAGCATGGGATTTGATTACTGTTATCTTAGCTGCTGCAATTATTGACAGTAAAATTAACCAGCTCTTTTTAAAGCCTAGACTTGTTCTGAATATACTGACCATTTAATGGGGTCAGCGTTCACTGGTGTGTGAGGTATGTTTGCTGCAGTTACATGAGCAAAAGTGGCTGATTGCTTATGACAGAAGACCATCAGATGAAAACATTTGCTCAAAACCATTTTCTCGTGCCCTTGGCGTGGTGTGTGCTGTGATACTGACTTGCCTACGGGAGGTAAAGTGGCTTTGTAAAATTGAGCTCTCCCAATCTGGCATAGAAGTAGCGATATCAAAGTTGAGAAGTTCCTGCTTTGATTCTGTGTATTAAGCGGCGGTAAGGCTAATTATTTTGAAAGAGGAAGGGCTAAATTAAAACAGGAGAAAGTGGTGTAATTAGGAGAGGGAGACTTCCATTTTGAAGTGAGCAGTGGGTTTGATGCTGAAGATTTCCTCTTTTGGCTCCGATGTCTAGACTGTTGTTTAAATCATGTGTCTTTGCTGTGGTCTTAACACACAAATATCTACCTGAAATCCTGTGTGTTATGATGAAGCCTGTGCTTACTGTGTATGTCTTGTGGCACTAATGTACCACTGGGTATTCTTTTAAACTCCAAATAAGAGGGATGTCTGTTACCTGGCTGGCCTTACTGTCATGTCAGCAGACATGAAAAGTGCCGTAGTTGTCAGCATTGGGTTCTTGGTACTGGTCAGGAATCAACGTGGACAATTGTATGTGCCTTATCAAACCAGAAAAGTAAATCTCAGTTGGATGGCATAGTCATCTTTGCTCTAACAAGCTTTTTAGACTGCAAAGATTTGTAAAACTGCAGCTTTCCACCTAAAGAGAAGGAGAAATAGAAGACAAAGAGATTTCTGATCTTAAAAGTTGGTGGATGAATTTGAATATAGTTTCAGATTGTCTGCAGAGTGGGTCAATTTGAGTTTGCTGAAGGCTGTGAAGTGCTGAGGACTGTGAAGTCTGGGCTGTTGGGGTGCTTTTGGAGTATAATAGTAGTAGGAGGTATCAGAATAACCTGCTTGTCTGCTCAGAATTGTTGTAAATGGTAAGAACTGCTCAGTCTGAATGTATTATTTGGAGAGGAACTACAATACAAGTGATAAAGAGGAGGGATCAAATTTTTATTGGGTTTCAGGACTGGTTTCATTAAGGAGAGATAAAGAAATCTTTCCTCTAAAACCTGGCTTTTCCAAGACTTCCTCTGTGCCACAGAGCAAGACGCTAGGCTCACACCTTCAAGGGGAAGATTTAGGTGCCTGATGCCAGATTAATTTCAGTGGCTGCCAAGTGCTTGAATTGGGAGTTGAAACTGTATGAATCTGGTGTCTCAGGCCCCAGGAAAGCTGCTTAGTGTAAAGCAGAGGTGGTGTGCAAAGAAGTTGCAATTATTAGTGAAAATACCTTTGTTGTACACGATTCCAGAATAAGTTTTGTCCTTTGGGGTGTTGCTACACTTATTTAAGGTTGCCTTTCTTGCACTACCTTCCCTTTGCAGACAGTCTGTGGTCTCTCATCAGCTTAATTCTCTACTTATAAAAGAGAGATTGTCCATCATTTTTTTTCAGATTGTAGGATCTTCTGTGGACAGTGTTTGGCAAGGTTCTTAACAAAAGACCTGACAGTCCGTAAGTTTTATCTAATCTGGGCCTTGAAGTTCTATTTCTGTGTAAGCAATTACTCACCAGGACACAGCCCAGAATCTGTCCTGTGTGACGAGTTGCTTAGCTCTGATCACACAAGGGGGGACAATTGCTCCAAAGCACTTTCCTCCACTCCCTCTTGCTGTGTTCTGGAGCATCAGGCTGCATGCTTCACATAGGCAAATCCAGCACTCAGAAGAAATAAATGAAATGGCCTAGATACTGCGAGAGCCTTTAAACTTAATATCCAAAAGGGAGTTGAAAGTCAAAGTCTCTGAAAACCCTTTGTAGCTAACTTTCTAGATCTTCTGCTCCTTAGCAAACGTGCTGCAGATTGAACTGCCAATACCAGCAAGTATTTTTTCCTTGCATTAGCTTCTCTGGGGGCAAAGGCTTGCTGGACTCTATTAAAGCTGGCGCTGGAGACTGGAGAGCAGCTGAGGTTTGCAAGTCTTGGATTCTGAACTGTCTTCTGTCT
The DNA here is from genome assembly GCA_013400975.1 of Atrichornis clamosus. Lineage (NCBI taxonomy): Eukaryota > Metazoa > Chordata > Aves > Passeriformes > Menuridae > Atrichornis > Atrichornis clamosus. The sequence goes on from WBMZ01005349.1 coordinate 52,566, forward strand.
TCAGAGGCAGCATTATTGTTTAGGGTATACAACATTAAAATGCATAGTGAAGATGTAATGCTGCAGGACAATTCTGAGCTGCAGCTGATGTATTGGCTGTTAGTAGATGCTTGCTCTGCTAGCAGAGTGCTTGAGGCCATATTTGTGGCATTGCGACAAAAGCCTGTGAGCATTATTAATGGATAAAGTTTCTGAGGAAAGGAGTGAACTAATGCCTTTTGCAGAGAACTGGGAAGCACTCAGCACCTACTTGGCAGCTTGCAGAGTTGGATCCTGAATTCAGAGGGGACTCTGCTCAGAAAACATTCTCCCTGTTAATAAGGAAAAAAGATGATTTGACAATTCATAGCACAGAAATACGTCTTTCACCTTAATCAGGAGGCTTGGCACAGTCTGTGCTGGCGGCTGGCACCAGCAAGGGTGGGTAGAATTAGCTACAATGGATGCATCTGGGAAGCTGAAGGGCTTGACAATTTGGAGATATGTGTTGATGAGGTACTGTGGGATTTGGTGTGAAACCCAGTGAGTCCAAAAACCTGGCAGCTGTACTTGAGAAGTATTCAGAAGTTATTTTACCCTGAGAGATACAAGAGGTGTGAGTTCAGGTCCTGGCTTGGTTGCTGGCTTCCCACCTAGGGCAGGAGTTCAAAAGGGACTTGGCATTTACAGAACAGAGTATCAAGGAGAAATTTCAGTCCTCTCAGGCTCTATCCTGAGAGTTTCTGAATCTTCACCTCCCCACTGTAAAACATGAACACACTTTTCAGGACACATGAAAAAGTTGAGAACAAGTGTATTTATACATAGGAGGAATCCAAATACAATGATGATGGAAGGTCATGAAATGTTCAAATCAGTGTTCTCTGACAGGTCAGGCATTCCTCCTTCAGACAGAATAGGAACAACTGGAGCTTCAGAAATTGGATACCAACTTCACAGAAGGCAGATGTGAAACAGATGTGCATACACATGTGCAAACAGACCTAGCTTGAGCAGTTATTTATCTGCACATCTGAGTCTGGTTTTGTACTAATAAACTCATTATGCCACTAAAGAAGCCAACTTTTGGTTATCTTTTTTTCTGGGCTTTGAATGTTTATCATATCATGTGGAATGGATCAGAATTGTATTAGTGTTTGGTGCTTTTCATATTGTCATAACCTTTCATTTCAATGATTTGAAATTACTTAACAGTAATAAACCCCCCCCCTTGAAAATGTTTTCATATTTTCAATGCCACGCATTGCCTCACATTTTGTCTGCCAGCACCCCACCACTGCCCACTGTCCCTTCATTGACAAACTTCTGTAGAATCATCAGAGACATGGCATGAAGTACTTTATGTGAATGGGTAGCTCTGTGAGCTTATGACCCTGGGCTGGGGAAGCTTTTTAGGTCAGCTCTTAAAATGACGTATTAGAGCATTCTGAAAAAAAATCCAAACCAAGCCCAAACCCCACACCTGCAGTATGACCTATAGAATTTATTGGTGGCTCTACATTTGAGAAAGTTATCGTTCATCTTGGTTGTACAGAACTAGTGTTCTGTTATCCTTGAAGGTTGCAGATATTAGTTTCTTTTGGAGAACTGGTGACTTAGAGAAGAGCACCCATCCCAACAAGAACAAAAAAAAGACAGACATTTCTTCTGTTTTTTCCCTGAGCCCAAAGAAGAATTTAGTCTGGAATAACAGATATAGGTCTGCATTTTGTCTACTTTGTATAATCCCTTCTCCTTGTGCCTGATAGTGTTTAAAGTATTCCTTTGGCTCATCCCAGATCTGATTATTATAATTCTTAATTATTGATGAGGTAATTATTATCATAGAGTAAGTTACTTTGGTCTTTTTGTAGCCCGTCTCTCCAAGGTAGCTGTGTTTGTGTTCCTTCTGTGTTGTAAGAAGTAACAACTTGCTCTATTCAGCTGGAGAAACAGCTGACTCTGTGTTGGAAAACAGTGACTATTACATGGCCCTGCCACAGAACAGCCATTCATAGGGTTTGGAGAGCCCAGAAAAAGTTTTAGCTATTTGCATTTTGATTAGATCCAGTGAAACTTTCCATTTTGAGGATGGGACTCTATCTACAAACAGGCTCATTCACCATCTTTGACTACAGACTTTCCAGGGACTTTGTGGCTCAGTTCTCCTCCATTAACCAGAAGGGCAAAGGTATCTAAACACTGCTGAAGCTGTCTCTGAACATAGCTGGCATCTTTTTCTGATAGGATTTATTGTTCCAGTAAATGGGATGAAGCTGATGTTGTAGACCAAGAAAAGTGTGCTTACTGCAGGCTGTGGATGTCCGAGACATTGTTTGCAAGGGGTCATGCAAAGAGTGTAGTTTTCAGAGCTGTCTCACCTCTGCTGACCTGCTGCCACATTGAATCAGTGCTGCTGTTCCATGGGCACCACACTCTGCTTTATTGTGGTCACTGGAAGGCAAAAATGTAAACAATCACAAGCCCTGTGCTGTTATAATCCATGTACTAAAACCATGCTGAAGACCACTTTATAGCTTTCATCAGAGCAGAATCAAGGCCCTAATTCTCCCTTGGAGCAGAAGTAAACAACTTCAGACCTCACGAGCATTAAACGTCTTTTGGACGGATGAGCTAATTTTTGTTGTGGCAGAGCAGTGTGTGACCTAGTTTCAAAGGATGTAAATTGTTCATGTCTCCTGACACTAGCAAATAATGCAGAGTTGGACCTCTTCTTGGGATAGCTTTCTGATATTAATAAGCCCTATTTGTTTTTTCCCTAGTGGGGATGGAATGAGAACACATGCCTTAATTTTGTCAACGTATGAAAGATGCTGCCTTGTTCTTACAAAAGCATGAAAGAAGTAACCCCCTACCAAGTCTTCTTACTGAAGACCAAGTAGGATCCAAGATGGAAACTGATAATGAATTTTGGAAGTCAGTTTTGGACAAGCGACTCCTATGACGTTGAAACTTTCCTCTGGGACTGGGTACATAGATGCTTTTACCAGGGATATGTGGGTAGAAGAAATGGCTGTGGCAGACAAGCACCAAGACACACTGCCTCCTGCTCACTGTGGAAAAAAGGATCTGGGACTGGCAAGGGGAAGCAGTCCCTGCTTAGGGCCTTTCTTAGGGTTGAGTTTTTGTTCAGTAAGACTTTCAGAGAAAATAAGCTTCTGTTTTAATTCATATTAGCCCCTCTTCTGGCTGCCAGCAGCAACGGCTGCGAAGTCAGGAGAGAGCACTCTCTGCTCTGGGTGTGCATTTTGTACCCCCTCTTGTAGTAAAGGCAAATTGAGCACTCTGGTGCCCCGGGTCCTGTTTTTGGGTTGCAGAGAGATGAGTCACTTCTACAGTCACAGTCAGCTTGGGCTTGCTGGTAACATGGGATTACCAATTGCTTGTTCCTTCAGGCCAGCAAACTTTAGATGTTTGGCTGGCACAGGTCTCTGGTAGTTATCTGTAAGTCTCTTTGGTTTTATTTTGCTGAAATGACACTGGCTGGTATGAGTTGACAGGTGACTGTACATGTGATGAAAGGTTTGCTGGAGTAACTGTTGCCTTTACCTGTGTGCATGAAACTCCAGTATTTTCACCCTTGAGGAGTAAAATGGTTGAGACTCCTTCCTCTGCTGGGAAATTCTACATTCTTCTACCTCTTCCCTGGGCACACACACCCACTCTTGACCTAGACAAGAGCATGTTCAGGAACAGCAAGTTCCTTCCATGAAAAGGAGAAATGAATAGTGCAAGCGTGAGTCACCTTATTGTTAGGATAGTGAATTATTTAACTCCATGCACATCATTAACATATCATTGACCACAGCAGAGTTTGACAGGTATATTAACCTCATTCTGTTTGCTTGTAGGTAACAGATGGGGGTTAGTCAGCTTCATATGGAGGATGAAAGGCCTCAGAAACTCAGTAAGATATGAAACGTTAAGGAGAATTGGACATTAAGGCAGAGTTCAGGCTGAGTTTTCTTACAAGTAGAAGCAATAAAATATACTTTTATTATTTTAATGACCATGGAATGGCTTGAATTGCAAAGGTCACTCTGAGATCTAGAGGAAGAAAGAAAAGAGTATGATCAAGGGAACAACTCTTTTTATCTTCTCTGCCATTATCTACAACCAAGGTTACATTCTTCTTGTGCCAAATTGTTATAGCATCAGGTAGGTCTGCAGTGTGGTTTAGCTGTACTACTTTGCGTGTACCTATGGTTTTGTTTGTGAGATAGTGAAATGTGTGCTAAAAGATCTGGTTTTCAGATCTGGTGGTGTGTTCACAGTTTCACATGGCAACAACGGAAGGGCATCTCACAGATCTACCATGGACTCTTCCACGCATGAAGGGATGCTACTGGTTCAGAGTAGCATCTCTCCTTGCTACTGTGCAGAAAGATTAGGAGCCAGCAGTCTTTCCATAAGGGTTGCATCCTGCTTGTGGTATCATGAACACATACAACTCACTGTGGTGTCCTCTTGCTTTAGCACTGCTTAGGGCTATTTTCTGACCATAGTATCCCAGGGTTTTGTGTTCCTTGACACCAGGATGGCATTTGATGCCCTTTGCAGCAGTTGACGTACTAGAAAACGGAAGAGGGTGTGATGTCTAGTGCTGCAGGTAGATCCAGGTTTTTTTGGGATATTCTGCAGGATCTGAGGTACATCTTTAATATAATCCTTGGCAATGTGGTTGAGCAACAGCTCGGAATTTGACTTTCTTTTTTTCACCAGCTTCCATGGCCTTTAGTGAGTTAATAACTGGAGCAGTCCTGTTTCTGCATAGGGGGATTGATTAGAGCAGGTTAGGAATTTCCTGATGAGCTTTGTCTCGAATGCTATTTCTGGTCTGTTCGTTCCTTTTGGGCTTTCAGTCTATCTGTCAGCTCCTTATTCATTATTTGTAGCTTTCTATTCTCCAAATGGTGACTTTTCCTAAAAGAAGAGTGTGGGAACAGAGCTTTCCTAAGAAGTGAGTTATACGAAAGGAAATAAAATACTTTAAGGAAAGAAAGAAGGAAGGAAGAAAGAGAGAGAAAGAAAGGAAGAGTGGGGGAAAAAAGGAGCAGAAATCCATTTTTGATCACAGTAGTGGGAGAAGTCAGGAAGCAGTGCTGCAAGCCTGAATTAAGTGAGAAACCAGCCCATATTGTGCTTACAGAAGGCAAATGCTAAGGTTATTACATTAACTAAACTGGCTAGAGAGCTACTCTTGTTATTAATCCGATATCGCTGTGGCTGGAATTTAGGTAAGTGTGCCTGTGGCAGACTTCTAGACGTTCATGCCTGGGTAATACTTCTGGGGGACAAAGCCTGACGAGAAATGAATTACCTTAGATACAACGTTCACTTAATAGTCAAGGTCCTATACATCCATCATTTGACACAAAGCTCGTGTTCCTGAATCTGAGGGTGCGCTTGAGCTCTTTCTCATTTTATGTGCATTTTTATTCACTTGCCCACATACACAAATATACATCTTCCTAGCCTTTATGATTATACAGAAAATGTCAGAATGTGAACTGAAGCATTAGCTGTCTCCCCAGGAGTTCAGGCAGCCAGAATGAATAATTTTCAGAGGTTTGAACAAGCTTGTTCATTAAGTAAGGTGTTAACCCTGAAATTTGCGGATGACCAATTAAGCACCCATAATGACTCACAAGTGATGGTTTTAGCAAAAACACCCAGCTAATTTGTTGAGTCATGAACTCATCCTGTTGGAAGCCCTGTGCAGCACAGGATAGAAATATTTGGCTACTTCTTGCTCACCTTTACATCTATCTTTAATACAGCAAACACAGAATATTTAGGGAAAAATAAAACCCATAGAGAACATCCTGTGGATACAAATAATGATGATCATTCATGGTCTTAATTGTGTAGTTAGATGGGATATGGATTAATTGGATAACAAGTGACAGAATCCAGGGCTTTTTTCACAGTGTTGGTCTATCTTGCTGTAGGATGTGACAGAATGTATTGCATGGAAGCCTCTGCTCTGAATTGTCCATCTGTGGGTACACTTGCCTTGATTACATGTGTGTGGTAGGTTGACGGTGAATAAAACTTGTCACAGTCCCTGTCCCCCACCTCTGTTGTAATTAACACTGGACCAGAACAATAAATGTCTAACTCTAGCCTGGCTGCACTAGAAGGAGTTGCTCTCTTGTGGCCTGTTGATTGAAGGTTTTGTGGCTTCATACACAAAGCAAAATGTTAGTGGGTGAGTACCCCCTCATATGGTGGTGGTAAACCCTTGCCTTATGTATGACAGACTCACAGAACCATTCAAGGCCAGTCAGAAAGAGCCTCCTGATGCCACCCAAAGCCCACATTAGGGCAAGAGCTGGCAAATTACTATTTCGTGGGACAGGAAAGTATAACCAAACACTGAGAATGGAAGAGGCAACAAGACTATTTTAACTGCCAGGAAGAAAATATAGCTCTGAATCTGTAACAAAACTGAAAGTCTGGTGCAGATCATGTGAGTTAGGGAGGGCAGAAACAACCATGAACTTGGACGGCTGTGAGTCAGATTTGCTGGTAAACCCCTTATTCCAGGTGTGGTTTTAAACTACTGACCCAAGACAGCAGGTATCTTGGGCACAGCTGGACATTTTGCTCAAGGAAGTAACTCTCTAAATCTATTATGATGGAATGTGTTTATCCTTTTGTACAGGGATGGAGAGGATTTACTCTGATGGAGTGCTGTAAGTAGCGATTGAAAGAGGAGTTTCTTTTTTCCTCTCACTGTTTGGAGGCAAAAGGGAACAGCACATTTGAATGACCATTGTCACACCCATCAGCCAAGAACTACTAGTCCATTATATAAAAAGGGTAGGAAAAAGCAGTCCGGGAGAAAATGCTGAATCCAGGCTTAATGTCAAAACTCTGAACAAAGATAAACAGTAAAGACAATCATAAACCTGGAAAGATCCAGTTTATCCCTTGCAAGCACTTCCATTTGAGCAAGGGTGGCCAAAGACAGGGTCACTTTGCATTCCTGGCCCCTTGCAGTCAGAAGTTTGTTCTGGTTGTCAGTAGGACAGGATGACACCAAGTGGTGGTGTGAAGGGTTGCATACCCACAGTATGCAGCTAAGCAATACTTGTCCTTTAATTGCTGCTAGAAACTTGACTGGTGAAGCTGATGTGTTAAATATATCACAGGCCAGACTCAGCTTTGGTCAAGGAGGACCTATTGCTGTTGAAATTAATCAATTACAATCAAGGTAAAATTAAATTATCTGGAAGCAGTCAGAGCAATTAGTTCAGCAAGTAATACTTTTTTGGCTTGTTGGAAGGCACAGGTTGTGCATGTGTATGTGAAACAGGCTCACGAAACGCCTGACACTGCTGTGATGCAGGAGATGGACTTGTCCCTTACTCAGTAGAACAAACTGTGGCATCACACCTTCACCTTCTTTTCACTTCTTTCAGCCATAGCCACTCACGGTGTCGGGGCCTTGGAAGAAATTAATTATAAATCTTCTGTGACAGCAGCAGCTTCCATTGCCTGTTATCTGTCATTAGCAAAAAATATCAACACAAAAATATCTGATGTGTTGCTACTTAGTTTATGGCAGCGCAGTGCTACTCTTAGCTTTTCTCCTTCCGTCTTCTCATTCAGCTTGGAAGTCATCTATGCCATATTAATTTTATCCTGAACAATTGCTCAAGAGATGGTAAAAAGGGAGACTGAGAGGGTGGTTGTTATTTCAACTGTCTTGTAGCCTAGGTTTAATAGAAACAGCATCAGTGGGGAAAGTACAGGAAAAAAAAAGTCAGTTAATGCTTAGCAGGCCAAATCTAGGGGTTTACCAGTACCCGCAACCTCAGGCATTTCAGAGACATCATGGTAAAGCATGAGTTTAGAAGAAACTTGAAAGAATATATTGTGTAAGAGTTCTCAGGGGTTTATTCAAAAGTGTAAAGGAATGATACTAAGGCAAAGGGTTCCTACATCTCATGTGTGAGTGGAGGGTGCAGGTGGCCATGGACAAGTGACAGAAAAGTCAAGAAGAAGGAAAAAAAGAAGGAAGTGCTGTGTGTTGGTGATGTGATTAGGAATAAATAGTCAGGGAGAAATTGAAGGAAGTGAAGAGAAACTGGAAAGGACTTGTGAAAAGACAGGTAGGATTCCAGGGTAGGGAAGACTGAAGCGAACATGAGAGTGGAAGCTGCAGATGTAGAGAATAAAGAAAATCTGGCACTACTGGCGAAGTAGAGAAGGGCCACGGGCAGGAACGAAGGGCAAAAGAGTTTAGTGTGCACCCCAGGGACACTGCAGGACTTCCCACTGCCTGGCACTGCTATAGCAAAGTACCTGTTGTTTTACTGCCTGTTGCCCACCAGCCTGTTGTCACTCTGAAAACATGCTTTGCTCTCAGCAGCGAGAGCTTTTGGGGGTCTCAGGCAGATAAACGTGGTATAATATATCCTTTTTCATAAAATGAAGCAATGAAGTGCATAAAGGTGCAGGAAGGTTTCAGATGAACTCCCTCTATTGTAAGCCATTTCTTAACAGCCAGGACATCAAGTAAATGCTGCATATATACTGAATTTAATGCACGCATGTGCAGTCACCAACCTCAGGGTTTGAACAGCTTGATCTATTAGTAAATATGTTCTGCATTCTCCACGCAAAGTCAGATGTTAAAAATGAGAACTTCAGTAACTGTTTTGGGTCCCTTATTTACTGTGGCCTTTTACTGCTCAGAGATTGCAATTTCCTTTTGCTTGAAGCTACATACAGTGAAAATTGGAGTTTATCCCCCATGCTTTTAGATGTGATTGCCTTCTTTGTAGGTTAAAATTCAGCTAGCTGGTAAAGCAGGGGCTTTTGCTAAACCATCAGCTCTGCTATTACATGCCTTTGGGAAAGCAGCACAGGGCAAAAAAGGAGAGTGCAAAAAGTATCTTATGGAATTATGTTCTTAAATATGTATTGAGAATCAGTTACAATTTTTAAGGCTTGTTACCATTATGGATTTATGTGATGGTGTTTTCTACTTTCATTGTATGTTTTAGAAAAAGAAAAAATCAAACCAACAAAACCTACACCCCCCTTCCAAAAAAAAAAGAAAAAAAATTCCAACCAACCCACACACCACCAAAACCTACATTGGAACTTTAACACTTCATAAAAACTGGGAAGCATAGCTACAAACTATTCCTTTGCATTCTGTTCTTACATTGCTTTCCTTTTCCCTCTTTCCTAAGTCTACTATCATGGTTTTTTTTCCTTCTGAACAGCCTTGTTTGGCAGATACATAGGTAAATATGTGTTCAAAACAATAAATACTGTTATGCAGTTGTATATGCCCTAGGATCTTCCACTAGATGGATGTGTATTTGTAAAGCTATAATAAAAATATTCTTGTTATAATCAAATACTTAAAAGAGCCTTGATATGTGCATGGAAATTAAAGCATAAGTTAAGAGTTCTTGTCTACCTCTCCCGTAGAAAGATTTCATCTTCTCTCTTTGTATCCATCTTGTGTGCCCTGGATAACTGGAGACTGAGGGGTGAAAGAACGGACAGAACATCCACGTGGAAAGAAAAAAGCCAACAGCTTTGGATGTTTTGCTGATGAAACCAAAGTTTTTGTGGAAATGGAAATAAGGGAGTGTCTCAGAGCAGCTGATGCGCATACTTTGGGTTTCCCAGTGGATAGACATCCATGTGACAGAACCTCCCAGTGCCGTTGGTAAAAATGCGTTGTGTCAACAGAGAGGCTGACCCTGAATGCTCATGCAAAATTGATTTGTGCTCCTCCTCTTGGAGATGGGTCCCCCTGATCCAAGGCTGATGCATGCTGGCAGGGAGTGATGCATAGGCAACTTGCTCTGTGCTGCATATCTGTTGTGACAGAAAATAAATGACTTGTTCTCTACTCTTGTCAGGCTAACGCGTTTCATGGGCACCAGAGAGAAGGGAAAAAAAAAAGGAGAACCACAATTAAAAAACTGTGGCCAGATATGTGTCATTTCTGACACTGTCACAATAAGGTTAGTGTCTGAGTAGCTTAAACTACCTAAAAATGAAAAGTCAGGTACAGAAACTTGGGCTAAATATATCAGCACAATGACAGTAAGAACCAGAACCTGTCTAACAAGTTACACTGTCTCCTTCCTTTATGGGGATAAATTAACTGCATTATAGTCCACATAAATTGCACTTATACCACACAGATTTGTAAGGGCTGTATATCAGGAAGAACTGTCTTCTCTGCTAATGACAAAGTTTCTTTGGTCTTTCCAGAGCTTGGCATATTGAAGCATAATCCAGCTCTTCCTTTGTTCTTTCTCCAGCATTGTCGTCTTGTCCTTGATTGTTTTGTTTGCCTAGTGGCTGTGTTTTCCTGTTGCTTCCTGTCTTGCTTCCTTTCAAAGTGAAGACAGAGTGACAGTGATTCTTGATGCCTGGCATATTTGACAGGGGCTCTTTTAATCCCATTGCTGAAATATCTGTACAACTATGTAGCACTGAATTTGTTCACTAAAATATTTGTTGAGAACTGAAAGGGAGTCAGGTTGGTCTGGAGGAGGGATAAGAGGAAGGTAAGACTAGACTGGACTCTCATTTGCTCACATGTGAACCTGTAAAGTTCTCTGCTGTGTCCTCTGCGTTTTCTTTTATTGGCCACTTAGACCAGCAGACTTCACTGTATCATCTTTTACTTCTGAAACAAAAGTCACACACTAATCTAGCCTCACCATACCTGAAAGGGGTATCAGAACCCTATTTGATACCCTGAGTGCTCAGAAGTGGGATTCCTGCTTTGAGGCTTGTGGGCAGGCCCTGTTGCACTGTGTGTGTGCAGTGTACTCGAGTCTGGTTTTCCTTAGGGCACTGTCTCATGGTAGATAGTCTTGGAATTCTTGTTCCTCCTACGTACTTAGTGCATAAACCCAGCCTGGATATGATTCTCACTTCTACTATTTGACTACTATTGTCTTGCTTCACCCTCCCATCTTTTACTAAACCGGTTCTATTCTTTCTTCCATCCCAGAGGTGTGTTAATCTTTTCTTCTAAGGGGAGCAATTATCTTCTAAAAATCACTTTCCCTCTGCACAATGGTCCTGCCAATATTACCTTCTCTGGCCTGCCAGAAAGACACAAACATGTACTCCAACTTTCCCCTTCCCCTAGCTTGTTCCCACTCTTGTCAATCTCTCCTTCAGCAACTCAACTCTGCAGTGCACTGAGGATGGATCTTGCAGAGGGAGGGAGGGGTGTTTCCAGGAAGGAAATCCCGTGCTGCTTCAATGAGCAGGATTATATGTAGCCTGCAAGATACACGAAGTAATCCTTCCAGTGCACTCAGTGCATGTAAGGCCTCAGCATTAGCTCTGTGGCCAGTCTAAGTTCACTTAAAGAAAGATAAAGCTCATTTTGAGAGGCTCTTTCAGAGAAAAATGGAGATGCTCAAACACAGGGTAGCCTGGCTTACCAGGAAAACTTGCATGGATGGGAGCTGTGCAGCTAAAGAAGAGGAAACTGAAGAGGGATGATAAAATGAATGTAAAAAATAGTTGTTAAAGATAAATAATGTTTTACCTATATTTGTGAATCATTGGTTGAGCAATCATACGTATAAAGTACAGCCAGACAGAGAAAGTTATTTCATATGAAAAGGTTTATAGTGAGTAAAGCCTGGTATAGCTCCTTTGGAGCTGTCCTTTCTTGCATCAGAGACCATTAAAAACAGTCTAGGCAAATATCTCCTGGGAGTGATTTAGAGAAACTACATCCTGCCTGGGGACTGGAGGCCGGTTAGATAACATCTCCAGAGCTCACTAGGTCAATTGTTCTACACTTCCAAAGCAGAACGATCCTCCAGGTTTGTCAATTGTTAAAGCAGTTGCAGCAGGTTTTGGTTCTGGCTGCATCCCTCTGTGAGTGTCAATAACATCTTGATTTGCAAGAATCATTGTGCAGCTTGTCCTCTGCTTCAGGCCTGTTAAATAACAAGAACCTTTGGAGGAGCTTGTCTGATACAACTGCGGGTAGGCTTTTGAGACAGAAATGCTGTATAATTCTCGCAGATAAGGTGTGGTATCATTTTCATGGGTTTTCTTTAAGGAAAGGTACAAGTACTTTCTGATCGCTGTACATATAGGTACAAGTTTTCAGTCTTTTCCTGGAAAATAGGAAGCTTTTCAAAACTGGGTCCCTCTAAGCCACTGTAGCTAAAGCAAGTAATTGTATTTTTGCACTTTTCCCCGTGAAAAAGTAATTTCTGTGGGATAACACTGAAGCTGTGGTGATTGCATCTTTACTTCAGACTGTGGAAAGAATGATAAGATAAACAAGTGTAAGCAGGCTGTGCAGGAAAAGCTGCATCGGGGACTGGATTAGCTACATATGGCAGGGGGAGAAATGGAAACTGTTCTTGTGTGGTAGTAAGAGGTAACAAGGCCTGTGTGGGGGGCAGAGCAAGACTCAATTTCCAGCTGGGTAGGAGAGCTGAGCTGTGTCAGGACAGAAAGAGGTGGGACAGCAGTAAGGGACTTCAGCCAGTCTGGACATGGAGTCAGGTGGGGCTCTACTTTCTGTCTTCCTGGTGGTCCTGCTTCTGTTCAGTATAGGGTAGCTCCTAGATGTCCACTGAATCTCCTGGTATTTCCACTTTATTTGGAGAGTAGTATCCTAGTCCAGGCTTGAAGGTTAGCTCATTTTACCACCTTGCAGCTGGGGCAAGCAAAAGGTACTAAACATGTCCAAACTGTACCAGTGTGTAGCTGTTGGGGGTAACTCTCTAAGCTGCTTAACTCAGTTCTGCTCAGGTGTCTGTTGCCAAAGCTTATTCCTGACATTCAAATGTAATGAAGCTGAAACAGTGACAGTGCACTGTGAAATTCCTCCTTTGTAAGTTCTGCTCATTTTTGGCATACTCTGCCCTCTCTCCTCCATCTAAGGCTGTAGTTCCACAGTGTCCAGGTTGTGCTACTGCTCTCTGATGTTCCTGTGAAGTCAGCCCATCGCTGCAGCCCTCGTGCAGCTTTTTGCAGGATGGCAGCACTACTAACTGGCAGGAGACTGGGGCTGTCCTTCAGGTGTTCATTTAAGAGATGACTGGAAACAACTACGTAAGAAATCCTAAGTGGGCAAGACAAGGGACTTCAGATTGCCCTTGTAGAAACTGCGTGAAATTGTCAATGCACTGTATTGTCTTTATACTTATGTTTGAAGTGTTCAACCTCTGAATCTTTAGGTGCTACATTCCTTATGGAGCAGCCTCAGAGTAATCTTAAGTTGTGCACATCTTGATGACTTTTAAGTACACAGTGGCAAAGCAAGTGTGGTCTGACTTTAAACAAACTCACCTTATTCAACCTGAACGCAAAACTCTCCTGCCATAGTGACTGCCCAATGTAGGCACTTCATGGGCCCTGTAAATGCAAGGCACACAGACAAATCGGTGTGTTCTCCAGAGTGCAGGACTCCTACAGAGGGGGCAGTGAGTTGCAATAGAGGGGATGTGAAACCACTTGTAGGTTCTAAAGAGGCAGTTTGTTGTATCTGATGTGTTTTGACAGGTAAATGCTAACTCAGCCGGGCCTGGAGGTTGCCAGGAGACGCTTCAGGTATGATTAGGAGTGTAGGCTGCAGTTCAAAGCTGGCTATTGTTCATTTGTTCTGCTGCTTTGGCAGATGGGCTTCGAGTCCCAAAGACATTGCCAAGGTCTGTACTGTCTGTCCATAGATCTCCGTAAGACATTGGTTATATGACCATGAAGCTTGCAATGGTTGGACATCCATCTACTTACCTCCAAAGCTGGTTCTTGCCACATGATCCATGACTATTGCTCCGTCGATAGAGAAGAATATTATGCCTTTGTAATGAACAAGATTCTTGTATTTAAGAACGCCCTAAGGTGATAGATCTTATCTACACCTTAATCAAGCAGCTGGTGAATTTTACTTTCTAGGCATGATGAAAACAACACTGGTGTAGCAGGGAAAAAATGATGGTATTGTGGGTGGAAAGATTTTTGATTCACAGTCTGGTTAAGTTTATTGTCCAGCAGATCGGCTGCCAATAAACTGTGGTGAAAACACGACCTTGAAATTGGTAGGGATGGGTCTTTTGTCTAACACACATCTCTCAGTGAATCATCCCTGAGCACAGATGTCCAGATACTCCTGCTTACTCAACAAATGCACTTTGCAAAGGCTCATTTATTACACACCTTTAGTAGATTGAATTCCAGCGGCCTTTGAAAACCGTAGTATTAAATGTCATATGGGCCAACAGGGAGAGAGAGGCACATACTACATGTGATAGGAGATAGTGTTTCCAAGGGTTTCTTTTCCTATGCTTTTAAAAATTTGTTTGTTTACAGAAAAACAAATTGAATGATCTGAAATGAAATTTTCATCTGATTGATGGAATGAGGAATCTGTTTTCCAGATTAAATTAAGTGAATGGGTTTTTCTGTTCATTTTCCTTTTTATTTTTCAAAGACTTGTTGTTTAAATGTAGGTGAACTGGGTTCTGAAACACAATTTTGAAACAGAATATTCAAGCTCTACAAGAAACCATTGTGGAGGCCAGATAGCCTTATTGACTGCTCTTTAGCTCTGACCTTATCAAACCTTTTGAAACAGTCCGGCTCCCAGCCTTCCCAATAGGAGAGTTTATTAGGTTGGGCTGAAAAAAGGACCGCTTCTGTACCAGACCTAGGAAGAACATCGGAATTTGGAGGTTTGGGGCACAGTGCAGAATTTCTGCTCATGTAACTCTGCAGAGGAAATGCTACTAGCGTGACCTCGGCTGCTCTGGGTGATACTGCTGGGGTAGTGCTGCCCTGCCGTGTGGGGTTGCCGTATCTGGAGAGGATGTGTAGAGATATGGTGGCTCCACATGGAGCTCTCTGGGATCTGACAGTTCATTTCCATCTGTCCCAAGCTGTGTTATGATCCACTAGACTGTCTCCAGAAGTGAGTTTCCATAAACAGACTGTACATTTTGATTTACTGTGACTTGTCTTTTTTTCTTTATATATGAGGAATGGTGGCAGATTTTTTTTTTTTTTTAATAGTGATCAACTATCTTAAGCAAATTAGAAAACTGTGCTGTGTGATAGACATGGTGTCCTCTGGCTTAACTGTTGTGTGTGCTACTCATATTGATCAGTATTGTTTCTATCTGAAGGGAACAGAACTCATTAAGTTGTAGAGTGATTTAGATTGGATTTGTGGGGGGAGGCTCTGCAGATCTTTTGGTCCAGCTCCTGCTCAGATAAGCTTCAAAACAGGATCAAGCAGTGATGTTAGATAAAGCTGCTCAGAGCCTTGCCCAGTCAAGCTCTGAATTCCTTCAAGAACAGAGATACCCCAACCTCCCTGGGCCCTTGATGGTGAATCACCTTAATTGTGAAGGACTTTTTCTTCTCCTTTATACCTCGCTGGAAATTCCCTTGGTGCAGCTTGTATGTCATTGCCTGCCAAGAAGGTTGGTCCTTGTTTGTAAGACTTGATACCCCTTTTTGTGATGATGACTCATGAGTATAGGGGGATCATAGATAAGGAAAGTAAAATAATGCATCCCTGAGCTATTGCTGTTGCTGCACAGGGCCAGCAGCTTCCAGTTTGAAGGCTGCACAGTGAAAGTAAGATTAATTTTTTGCTCATCTCCCTGTTTCATTAAATTCCTGGTCTCAGCAATTGATTCATTTTGGACTATTTTCTGTTCTTGTTGCCATCTTTGTCATTGGAATGGCATATCAGCATGTTAATGCCTCATATAACCCGTGAATGATGGTAGAGCATGATCGCTCTTTGACATTTTCAATGCCCTGTAATTTCATTATCTGGGCATTCTTCCCTTCCCCTGCAGTGTAGTGTGTCTGACATGGTGATTGCCACTTCAAATGTCTTTTTCTGGTACTACTTCCAAAGATTTTCCTCTGTCATTATGGGTGGTTCACCTTTCCTAAAAGGAAGGTAATTCTTTGGGTGAAAAAGAACTTCATCTTGCATCCTCAAACTACTTTTTTTTTCTTGTGGTAGAAGTAATAAATCACTGCTTCTCTGCAATTTTCATCCTGAAGGATTTTATAGAACCCTGCTAGACACATAAACATCACTCTTCACTGTAACGTGGTCACTTTTCTGAGTGGAATAGGGGAGGTCTGTGCTTAAAAAGTGTCTCCTCATTCAGCTATGGAACAGAGAGATGTTGTGTATCTTAGTTTATTTCTCTCAGTGTTTCCCTTCAGACAAACACCTTGGCATTTCTCAGATTCCTCATTATTGCAAGGATGGAGGACAGTGGCAGTGCCTTTGACTTTTCCTGTCTTCCTATGGTGTATTACAAGACTTTTTTTGGTGGGATATTGCTTTGTTTTGACTTTTGTTGTGAAGGTCTGAAGTTTGTTCAGAGGAGTTGAGAAATATCTTGGGATTTTCATGATCTGGGGACACATAAGATTCCGTGGATTGCTCCAGACAAAATCCTGTCCATTATAGTCCACCTTTCTATGTAATGAGCTGATGGAATGAGTGCATGCAGGTGAGTGGTTGAAATTCTGCTTGCAAGTGTCTCTAGGTATCCAAGATAGCAGAGATTAGGGCTTGTTTTAGGAAAGTGGACAGGATATTCATTAAATGCTTACACTACGCAAGAAGAATGTGACCCACATTAGCAATGTCTCGGTCAACAGCAGGAAATTTTGTAGTGTGTAAGAGTGGGGTCTCAGTCATGGACATGTTAATTTTTTCTAGAGGTTTTAGAAGAGTTTTAGAAGTAAGTTCAGGAGAAACCTCCCACAGGGAAATAAAGTTAGAGATCCAAAACCCAAGAAGCTTGATTCGTACATGCTCTTTTCCACTGTCCCTGGCATGGAAAACTTCTCAGAACTTTTACTGGAGTCATTACCCATTTGCTGGTACACCGTTGTTGCAGTGTGCAAGGGCTTTCCACGGAATGCTTGAGTGCTAAGAGGCACCTTCTCCTGAATCCTAGCTCTGTTTTATCATGTCGAAAATAATTTCACCTTCTTACAGCTTCTTTTTAAAAAATCAGTTGTTAATAATAATCAGATGACCTAACAGGTACAGGGTGAAAATTTTTTATTTCATCACTTGGAATTTGTTGAAGTTTTAATTAGTGATATATGCTGCTGTTTCCACCTTTTCACACAAATTTCTCATGATGGCATTACTGACTCTCATGGGCAGGAAGCAATATGCCGTTGTGTTGGTTGCTGTGAGGCTTTGGATTTAGCCTGGATTCTGGCAGACTTTCTGTGATTCCTATGTCTGTAAATCTTGTAAACCCCTTCTTCCCTCCCTCCAAGGTACATCTGAGCTCTTCTGACACACATATTAATTCTCTGTTAATTCTGGATTTTCCAAGGGGCTGAAGCAGTGCGTGGAGGCGTACTGAGCAGTGGAAATACAGCTTGGTATTTGAAGCAAGGACTGACACTGCTTGCAGCAAAGACATTTAACTAGACCCAGCCCTGTGTCAGAGCCCCTGCTCTAGTACAGGACACAGTGAGGTCCTGTATTTTGCACTAGAGCTGCCAGCCCTTGTGCTAGTGGTGCTGCCACACGTCCCTGTTGAGGGTTGGATGAAGTGAAGGAATGTTCCCTGAGTTAGAAGATCCGATCTATTGAATTAATGTTTAGGGTATGTATCCTAATCAAAATCCATGTACTCATTTGTGGCTGGAGGGCTCCTGAGGTGGACAGGGGGGTGGGATGACATACCTGCATAGTGCCAAAGGGAAGAGGTGATGCTGAGGGTGCTGTTATGGACAAGAGCTGGCACAGAGGAGCAGGGTGGAGGGAGAGCTGTTTGTGAAGGTTTTTGGCCAGGGAAGGTCAACTTTGCTCTCTCTTTATTGACCAGAGGGGAATCCAAAGAAGACCAAGTTCCTTGGATTAGCTTTAAACATTTTTAAAGAGGAAACATTTAAATTTAATATCTCAAAAAAGCTTTATGGAATGGACTTCTCAGCCATGCTGAGTAAACTTGCTAAAGAGGCTACCTTGTTTTACAGCTTTAAATCTACTTTGGACAGAGTATTAGCAATTATCCCATAGGGAACAATCCTGGTTTTTTCTGGATGAGCTAATAGGCTTCTTGCATCCCTAATTTCTATTGTGCTGTGAAGATGTGGATGATTGTTATTAAAGGCTGTGAGAAGCAACTGGTCAGCTCATTGCCAAACTACTATAATTCATGGGTGCTGTACATGGGCTGCAGTTTGCTTAACATTGCAATCCATGTATTCTAAATTGTTTTCATAGTGCTTGGCCAATAAAATTATAGGTTTATTATGTTCGTGCAGATCTCTTGTTTAATCAAGAATGCCATGCGTGCTGTGAATGCTAAGTTGTTGCTCTAAAAATCTCTTGATGTAAGTGTGTGTGAATCAAATTGGTTTTATTTTCCTTTATGTTTTAATGTAAATACAGTATTCTTGAATACAAAGGGCTTATGGCATCTGCAAGTACTTGCAATAGCTGTTCAAGAGTGCTCTGTGCTGCTCTGACTGTGGCATTGCTAATCTGAGGCATCTAGAACAGCCTGAGAGAATTTTATATCTTCTTTCTTAAGGCAGAGGGAGATGGGAAAATAGTGCAATGGAATTTAAAATGATTATGTGACTGCATCTATACATATGTATGAAGAAAAAAAAAAGGAAATAGGAGTGTATGAGATTTTGTTTCAAGGCATCACTGACCTCCAAGAGCTATATCTTGAGAAAAACAAAATGCAACAATCTCTGAGAGATAACTTGAGCTCTCTTATGCAGTGGTGGACTCTGTGGTGCTCTGACAGCTTGGTTCCAAGCTGAGTCCCTGGTGCCTGTTGTAGCATCAATTTTCTAATGAGAGCCACTCTGGCTGTGGGAGTGTGGTGAGGTATCTGTGGAGCTGTTGGAATCAGTCTTGTGCTGGTGTAGTTACTAGAGACATCTGTATCAATTGCCATTTGAAAGGCTAGACTGGGGAATATCTTCATTCTTCTGTGTTATATATGTGAATTTACAACAGGTTACACTCTTCCAATAACTAGGTTTACTGAAGATTGTCTTTGGAGCTCTTGCTGTCAGTTGTGCTGTAAAAGGGCCCAGAGAAATATTTCTGTTTTGGGAGGTGTTTTATAAGAAGTAGTTTGTAGATGATCATCTTTGTGAAAGGACAGCCATAAAACATCAAAGGGAAAATGGGCCTTTGGATTTGTTCTTTAGTCTGTCACATGTACTTAAAATATGTGCTGCTCACCTTTTCCTACCTGTGCATCCTGCAAGGTGAGACAAAGAATCTGTCCAGAGTTCATACACTGACACCATCCACTTGAATCAACCCCCTAGTCCCCACCATGCTTCAACCTCTGGTGATTTTCAGAATTCTAATTTTTTGCCAGCTCAACATTTACAAAAACTGTATCGCTCCTGTGACTTCATGGTGCTGATAAAGACAGGACCTTGTGGTCTGACTGGTGAGGGAAAGGAGAGGAGATTATTCCGTGGTAATCCAGGACTCTTGAGACAGTAAAGAGGAGAACAAAGCTCTCACAGACCTTGCACAGTGGCCATTACAGATCTTGTTTAGTCAGTTTGCATTCTTCCTTTGTTGTACTGCACAGCCATTACCCCCTATGTTCCTCAAGGGGCAGAATGATTTTTGGAAGTTTTGAGACATTTCTGGGGCACAACTGAAACCATTCCAATGCAGGCATAGTCAGTGGGGCTATTAATGTTCTTTAGAGCCCTTCTGCAGTGGTGGGCAGTTTTGATATCTCAGTGCAACTTGCAAGACAACCCTGTAGCCCATGTATGTGAAATTCCCTGAAGGTCATCTGGAGACCCTGCAGGGTAGTTTCAGAGAACTTGAGACTGTCTCTTTCCCCTTTTCTGCTCTCGGGTTTTGGGTCCCAGATGTTTGTTCTTGTGCTGGTGATGGGAGCCAATGCAGGTGGAAGAGCAAAGCACTGAGCCTTCTTTTGTTATGCATGAGTAAAAAGGATCTGTCTCAGAGTTTAGCATCTCAAATCTTGAACTTAAAAGCAGTCCCAGTTTAAATGTCAGTCAGCAGTCTCAGTTGTCATAATCATGATTCTTATGAGAAGAGATATAGACAGTGGCTGATATGAAGAGTGTGCTTCAATTTCTCTGTCTGCTAGAGGGCAAGAATTTTTCAGGTCCACAGAAATAATTTTTGAGATCCCTAAGTAAGGAAAGGAGAGAGACCTCACAAGGTCAAACCTTCTGAAAGTTTTCTATTACAGTGAGAGTTGCAGAATGAAGCAAGTAGGTGTCTGACCAACTGTTCCTGGCTGCAACCAACCACAGAAGGTTCCAGAAGTTAATAGAGCTTTAGATTTCTACAGTGGTGATTTGCCTCTTTTCTCTTACAAAATCCATGTGCATAGAGTCTGTACTTCTGAATTTCCTGCTTTTACAGCTTGAAATTCTCAACCGTAATGTTGCATTAAAGGAGATTGGAACTCAAGTTCCTCTATTTTTATCAGCTTCTTTTTTTTTTTTTTTTTTGTGTGTAACAGAACACTTAAGTCTGTAAGAAAAATTGCCCTTGACAGCTTCCACTGTGATGTTCCACATCTCCTCATGGAGGCAAGGTGCACAAGGTATTTCTAAAGTGGGAAAAAAACCATTTTCTTTCTTACTGAGGTAAAAAACAGATGAATGGATTTTTTCTTAATTTGCTCCCCAAAATTGCAGTATTTGGCTGACATCAAAAGTGATCATTTTATTATGGATCCTCAAAGATTCCTTCATTTTCCCCCACTCCCACCCCACCGTAAGTTGGTGCCAGTATTTCAGAGGACAACTTTTTTAGGGATTAAAAACATATATGTTTAAAGAATTAGTGCTTAGACAAAGGCTCAGTGTGGTGGATATACACAGAGGAATCATTCCCAGCTCAGTTTCTGGAAATACCTAATGAGAGAGAGTTCTTGTAAGTCTGCTTGATCAGGCCCTCCAAAGGAGAAAACATCCTGGCTCCAGGGGTGTCTGACATGAGGAAGAACTGCTCTGCACAGGAGCAAAGAAAGGGAATTACCCAGAGGGAGTGTGTTTTCACAGCAATATATGAAAATTCACAGAGGAAAATAATTTTGCTTTACTACTTAATGATACAAGACAAATAATAGTGATAATAAGCTAGTTATGGGACAAGCAGTTCAAGCATTGTAATGATGTGCATATCGTGAATACAGAATGAAAATAAAAATAAATATAATAAAGATGATTAAGATCAAGAGTAAAGATTATTTCAAAGGAATATGAGTAGGAAAAGAAGCTGTGGGCAGAGTTTGACCTCACCACAGTTGAGCCACTAAGTTTTAAAGTAGGTTTTGTCACCTGCAGATGAGAACTGCATAAACATAAGTTCAAGGTCAGAAGAGTGCAGTTAATTGGACAGACCACGTTTTTATTACCTTAATATATAAGATAATCAGATCATTTAAGTTTTGTTGAATCTATAATAATGTAAAAATATGTTAATTAGCTATTTAGCACTCAAGCTCTTGCTTCTGACCTTTTGTCTATCAAGAGCCCTGACTTGTTCTTGTCTCTTACCTCAGGCACTTTCCTGTTCCTTGTGTCCTGCTCAGCCTGACTGACCCAAGTTGCCTGTGATAGTTACTCTTATATTTTAAACTATCACTTATATTTTAATCTTGTTCTTGTGGTGATTATCATATTCTTCCTGTGATGATTCTCATATTTCACCTTCCCTACTGTTTAATTATATTTATAAGTACTCTACATATGCATATTTAAAAAATTGTGATTACACCACGAATTTCTACTTAATGATATGTTTGATGTAGGGTATCAAATGTGGTGGAAAATCCAAATATTGGATGCTGATAGTTGCAGAACCATAACTGAACAATTTGTGAATTTTGCCCTTTTCCCCTCTGTGCCTACACTTGTCACTTGTCAAACTGCAACAATCCTTATTTCCCTGGGCTGTTGTGAGGAAGGGAATAAGCCAAAGTCTGAGGCACTTGGATTTGTTGTTAATAAGGATCCAGTGGCAGGAGTGGAAGGTCTTTTAACTGGCTATTAAAAACAGGTGCAATGGTTTATCTCCCAACAGGTACATTCTTTTATTTCATGGTAACATCTGTAAAACTCCAACTTTTGGACTGGTTCCCTTGGAGGGAGAGGACGTTTCCTCAGAGCAGTATTAAAAATATAACAATATTGTATGACATTGAGACAACAATAATAGTCTGAAAATAACATTGTCATCAGAAATTAACCTCCCTGCAGGTGGGTGAGCTGGCATCAAAGCTGGGAATAGAGTGGTGAGGCTCTGACACCCTTCCCTGCTCTGAGTGACCAGACCACTGCTGACACGATGACTTCTCCAGCACTTCGTGTTGAAGGCAAGGCTTCACGTTTTAGGGAGCACAGCAGGTATACGTTTGTGTGGCATGGCACCTATTTCCCTGCTGCTCTTCTCCTGTGCTAGCAGTGAGGCATTTTTATATGATGTAAACCTTTGTCTTATAGATATGAAGCTGGAAAGGACTTTGACAGGATATCTAGTCCATCTCCTATCCCTGGGGAGAGTCTCTAGCCCATGATCAATAACAATTGTTTGAGTTGCTGATTGGAATCTGAAGATGATCACTAATATTTATATATGTATATGTACATTTGAAGAGGAGAGGTGGGGGACTGAGTGTGTGTGTGAGAGGAATGAGAGTTCCTGAGTAGAACCTGGAGTCTGAAATGGAAGAACAATAACCAGCCTGAATTTTCTTGAAAAATCAGCTTTATGGAAACCTTTTGTCTTTCTTCCTTTCAAAAATGGCTCAGACACAAAATTCCTCCATAGTTTAGTTTCCTTTATAGACCCAGAGAGTCTTGCCTTCAGTCCTCAAGAAAAACCCTCACCTGTCCGGGCAGTTTATAGGATCTCAAAGGGCTGTGCTCTCTTACCTTTTTTTTTTTTTTTTTTAATTGAGAACTGTCCTGTGAAGGTGGTGTACCCCCACTTGAAGTTCAAGCCATTCCTTTTTTTCAGGTCTCCCCATGTCAGAAGCTTTAAATGGCCCTTCAGCAGAAATGTGACTGACTCCACAGAGATAAATTGCTGCACAAAATCTGCTGGTTCGCAGATGGTATCAGGAGATAATTGGAATAAGAACTGAGCCAGCAAAGTATCTGGGGCCTTTTTTCATTTTCCTCTTGAACTTAGAGATGTGCACACAGCAGCTTTAAAAGAAATACTGAGAAGGGAAAAAAGATAAAATTAAAGTTTCCAAGGCTTAGGTGGGGGCTTCTTAGCAAGGGAGAAGAACTGGAAGACAGGATCCAGTGTGAGTTGCTGAATCAATAGAAATAAATTATGAGTTCTTCGCTATCATCTCTTATAAGGTATGATAGGGGACCCTTAAATCATATCACTACCTGACAGGAGAGATTGTATTTATGTTTAACTGAGTTACACAGAGATAAAGCTTAGTCTTCTGTTATTTTAAGCAATCTAGATGTCTTTTCTGGTGGGAATGTGTGTTTATGTGCAGCAAAACCATCCTGAAGAGCTGGGAAAGATTCTGTGGAGCACAACTGTCCCTTGTCAGGGGATGGATCAGATAATCTGGGGAGTATTTTCTATCTCTGACTTCTCTGAGTAGCACTACTCACAAGCTACTCATAGTGTTGGTGTGTCCACCTTCCTTTCCAGTGTGTTTATTCCTAATCACCACACCTTTTCCAGACACTCTCTCCTAATGCTCTGTGGCTGATCATTGCTTTTGTATCACACATACACACATACATGTGTGTGTGTACACTCTCCTGCAGCCTCTGGGACAGAATCCAGCTGTTCTTTAATGACTCATAACCTTGCTGTAGGCATTTCATTTATTTCTTTAATAAGGAGGTTTTGCACGAATTCACAGTTGTAGTTATGGTTGCAGTTTTTGTGTGTGTGCACTAAAGGTAAGCATGTAAGTATGCAGGAGATACATTTGTTGAAACTGAGGTAGGATTTACCCTTTTTTTTCTTCTTTTTTTTTGTATTTTCTTGGAAAAAACATTGTGTGAGAGATATTGCCTGATTTTTAATGTGTAGTGGAGACAAAAGAGCCTTGAGGCTGGCTTGAAGCCACTATACAGCTAGTGGTTATGAATACCCTTCCTTTGGTTGGTAATTGGAATGTCTGCCTTGGGAGGAGGAAAATCAGACTTCTTTTCCCACATCGTTGTAGAACGTTATAGTGAGATTCCTTTTCTGAGTCCTGGAGTCATTAGTCAGTGCTTTGCTGGTGCTGTTTGGCTTCATTCACAACCATGGCAGGGATTTCTATGTGCACGGCATCTCTGAACATACCCTAAATTACAGTCCCTGCACCAAAACGCTGAAAACCAAAAGCAAGAGAGACCCTGTCAGATTCCATTAAAAATCTCTTCTAGATTTGTGAGAACCCAGAAAGGTAAATCCATGGCACTGGAAGGGGTGTCTCTCTCCGTGTTGGTGCCGACGGGTGCTGTTTCTTTGATGGACTGGGCTTGCCCTTGGGTTGCCAAAGCAGAGAAGCAACACACAAAACTCCTGCTTTTGCTTGTAGTGGCACAGAAGGACAGAGCCTTGCAGATCTGGTTCTTTCTGCAAGGCAGTCTAGTGATTTTAGTTTGGTTTTTTTTGCACTCTCAGATTCTGCTCATTCAGTGCAAGTCCCGTAAATGGGAATTTCAATCTGCTGCTTACATCTGGAAGGTGCTTTTGTGAAGAAAATCTGATGTCTCCGGCTGTCCCAGGGGAATCCATGGGAAGACTTCTGCTGTGGCTCCCACTCATTCTGCTGCCTGATTGGGAAGGGAGCAGGACAGGGGACAGAAAGAGCCTACTGTGGCAGTTTTCATACTGGAAAGTGATAAGCAACACAGCCAAAGGAGGATTAAAGGCATATCCTCCTTTTAGTTACTGGTTCTTGTTTTGAGGACAAATTTGACAGTCTCAGCTGTTTGGAGATCACAAGTTCACTGGAACAGGTTTTGCTTCTGTGTGTGATCTTGGGACTTGTCTCTTTCAATTTCAGAGGGTTCTTTTGCTTGCACTGCCTGAAGCCACTCATAGATCATTTTTATCTCTCCAGAGATTTAAAACAAAAAAAAAGGAAAAAAAAGAAAAAGGAAAATTCCTTTGCTGCAAGTTAGGTTGGCAAAGCTTTACTCTTACACAAGTGTCACTCTGATTTCTGGGGGCAGGATTTGGCCTGTGTTTGTTGTTAGTACCTCTGCTCTTTTCCACTTGTGTCTTAGATTGTGTTATTTATTAACTCCTATTATCTGGAGATAAGTTTTCTCCAGCTATGCTCACCAGGCTGGGGAAAAAAGGGTAGATTGGTACTTAAGGTGTCTGTGTTCCTTTTCAGCTAACCATTCTCTTACTCTGGATGAACTCAGATTGGTGTTTTATCTTCCAGAAGATGCCTTAAATTAAAGCTTCTCATCTTAAATTATCTAGATGTGCTGAATTGCATTATTTCAGCTGTGCTAAATTCCTGGATGGAGACTCTTTTTCAGAATAAAGTAGTCTTTAATTTGATTTTTGGTATGTATTTGCAAAGTGGGTTGAACCAAACTCTTAAAAGTTGATTTGGATTCTTCTTTCTGAGTGTTCCCATGCAGAGAAACACTTAAACTTTCACTTAATCTCTCTCTGCTTTTTCGTTGGTAAAGCAAAATGACATTACTTGTCTTGTTTCATAGTGGTGATGTAGAATCTGTTAACACCTGTGGAATTTAAATTCCTCTCCTGGGAGCTTAGTAATAATTCTATATGCTTCTCACAACTGGATGTGGCACTCTTGGGTATTGGCAACTGCACTCAGACCTCCAGGGTAAATGAGGATAGTGAGGTTTTATAGTGTGATCACTCACATGCACACATATATTTTTAAGAGTGTATTTGTGTGAATAGATTTTGGTGAGACCAGGATTATGTAGAGATTTTTTTTTTTTAGAAACTCTGTACCTTGACCTAGGAACATACTTGTGCTAGAATGGAGTTATTTCTTCAGAGCAGCCTGTGGCATGGTGTGTTTTGAATTCTTGGTCAAAGCAGTGCTGATAACACATCAGTGTTTTAGGTATAGCTGAAGAGTGCTTCGCAGTGTCAGCTTTTCTGCTTCTCACTCTGCCCAGCCCAGCGGGAGGCCAGAGGGGTGTTGTGTTCCATGCAGCGTCATCCTCAGCAGCAATAACTGTGTTCCAAGACTGGCTCTGCATTGTCTGCTGCGGGGGGCAGTCAGTGACTGCCTTTACATCACTCGTTTGCTTATTTATAGTTTCTTCTCTTTTCTTGACTAATGACACTTTGTCTGGAATTACAAGTTTTTCTCTCTTTTGCTCTTCTGGTTCTCCCCTCCATCACCCTGGGGTGA
The DNA here is from genome assembly GCA_013400975.1 of Atrichornis clamosus. Taxonomy (NCBI): domain Eukaryota; kingdom Metazoa; phylum Chordata; class Aves; order Passeriformes; family Menuridae; genus Atrichornis; species Atrichornis clamosus. The sequence continues at coordinate 78,956 of WBMZ01005349.1, forward strand.
GAGTGAATGTCTGGGTCAGTGCTTAGGTGTTGGCTTTTAAGTCCCAGAGCATTTTAAGCCAATTTGTCTTCAGCTGTGAGCAGTTTACTGACACTGGTTCCTGGTATCCTGTGGTTGCTCACATTTGGAATTCACTTGTTGGGTGCTGTTGCTCTCATCTGGGTTGGGGAATGGCAGATGGAAATCGCAGACAAGCTTCCTGTGGCTGGCTTGGAGGGTAGGAAAGGTTGCAAGCATTATGGAAATATGTCTGTGGGCAGGAGAAGGGGACTACAGACTGCTGGAGCAAGTGAGTAGAGAGGTCTCATTTTTCACATGTGAATCTGTCTGCCCTCTTTCTGTTGTGCTCTGTGCTGCCTCGTGCTCATCCCTGTACTCATTACTAATTACACTTGGCAAATATGTGCACAGGGCTACTGATGAGTTGTGTTAATCTCTGTGCTGATAGAGCAGGTTCACATAGGGAAGAGACGAGTCTCATGAAGTTAATCAGAGCTGGCCTTTCAGACATCTATCTGAAAAGATCACCTACTTTCTCTGGCTGCTGTCCTCTCCCCTCTCATGTCTCTAAAATGAATGTCCCCTTACACAGGAGCGTGACTGCCTTTGGTGTGGTGCTTTTCACTTGTTCTGAAGTTCATCGTCAACCTGCTGAAGGAACTGCAGTGCCTTTACATGCTTAATTTGTGGGAAACAGGCATTATATATTCCACTGTGGGATATGTGCAAAGCACTTTGCCAATTCAGAATTGGCAAGATCTGGAGGTGGGTTTAATGAACTAAAGTAATTTTCCTTTGTAGTAAAATTTTATAGGCATGGAAGATTGATACACCACCAAATACTCTGAAGAGCTTCACTTTTGTGATTTGTGGGCTTGGAGATTCCTGATAATTGTCTGAACAATAGGGATCCCTTCAGGGATGTGTTTTTGAGGTGGAATGAAATGTGGGCTAAGATTTCTGGGTTTTCTGCTTTTAAGCCAAGTTGTGTCAAGACCCAAGGCTGCTGAATTGGACAGTTTTGGACACTTTTTGGCCTTATTTTAGAGAAGTGGTCCATCATATTAAATCTGGATTTAGTTGTTTAGTATGTTATAGAGCAAGATTCCTCAGTGTCAGAGGCTCTTAATCTGTACTGAAGTACAGACCACTGAAGGTGATTGATTGACAGGTGTTGGCATTTTTGTTAGACAAGCCTTAAAGCAGGGTATTTAGTAGACACTGCTGTTTCTGAAAAAGAATCCCAGCCCATATGCACTGTGGAGATTCATGTGTGAAAAAGAAAGTGCATAAGGAAATTCTTGTAGAACTGGAACATCACTTGTTTCCAAAGAAAATATATTTTTTCTGATTATCCTTTCTCCATTCCCATTTCTGTCTACAAAACCAAAACAGTTTGTTAAATTATTCAGGTCATTAAGTTTTGTGTAAGCTCAGCTTGAAATTGCATTTTCCAGAGGGATTGTATTGCCTTAAGGGAGATGTAATTCAGCCTCTCTATTTCCACACTCTGTCCTGCAGCCTGTCTCTTGCTTTTTTTCATTCTCAACCAGCTGAGCTGCCTGGTGTCCCAGGGGACACCTGCCCCTGGGGTGTCCTGGGAAGCACAGTGTAGTGTGTGGAGCCTGGCCTGCAGGAGAGGGGGAAATTTCGTATCTCAGCTGTATTCCCTGAAGTGAGTGGTTTGATCCCAGAGAAAAATGCGGTTTAGCATTGAGCTGACTTGGAATTAATTTTGGGAAGGTTGGTTTGATGAATACAAACAGTTCAATTTGGCACTATAAGGATGTTTTCTTTATTTTGATTAAATAATGCCTAAGTGTAAGTTTTTGCTGTTTCTGAGTTATCTGGAACTTTAACAATTTACATTTCTTTTCCCCAGAGCAAAATGTTTTAATTTAGATTGCAGAGTGGGCATTTTCTATGGAGTGGCAATTCTAGATTTCTCTCAGTTCAGGGGAAGAAAATGTTTTTGTTTTGAAATAGTACATTAAATATAAAATCTCCAATTTTCAATAGAATTCAGCTTTTAAAATGAAAAACATCAAGATTTTCATGCAAAATTGCTCTGGCATGGAAAAAACAGGGCTATTTGTTAGTGTTGACAAAAACAAGCTGAGCTTCTTCAACTACAAAGCAGAAATTGGAATCAAATGTCTCAGCCTGAGTCAATGAAGGTTTTTTCCTTTTCCATTTTTTTGTTTTCATGTAAGAATTCAGTTTTGGAAAATATATCCAATTTTCCCTATGGTTTTTTGCCTTCTTTTTCAACTAAAGCATTCAAACAACAGGATGTCTTAGAAAATCGGATACTTGCCCACATCTGCCCCTACTGTCCCTGCTTCTTGTCTCTTCTTAGCACGGTTCGGGCAGCCAGATGTGGCCTCAGAATATCCTCTTGAGTGGGTTAGAAGTTTCCTCTGCAAAGCTATGTCAAACACACCCCATGGAAACAGCTCAGGAACCAGCTGTGCCTCTCAGACTCTGGTTTGTGTCTCACCCCCTATGGTGGTTCCTCAGCAGTCATGTTTGCTCATGAGGCAGCGTTGGGGGATGCTTTCACAGCTTTTCTTGGGAAGGTTGTGTGTTCAGGTTCTCTGATCCTCTCTGGTTTTCAAACTCCCAAACCACTGTAAGAGTTGCCTTTATTGAATCTGAGGTGCCTCGTCTCAAAAGGGAGCGGGAGCAGAGTGGAAGCCACCTGGGGTGGTGGTGCAGGGACGTTTCCTGGCCTGGGGCTATGTATGGAGAGCTCTGAGGGACAGCTTGCTGTAGGTGTCTGTACTGCCTGTTACCACTGCCTCAGGCAACTCCTGCTATGTCCTGGGACCCTTTGTTAGATACTGCAAGGGATGCTCAGGCTTTTCCATGCATTGCCAACAAGCAGAGATGGATGTTAGTCAGTCATCCCGGGGGGAAAATCCAGAAAAGTCACACTAAACAACGTGCTTTTACTATGAATTTATACCCAAGAGCAGAGTAGCATCCAGCCCACTTCTGTAAAGCTGGTGTTACCCTGTGATTTGCAGGGTTATAATAGATAACTGACATCTTCAAAAATATAGGGCATAGGAGATCTGGGGAGAGACACACAAAGAGCTGGGAGAGTATGGATATTGCCTTTAGTTGTAATTGCAATTTAAGTTAGAAATAGGGTAGAATCTGCTGAAATTTTATTTACTATGTTTAGGAATGGATCCAGGATCCGCTGAACTCAGCTGTCTTCAATGTGATTAGACTCTGAAACCTGAAAACTATCTCTGTGAAACCTCACCACAGTTGTGAGCAATAAGGAGGGTGTAATTTCAGGCAGGGCAGGGCTTGTACTGTAGTGCATGGCTTCCTGGAGACTCTTGACATGAACCCTGTCTGAGTGACTGTGGGAATTTAGGGAACATCCTAAAAATGTTATTCTCATCGGGTTTTGGCTGGGTGAAGGCTGCTCTGCTTGGTGTAAGGGGAGGAGGTGCACAAGCCGTACAAATGGCTTGCTGCATTGGTTGCTGCAGATTGCAGCTGGATCTTCCCCCTTTGTAAGGGGAGATGTGTGCAGGGTTTAAGCTGTGATAAAAAGGATATTAGCCTTATTTCCCCATAGCACAGCATTGGTTTAGGCTGACATGGACTTGCATATGCTGACTCAAATCTGCCTGGCAGGTTTCTTTTCACACCCTGCTGGAAGCAGCTTGACTTTTATCTTCCTCCTAAAGGTCTCTGTGTGGGGAAATAAAGGGAAAAAATGCAATAGGGGATGGTGAAAGTGAATCCAGTAGAGGGAGGAATGCTCAGAGCATCTATTCTGAAGTCATTAAGTTGGGCACTGACTGCATGGTCACGTACCAAGGTCCCTTACAGTTTGAACAGTTTTTTTCCTGGTATTATGCTGACAGTAAACGACTGCTGCAGCAGCTGTGATATTGATTAATCCTCTGGCATTTTTCTGCAAAGTTTTAAACTCCTCACCCATCAGCCTTTAAGCTGGGAAACTCAAGTGAAATGTGTGGCTGGTCCCACTGCTGTGGGAGAACGAAGAGGGAGAGAAGCCTGTCTTTTGTAATAGCAAGGATCCTCGTTGCGTAGGAAAGCATTAGTGAACTCAGCCATTTGATCCACGTTTCTCATTTGGACTCACCTTTTCGTCAAACTGCGAAGTAGCTATTACCATACCCCACCCCTGTCATGCTCTCATTTCCCTAAATGCTCTCACAGCCCGAGCAGATGTGAGGGAAACTGGTCTGTGCTTGAATTATGAAAGGAGGAAATGATGCTGAAATGTTAAAATGATGCAAAACAAAAATGAAGAGATGCCCTGGAGCTCTTCCTTGAGGCTGGTCCTGTAAAATCCAAGGGAATGAACTGTGTAACATTAGTTATACTAAAAAAGCAAGGAGCAGATGCTCAAATGCTCTTAACTTCCACTGAGAAACCTCTATTCTTCCTGCACAAGTTCCCATCCCATGTGAGGCTGGGAGCTTGCACAGAGAGCTATCAGACTGCATAACTGCCTTTCTGGGAGAGAAGGGCAAGGGGCAGTGTAGCTTGTAACTAGGAGGTTTACACTTACCTGTGAAATCTGAGGTCAGAGCAGGTACATCAAAGGGAAATTATATTCCTCTGTGGTCCCCCATGTACTGCTTAAATCCCTGTCCCTCGACCTCACTTTTGCAGGGGCATGACTCAGGAGTGTTCTCTCCAGGAAGTCAATCAATGTGTCCTGGAGCCTCTGACTCTCCTTGAAAACTAAAGATACAGATGAAGTTCTGTCTTACTCAGTATCTAAGCAGAATGTCATGCTCTGTGTCCCTCTATTTTACCACTGCAGAAAGGTGATGGTGTATAGAAATTCCCATTCTCTGGAGTCAGTGACAGCAGATAGAGAAAACAGAGCTGATTCCAGGAAAAATGGACTGTTTTGCTGGTTGGGGATCTACATAAACAAACTTGCCAGTTCTTTCCATGGAGACTCAATAATTAGTGCTATCACGTTGAGAGACAAGAGAAGTTGCCTGTAATTTTAGATCGGGCTATTGAATTAACGAGGGCACAAACAATCCCATCCCTGGCTTTGAATAATTTTAGTTGCAGAGAGGTCAGCTCACAGAGGGTGATTAATTCCTGCTGACATGTTTTATTTCAAATGCAAAACATTTTGGGATTAAAATAAGTGTTACTAGTTATACGATGCACTAAGCTAATGATTCTCCTTTTTATTTCTTAAACTTACTTTATCCTATAATACTGCAACTTTAATGGATAAGTGCTAAGCTCTCCCTTGGGTGGTTTCAGATGCCTTGTGCACTGTTACAAAATCTAATGGCAACCTTTTTTTTCTCTTCTTTTCCCATTCTCTCTTCCTCCCTCCCTTTCCCCTCCCTAGGTGATTCTCATTCTGACCAAGCTCTACGACTTCAACCTGGGGAGTGTTACGGAGAGCTCGCTGTGGAGGTACGTGGATGGTGGAAATCGCAGCAACTGGCATGGGGGGTTTGCACCGTGTCTCTTGTGACACTGGGGGCTGACCCAGGGTGTGGGCATGGGGGAAATGTAGCTGAGTTCATCAGAGGAGGACTTGGCGGAGAAAATCTGAAATAACTGGAGTTGTATTTTGGAAAAGGGATATATGATTAAAACACATTCTTTAATGAAATGGGGTCTGCAGACTAGGGGGCTTCTTGATGTAATGGCACTTCCCTGGCACACAGAGGAGCTTGGCTTCATTCCAACGTTTGAGTGTCCTTAGACAAGTCTCTTCTTACAGCCTCTACTGTGAGGCTCTGTACATGGGTACACGCTTGCTAGAACTGTGTCTGGGAAGGTATAAAACACCATGCATGATATAATCTTAGCTGATCCTAGTCGAGTTCCTCAGCCCTGTGAGCTGAGATGGTCACCTTGGTAGTGAATCTGTGTTGCCTTGGGCTGTAAGGGGAGTAGCTGCTAAAGGACAAGAGTTACCACGGTGACGTGCTGGTGTCTTCTCCACTATGGATGTACTTGGATGGTGTCCTGTAGCTGCCATGTGCCTGGTCTGGCATGGGAGATGGACTGTCCTGGCCTGGGGAAGCATTCTGCTGGACAGAGTGTGTGTTTGGAAGTATGTGTCTGCATTTCAAATAAAGAAATGACTAAAAATCCCCTCAGTCCCCAAGCTCACCCCTATAAAAGGGTCAGCATCTTGATGTTTGAATTTGCCAAATTGTTTCATCTTGCCTGTGGTGTGGAAAGGGTATGCCTTTAACAGAATTATCAGGTATTTTTTACCCTAAGAACATTAAAAAAAAAAAAGGCAACCAGGGGCTAATGAGACCAAGTGCCTTGTTTCAGATTTACCTGGTGTATTACAGCTATTGTGAAACCTGCTCAAAGTGTAACTGGAACAGCCAGCGCATTGTGGCCATTGCTTGGGTGTGAGCAGCTTCTTGTACTTTTTTCACAGGTGATTTAAAAGCTCCTGTTTGGAGCAGACTTTGGCCATTTGCTGCAGGTTTATTCCTGTAAATGTGTTTAAGGGTTAATTATTCAGTAGAGCGCTTTAAACTTCTCAATTTGAACAGTACTTAAAAAGCCTAATTGCACTGCACCATGGTAATCTGCAAAAGTATAAATAACCATGCAGCTAATAAGCGAGAACAGTCATTTCCACTTACCCTGGTACTTTTCAAGGTATTAATGCCTTAAAAAACTTTTGCCTCTATGTAGCGAGTACAAATGGCACTGTGATTCTACTTTAAATGTAATTGCCAAAAAATCTGCTCTGCATAAATAATGTAACACAGGCAAATCTTGTCCTAATACTGAGCTTGCAGCATCACCTGAGCTCTGCAGAAAGGTAATAGCAGCATCCTTTTTGGAGGTTTCCCAAAGTGATGGAAATGTAGTTCATCATCAGGACAATTGAAAGAATCCAGTACTTGGTCAGATAGGAAAACACACTGCTTTTTGGGATTGCTTCAGTGTGTTCTGGAACACTTCTGCATCTTGTCTCCAGTGAAGTAGGGGCCAGTGGAGGGCCTGGAGACTCAGAGATGTTGAGAAGTTAGAACCTCCTGGGTTCTTTTCCAAGGCCTGTGAGGAAAGCTCAGGGCAAGTTAGCAGGTGGAGCTCCTGTACTCTAAACCTTACTTTCCACTTGCAAAATTCAGGAATAAGCCTTGTTGTACTTGACAGGGGAATGTAGAGTCTTAGACAGCAGTTATGAGATTCTTTGGAAAGGACATTGTAGAAATGCAAATAGATACTAAGTGTAAGAACTAAGCCAGAGAAATACTCCTTTTCTCAGGATTTTCTGTTCTATTTGCACATTCAGGCCCCTAAATCTTTGCATTATTTAAATTGGTGTTTTTCAATATTTTCTTTTCATTTTTGAGACCCTGAAAATTTTAAGAGGGGGATTTGTCTTTGCAGAGTGAATGTAAGTCTCCTGGCAATAGGTTTGCTTTCCTTAGTTACTTTTTATAGACTCTTTGAGCTGTCTTTTAGCCCCTACATGGGTCACAAACTGAATGCAACTTCAAGTAATTATCAGAAGGTGATCTGGACATTTCCAAGAGGGTTTTTTGGTTTTTTTTTCCTGTTTTCTGAGAATACAACTAATACTTTCTGCTAGCCAGGAGTCCTGCACATCTGAGCAGTGGTGCTGCATGATATCTATTCAGAACACTTGGCAAACACAGTTACTTCCACAAGGGAGGAGTGGCTTTTGTGACACAGAGCAATGAATCCCACAGCAGAGGATGCTGAGATAGAGCAGAGTGCAGTGCAATCTCCAAATACCATCTTGCCTGTACCTGCTTCATGCATCAAAATCTCCTTCTCAGTTCCCCTGGGTTATAGCATCAGAGGCTTTTTTTAATGGAAAACTGAATTGCCATATAAAAGGAATTTCTAATCCCTGCATCTAAATACAAAAACAAGTAAATCAATAAGAAAACATCCTGAATGTAATTAAAAAAGGGAGCGAGAGCAACAGAGGAAGAGAGGAGAATTAGAAGTTGTGTTGGAAACTGCTCCTATATCAGGCTGATACAAGTTTAGGCAGAGAAAATGCTAGTGAGCATTTGAATGCAGCAACACAGACATTGCTCTAATATCCAAATTCATGCTTGTGAGGCTCAAACAATCACAGAAAAGGTCTCCACTGCTACTGAAGCAGCCAGCCTTGAAGCAGCCAGCTTTGAGGAAAAGACACACACCCACACACCCCCTCCTCCTTGTGAATGCCACATCTCTTCTTTGTCACAGGAGATACCTGTCAGTTGTGGTTTGGATTTTTGTATTTCCCACTGAGTTGAGTGCAGGTGATCATTTTCTTCCTATAAAAGGAAGCTGCTTTATTGCTACTTTACTATATTTGTGATGGTGTGAGTCATTTATGAATTTGTGGAGAGAGGTCTTTTCATAGGCCAACAAATATAACTGTAAAAATTCCTTAAGCTTTTAGACATGCAAACCCTTCATAAGTTCTCATTGCTTATCAAATTTTCTGTGTAGTTGAGAATCCAGCCTGCTTTAAGTAAAAATTTTATGAAGGGATGGACATATGCTTTCTGTAGAATTTTTTTTCACCCCACTAACACCATCAACAAAAGGAAAAATTCTACCTCTAGATCTGTAAACTTACATAGTTTTCATTTGAGGTGCTGTTGGAGCACCACTAATTCCCAAACTCTCTGTAGGCCAAGGTCCCAGCACCAAACTTCATTGTCCATAATGATCTGAAAGCACCCAGGAGTGATCTGTCATGAAAGATGAACTCTCTCTCTAAAAAGTATGTGCCAGGCTTCACGGGAATTGTTTAAGCTGTACAGTATTGAGAGAGGGTTATGTGAATATGACATTCTGGATAGGTATTTAAAGTTGCTATTGTAATATTTAAAATGTTTTTGGCTGTTTCAGCCAGGGTGGGTTGAGCAGTTTCTTTCTGGTAAAATAACTGGAATAGAAATTTTTCCACTGTTGCATTTTTAGTACCCAGGAATGTATTCATTTATTTTATTTATTTGGATCGCAGTAGCTCAAAAGAAAGCTTCCTTCTCAAGGGAGTTTTCAATCTTAGATGAAGACAGAGAGACAACAGGGTGATCCAACAGACAGGACAAGCACAAGTGAGCAGGGTGCTATTTATGATCAATACCACAGCCATGACTGCAACACATCAGCTAATTGGGCAGTGGGGAGCAGTTCAGATTTTCTTCCAAAGTGCAAACACTTGCATGTGTCAGCTCTGAGTCCCTGCTACATTTTACCCACCTCTAACGGGTCCCCTGGAGTTCCCCGCCTCTGGCTGTGGTCCCAGCTAAATTATCTGATGATGCATAATGCTGGCCCATGCATTAACCCAAACCCATGACTGACTCTTTCTGTTTAAGAGGTTAAAATGCTGAGGAAGGAATTTTTATATATATATATTCCTTCTTGTTTTCTTGTTTATTAACCAAGGAATTATGTTTCCATGGCAGTGGTCAAAAATCCCCAAACATTTTTTTTACTCTTGTGGCTGCTGTGCCTAAGGAGGTTGGCCTGTTGTCTTAGTCTCTTTGTTGAGTTAGAAAAAAAAAACCCAACCCTTTCAGATTTTTAATAGAGACAGCTGCAAAACGCAGCAGCTGCAATCCTAGCTTGGAGCGGAGAGGAGTGAAACCCCTCAGCTTGGTTGCAAGTTGCCGTATGTTGTGCACTACTCTTTCATTCAGTTCTGTTAGAATTACCAAAGGCTTTATGTTGTTTCCATCCACGGCCTTGCCTCTTAGCCTCCCACAGTCCCCAGAGACCCTCAGTGCATGTTAGTACCTCTAGCATATATTGCTTTTGCAAAAACTTCCCAGCTCATGCTGATCTCTGTGCCCTAGGTTTGTGTGTGGCCCATGGAGCTGGCTTAGCTGGCTTCACATAGGGCTCCTCTAGGTGGGAAAAGGTGAATGTGGTGTGAGGGGCCCTTCGGGAACTGGGGCTGAGTCTGCTTGCTCCAAATGTAGCAGCCTCTGAGACCGGTGAGATTCAAAACGCCTGACTCAAATTTCCATATCATCCTCTGTGGAACAAGCTAAACCTGAAATAGGTCACAGCACAGCCAGAGCTTTCTTAAGAGTGTTTCTATCCCAGTGCCATTACGTTATTTAGACTGGGTTGCTGTGAATGGCACATTCTGGTTTGTGCCACAACCTATTGCTTTGTACTAGTCTGGCTCCACTGGGGCAGTGTGATTTTCCTGGAGTTTGCTCTATTGAAATGCAGTCTCCATGACCAGCAGCTGACATCTCCTCTCAGTATTGTCAAATTTGATTACATTTATAATTTTCCACTTTTGTGCTGACAACACGCATCTTAGATATGTGCTATTTTCTGGATGATTGTATTCAGGCGTAAAATTAATGGAGCTGATTTTCAAAGTAGTAATGCTTCCCATTATTGCATCTTCTTTGGCACTTTTTAATAATGCTGCAAGGTGCAGAAATCCTGTGCTGATGAGAAGGGTTTCTTGTATCTGCAGTCAGCCATCAGGGCACAGAGGGATGGAGCCTGCTGTGTGTGCAAGCACATTCCTGACCTCTCTTGGATTTGAAAACCAGGGTACCCAAAGGTTTGGCATCTCTACTGCTGCTGTTAGAATTTATAAAATAGCCTAGCTTAATAATGGCTAGTTTTTTGAGGCCCTAGGAGCCGCCAATGAAAATTTTTGTGTCTGAGAGCTGTTAGGTGCAGACTGTGTTTGCTGAAGAACTGAGGGAATGGGGGACAGCAGCAGATGACCAGAGTGAGATGTGAGTTGTTCCTCGAGGCTCCCAGCACCCTGAGTTGCAATTAGTGCACACATCCAGCAACATCCCAGAATAATGCAGTTCTTAACCTCCAGTACTCTTGATGATTAGCCATTTCCCCACAGTGGGTGGTCCAGTTTACCCAGTTCAGCACAGCCTGGCTGTCAGCCATAGATGCCATAGAAGTCATCTCGGCATGGGAGCCACACTGGAGCTCTTTGGCAGATGCACAGCAGCTGCATGTTGGCCCACTCCTGAGCCAGCTGCTGCCAAATGAGGATGGGGGCCATTTGTTTGATAATGTGAGCTAAACAAATCTTTCATTGCGCATGTCAGGAAATGTGCTGAAGGGATCGTTCAGATTTCCAAGGGCTGTGTGTGTCTGAATATAAAAATTCATGGTAATTAAAAAATAATAATAAAAAAAAAATTATATTCAAGGAGTTGAACAGAATGAACCATTGGTTTACTCTTCTTGGAATGTGCCAGACAGTCCCAGGCAGTGTCCTGAGCATACATTCTTTGCAGTTCAAACCAGAAGGAGATGCTGTCATTGCAACAAAGGGATAGTGTGAGTTAAAACATTTTAAATACATGTTTTGGAAACCAATAATAAAAATTAATAGGCTTAAATTCAGGACTATGCTTTATAATTAGGTAAACTCTGTATGGTAATAAAGGTAAGACTTAATTTTTTAATACTTTATTTCATTCTTTAAGTATAAGACTAACTTCTATAGAGAAGTTTCACTTTTCTCCTTCTTGATGCTTCCCTAGTCCTGTTATATCCCACAGGATTTTTCGAAAAGGACATAGTTGACACCTTTGCTTTCAGGTGGTTCCTTGCTTTAACAAGCAATCACATTAATGTTGCCTCAGAGATGGTGGAGACCAAGGGGGGAAAATGGAAAATTGTGTGAAACATAGCAGCCCAGCAAATGAGTGTAAAAGCCTTTGTATGTGTTTTGGGGTGGTGTGTGGGTTGAAGCCCCACCTTTGCTTATTAAGATGTCTTAGTCATCTTATTTCATGTAGCTCATTTGTCTTGTGTGAACCAGCCTTCTGGCTGGTCCATTTGTTGCGTCTCTTAATTGCTTCATCAATGACCTTTCTGTGAGGGTGGGGATGTCATCTGACAGGGGGCCTTTTGGATTTATTAATTTTTTGTTTGCCAAGAAAGCTCTGAGACTAATTGCCAAGACTTCCCAGAAGATATTAGTTTACAAATTTTAATGACACTTATGATTTATTAATGTGCTTCCCCCTGCATCTGCTCATCCCTGTTCCTTGGTGGAATTCCTACTGAATTGGAGAGAATTAATACAAACAGAACTGCAGATTGTAATGGTGTTTTAGATAGTCTGTTTAGTAAAAAAAAAAAAAAAAAAAAAAAGTCAATGCTTACAGTGTTTTATTTATATCTGTGAATCTCTGAAGACAGAGGTAATCTTGGCTTTGGCCGTGTTCTGCCCCAGAATCCTGTTTAGGTGGGGGTGTTGCCTGGTGGGGACACAGGGGTTCACATCTACCTGTACAGGTAACTCCTGTTCAACACGTGCTGCACACCCCCCCTCTGTGCTCCATTCACACATCTTTTGCAGCTTGAAGTGGGGCTGCTTTGCTGAAGTTGTTGATGTTCAAACATGTGGCTATGGCAGAACTGGGTTGGCCACTGACGGTGGATGTTGCAGATATGTTTGGGTGAGGGATGTGCTTGTTGAGTAGGCCTAGAAAGGTCGTATGTGTTGACCTCATTGATAACTGGGCTCTTGGGGTGCTCCTGTTAATAAGTAGGCCTTGGAATTTTTGGATACATCTTGTGTTCTGGCTGGATACAGGGAAGCAAGAAGAAAAGGCAATTTATCAAATTCGCAAATTTTTGAGGGAATGTTCTTGGCACAAAGGTGGAATTTGAAACAAAATGTAGAAAGAAAAAAAATATGCTGTGTTTTGCTTTAATTTTCCATGATTCAGGTAAGAGCCCCAGCCATCCCTCTTGAATTATTTATACTCTGCAAAAGAGCTCCAACAGGAGAGACTGATAATCTCTCCAGGGAGAGACTGATTCTAATCTTATGTGTGGAAGACCCAAGTTCAAGCCCTTGCTCTGTGTAAGTATAAAAGGAAGTGCTTTTTTATTCCTCAAGTAATTACATTGTGTAACTCATTGCTACAGGATGTTGTGAGGCAGAAATAATAAAAGCATAAATGGATTTCAAAAAGGGATTCAGTGAATTAATGGAGGATATTTCTGCTGGTGGCTGTATAACGTGATAGTGTGGCAGTAGCCTATGGCTTACATTAATTATTTTATGATATAACATTGAAGGAACAGACAGCTCTACAGCTTTTGGGTCAGAGTTGCAGAAACATCTTCTATTTTTGTTACCTATTTGTCAGCAGTGAGCTACTTGTACTTTAGGTGTTTTAATGGAATAGCTGGGACTGTGCTGGAGACAAGATATTCCACTGTATTTTAGTGGTTTTGGGATTGGGAGATCTCTAAATCAAGAGAACTGGGTGAAGACCATGGGAGGAAATCATGCTTTTATCTTTCCATATACCCTCAGAATATTCTGTGGCAGATAAATATAAATTTTGATGTGTCTACATCATGTGGCTCTCTTAACCAAGGGATTTGAGTCTTCTACATCACAGGTGGGCTCTCCATCTTTGCTTAGCTGGCATCTATCTTGGATGCTACCACATTTTGTAAGTAAAGTTATTTCATTGGACTAAAAGTGCTCTTTGATGCTGTAGTTTCAAAAAAACACAAAACCCCACCCTCAAACCAAACCAAACTAACAAAAAAAAATTTTGTGTAATTTAATTTTCAAGCCAGTCCTTTTAGGCACTCAACAGGGTCAATGGAAACTTAAGCCTGTTCAGATCTCTAGTCATTCCATTCCAGAAAACTAGATGATAAAATGGGAAATTTAGGGAATTTAATGCCAAAAGATATTTCTGGTATAGATATAAGCATGAGGATCTCAGTGTGAACTAGTGAAATTTGTTGTGGAAAAAAATAAAGTGCTCTAGGAAGTTGGAAGAATATGCTGGTCCCTGTTTTCTCAGCTATTATATGCTGTATTTATTATAGTTTTTCTCTCCTTGTTGGTGAATTTCTTTGATTATGAGCTCCTCAAGAAGGGAGACATCCTACCTCATCAGAAATGAATTTTGAGCTCTGGTCATATTCCCAGGCATTTAGTGCTGGGGTTTTGGTGGAGAAGGTCGGAGGAAGCTTTGCCAAGAGTAAATGTGTTTTTGAAGCCTCACCGTCCCTATGAAGTCATCTTGTCAGGGCTGGCAGGTAAAGTGTGTTCGTAGCGCTTTGCCTGCTTGTTTGGAAGTAGTGCTCAGGAGGGAGTTTGTAGCCAAGAACCTGCTGTTGCAGATCCTGTGGGTGTTGTGACTGTTGCTGCATCAGCAGTGCTGCACCTGTTAACAGGAATTGGCTATTCCATCTCTTTATCATTTGGAGCAGCAATTCCATTGCTCTCGTTAAAGAGCTGCTCCTTTTGTTGAGCTATCTCATCTTACATTCTAATGAGATTTGGATGTCGACTGCAAAACTTTTTGCAGGAAGCCACGCTTGAAGATGAATTTGTTTTGACCTTACTAATGTCTTTTTCTGATCACTCTTTGCTGTGCAGAGGAGTTTCGTTGGCACAGATTAGTAGCGGATGCGTTCAATGGGAATCTGTGCCAGTAGTAATGAAAACCACACATTATATTCACTTATAAATATGCAAATAGATAATTGCAAAAGAAAACTTTCTTAATAAATTACATAAGACCTTTCATACTAGATCTGGTCTACTAGGATTGGGAAAACATGAAAAGTGTTGCCCATAAAAGAGTATGGTTAAAATCTTACAAAATTTAGTGGTGTGGAGAGGGTCTCACTAAAGCAAGTGAGTGGAACATCTCTCAAATGAAGAAAGGCTGAGAGAACTGTTTAGCCTGGAGAAGAGAAGGCTGGAGTGGGACTGGTGGACCTCATCAATGTGTGCAAATTCCTGAAAAGAGGGGCAAAGAAGATGGAACCACACTCTTTTCAGTGTCTTCCCAGTAACAGGACAAGAAACAATACAAGGGCATGAACTGAAACTTGGGATGTTCCCTCTGAATATAATGGAAAACCTTTTCTACTGTGTGAGTTACTGAGCACTGGTTGCCCAAGGATGTCTCCATCCTTGGACATATTCAAAAGTCATCTGGACAGATCCTGGGCAAATGTCTTCCAGATTGCCCTGCTTGAGCAAGGGTTGGATCAGATGATCTCCAGAGATTCCTTCCAACCTCTTTGGAGCAATTCTTTGACTTCATGAAGAATAAAGAAGCGCTGGACAAAGGTTCAGAGCAAGCAGATGAATTTGGTTCTTAGGACAGTATGTAGTTAATTTGTGCATCTCCTTGCTGGAGCATGTTTTTACCCTTGTGAATGGGTAAAGATCACATGGCTTCATGTGGAGTTTAAGTGAGTTTCTAGAATCAGAACCAAAATCTGTCAAGGATTATATTACATGCAAGGACTTAATCTATGGCTCAGAATGTTCCCTGGCCTCTGGTGAGTCAGACAGAGATAGATACTGCCATGTGCTCTCCAGGTGGGCAGGCCTGGATAAGGAGACACCATTTCTGCACTGAACAGTTTCTGTGTTGGTGCCACCTCATGCTTGTTGCAGGATGCAATGCCCCTATCCCACACTAAAACTAGGCTTTGCATTGGCTTACATGATTTGTTTCTCTTTGACCAAGCTGTTCTTTTCCTTTCTCTTTGCATCTCCCTTCTTCCTTGACTTTTCTGTTCTGTCCAATTAGGCTTCAGACCAAGTCATAAATCTCTGATACTTTGTACAGCGGCTTGTTGAATTTAGTACTTTAACATGGGTTGTGTCTGTTTATATTGATGTTTTATTATGTTGTGGTGGTTTTGTTAGTTTTTTTTCCCAAAAGCACTGCCATTTTATAATGGCTATAAATATTCTGAAGGATAGAGAAAATTTGTTAAAAAAACATGCGAGAAATCCTTCCACCTTTCTTTTAGTCTGGTCTATCTCTCTCATTATGTCTATGGTTGATTTATTAGGCTTTTGATGAAGTTAATAAGTGCCTGTGTCAAGTGGTCACTTCTCCAAATAATATTTGCAAAGGGCTATATACCCCCAGCCTGGAATGCAGCCTTTGATTTATTTACTTATCACATGTTCTTCATCTGTAAAATCTGTCAGACTGTTCTTTTACTGTATTTGCCTGACCAAGTGAAAATGAAATCTCCTGTAAACTACTAGATTGTGGGAAGCTAGTGCATTTGTACATGTAGGATTTCCTCTGAATAAAAACTCTAAAAGGTTCGTGAGGCCTTTCTGTAACCAGATTTCTAGGCCTTGTTTCTGGGTCTTTGAAGGCCAGTTACTTTGGAAAATTCACTCCATAAGTATTAGTAGTTGTTTATATCAAGTTATCCCTGAAGCTTGCTGTCCAGAAGCCTGAACCTAGCAGCAGGCTTTTTTCAGGAGCTGGGCATTCAGCACCCTGCAGGTCTAGCCAGGCCTGCAAATGTGGTGGTGTATTGGAATAATTGAGGGATATCATCCCATGATAAATCTGAGAATAACCTTTGGTGTCTGTAGCAGGACTGTTAAAATGTAAGGTTTCAGATATAATGTTATATTGCCATGGAGTAGTTAAGCTACAGAGTAAGCAGTGGACCATGGTACATCATTCAGTGTGCTTCTAGCAGAGTAGAGAGTAAATGTCCCCTGGAAGATTAAAATCCCATTGGTTCTATTATGTGTAACCAATAAAAGTAAAAGGGATGTCTATGAGGAATACAGAGTTAACACAGCACATTTAGCTTTGTACCAAGTGTGCATTTTCTATTTAGTACAAGGCATGGAGAACAAAGCAAGAAGAGCTTTGGGGTTCCTTTTCTGGAAGACTATATGGCAGGGGGGACTGTGGTGGACCGTTTGCTATGCCCACCTGGCAAATCTGGCGTTTGGTTTGGTACTTGCACTGCAAGGAAGCTTTTGAGGCATGCTTGGCAGTGGCATTGTTGAGGAGCTCAGGTTTTGTGGAAAAGTGAGTTCTTGAATTCCTTAGCACAGATGTTCCAGCTTTTTATTGTTAAAGTCTCTGTATCACTTGCAGAAAGCAAAGGCAGAATCCTTTGTTCCTAGGGCTCTTTTCTGGTGTTTTATCTCAGCTTCATTGGTCAATGTGCTGCCTCTCATCCTGTGTGACAAAAACCACTACAACTGCTGCAGTAGGCTGTGTTGCAAATTCTTATCTTCAAAAATGACATTCATAAAGGTTAATAATTGGAATAAGCTCTGGCAGTTACTAATTAGCACCATTACACAATCAGCTCACATTCTGGCAGCATTAGGCATACTTAATCAGTCAATTATCATTGATCTTGGAAAGTGGTTCTCTAAAGTTAGCATAAGGTGCCTTTGTGAGTGAAGAGAAGGAATTTGACACTGCCACAGTGGTCAGACTGCTGGGAACACGTGGTTTGAGGGACCAGTGTTGTGTACCTGATGGTGATGGATGGGTTGGAATTAAAAATCAGATAGTATAGACCCACATTCAAACAGGCATAAATAGGTCCTGTCACTGTCCTTCTTTGCCATTTCAAACAGTAGGGGGTGTTCAGGGAGAGAGCTGGCTTTGGGGAAAAATTGATGTAATGACTTCAATGAATTTCAGTTAATGTATGATGACTTACAAGCTTTTCAAAGAACAGCTGGAGCATAAGGTATTATTTTCCTTGGTTTTATTTTTCTTCACGTGAATTACAGTTCTCAAGGTGAGGAAGATGTAAACAAGATGTGGAAGCACCAAAGGATTCTAATTTCTAAAGGATTTCCCTTTAGAAGTGTTGTGTAAAGTGACCTTAATCTTATGAATCTAAATGTTATGATTGCTCCGTGCTCTCTCAGTCACTCAGAGGCTTTGCTGCTCGTGCTGGCTCAGAGTGCAGAGGGAGCAGGGCTGGTGCTGCACACAATGTCCACGGTTTCCTAGCCAGTGTTTGGCTCTTCCCAACTTGAGTGTGGGCAGCACATGCCTCTCTTCTAAAACCATCCATCTGTTGTTTGTGCCTGGTCAGGAAGGTGTGCAGTGATGCGTGGCCCACGCAAGTGAGGATGGTGGCTACAGTCCAGTGTGTGAAGGAAAGTTTCCAGATCTCTGTATGGAAAATGAATGTGAGGAGTGATCAGGGCTGGCATTCTGGTTTCTGCTCTTTCTTGCTTCCCTTCTATAATTCTGTGTTTTGACTGTTTAAGATATGGTCTGCAATGTGTGCAAATTCACGAGGGATAGAACGGGAAAGTTGTCAACAACATGTTGGAACGTAAGGGGAGTTCAGGATACTGTGAAAGTAAAGCAACTTGTGTAGGTGAAAGGGCCAGGAAAAACATGAGTTGTACTTGCTTCCCCGTTGGAGTTTGGCCCAGGGCCTCTGCCTGTTTAGCAGGAGGGAAAATGCATTGTTTTGATTATTTGGAATGTGTTTGTAATCTATCTCTGTCTCCTGCTTCTTATTCTCTGAGAGCTTTCATTGTGGGCAAATGATCCAGAAAAAAATCTGGTTAGAATCTTACAGGCTGGATGTTTCCTCAAAACCATTTTATTTCTGCAGAAGAAATCTGAGAATACACTGCAGGGCTGACTGAGGTCTGAACAACATGAATTTTTTTTTGTACGTCTGAACTTTCGTCCTTACTCTTGGCAAAAATCTGCAGGGGGTGTTGGGAGTAGGGACAATGAGAAAACTTGTCAGAAGCTCAATTCTAGTTCCAGCTTTTGCAAAAAGTTAGCCCAAAGCAAAGGGTTTGTTGTTTTTTTAAACTACGTGATCGTACATCTGATTCCAGAAGTAGTAGAAAGCGAGTGCAAGAACAAATAACCCAGACCCCTAAAATTTCCTTGCCTGCTATCAGAGCTGCAAATGCTTCTCAGAATGGTAAAGGAAGTTTGGTAGAAGAAATGTGAAAAATTTGAGCACGGCTATGGATTGTACAATGATTATTTAATGTGGAGAGAAGAAATATGTACAAGAACTTATTTTAGATGTAGGTCACTAATGTAGGCTCCAAATTTGGAGGAGGTTTGACTAGATGACCTTTAAAGGTCACTTCCAACCCAAACTATTCTAAGATTCTAAGGAAGTCAGAGAGTTTCCAGGCGCTTTTCCAGACTTTGGGTCAGGTCTTATAAAAGTAACGAAGGGAAACATGTCTTCATATGTCATGTACTTAGCCTGAGAAACTTCCCAGAGCTAACCCTGGGTCAGCCTTGTGGGAATCTTGTACCTCAGGAGAAGCTGGCAAGAGCTGCTGCCTAGGCTGGGTGTCAGGGCAGAGCTCTGTCTCCTGGGTGCAGATGCTGTGCTGCAGAGTCAGGCAGGGTTTTCCCCTCAAGCCTCCAGTACTGCATAGCCTGTGTGGGTACTTCTGGAGATGACAGATGTCCTTTAAGAGATGTGCAAGACTCAGGGCTCAGAACTGGTAAATAGCTCTGGCGTTCTGCTGTATGACAAATGACATCACCTGTGAAGTGTGCCTTGGTATGGCAACAAATACTATGGCAACATCTGTAAGTGGAGCTAATTTTAGAAAAGAGGTGCCAGGCTACAGTAGCTCAGTTAAGGAAAAACAGTTGGACACTTTGTTCTTACAGCAGTCCCGTAAGTATGCAAATATATACAGCATAATTGTTACCTCCCCCGCCTGGCCTTCCAATATCTATTCTCTGGTTACTGAGTATTTTGCTGCAGTTCAGAGGCAGGTTTTAGTAAAAATATCCTTAAAGCAGAGCATGGATTGCTTGGGAAGGTAGGAAGTGTCCGTTTTAAAACACTTTAGGTACATGTTAGACAGCCTTCTGAGGTGGATTTCTGGTTCTGGTGGTCGTGCCTTTGCGAGGGAGAGTGAACATCTGTGTCTTTTTCTTAAGCCTGTTTCTGCAGTCCAGTGATAGGAGAGCCTCTCACCCATATCCCTTGGGAAGAGCAGCACAACAGGCTTCATATTAAAAGCTGAATATGAAAAGAGCTTAGAGGCTGAATAATTTTTCTGTGAGCACTCATCACACTTTTGGCCTATCAGCATCTTGTGACCTATCCTACCTTCTCTTGAAATGTCCCCATTAGAATATTATGTAAATGGTATTGTGAAGCCAGTGTGGGAATTTGACAATATGCAATAAAAAGTGTTAACTTGAGACTGAGGCCGTGTTCTCTGCAGTACATCTGTTCCAATCTAAATCCCATCAACAGGCAAAATATTGCAGTGCAGATGTGCACTTTGAGAGGATGCATGGGTCTGGTGGCTTGAGAACATGAAAAATTCTCATCTCACCTCTCTGATGCCCTCTCCAACTGATTACACAATGGGGACCACAGAGGGCAAAAATCACATGGCTGATATTGGAGCAATGCTGGGAACATGCAAGTGCTGTCAACGCAACTGTGTTCAAGCCAGCAGTGTGAGCCTGAATGGCTGGGGGAAGAGCAGAAAAATGTGCTTGAAATGTTAGTGATCTTTTGAGCAGCTCAGAATCTCACTTCTCTTTCTTAAATAAACATGAAGCTGTTGCAAAATGTTGTTCTATTTGTAAAGCCAGGCAATGGATGATTTTTAGATATAATACTAGGGAAAGTGGTGAATGCAAGGACCCCTTGATAGTGATTTCTTTAGCTCATGGTGGTAGGGTAGGAGAGCTCATACTATTAAGAGAGTTTTATGACCTTGTTCACTGGAACAGACTAGCTTTGCTTTCTAGTGGTCGCCCTGCTTCATGGAGTAAAATTACCAAGTGGTTACTTACTTGTATGCAGAATGGGATTTTGTCATGGGAGCATAAATTTTAGGGAAGGAATCTTTTGACACTATAGACTTCCTCAGAGCAGACACCTTTTGCAAATACTGCTACACTCTTGGTATAATCCTAAAGAAAAAGAAAAACTTGTCCAGAAGCAACTATGGGGATAAACTGTGAAGTAGTAACTGTGTCGCTGGTGACTCATTGATGTGTAACTATTAAAAAAATTCCAAGGTTATAAAGGCAGAAGGACCACTGTGCATGATCATGAAGGAGAAGAAAATCACTTGTCACAGACATTAAGCAGAGATTCATTCCTCAGACTACCATCTGCTTGATCGAGAGCAAAAAACTCTTGGGAAAACATCCTATCTTGATTGTAAAATTAGCAGTAATGAAGAATTTACCTCATCCTTTAGTAGAATCTGCTGGAATAGTTGCCCTTCCTGTTTTTAAAATAACCCACCCACAACAGAAGAAAATACCTTCTTACCCATACTTGTCTAACCTTAGTTTATCAGGTTTTGGCTCTTTGTGATTTTGTGGACTGAATGGAAAGGCCCTCTACTTTCCCAAGCAGGTACTCACATCTTGATTAAATACCAGAAGTTTTTCATAATGCAGCAGGTTTTTCTACTCTAATGATTCTTGTTTGGGTGATGCTTTCCTTCACACATGGGAACATATCCAATGTCCTCAAATTTCTCATGTTCCAGTTTATAATGTGGGACGGGAAGTCTCAAGACAGTGTTTTTTGTAGAAGTGCAGCTCTGCATGTCTTCAGATTCATAGATTTAAAGCACAGAGAAGTAATTATAATAATCTAATTGTATAGTGCAGGCCAGAGAATCTTACTCAATAATTTCTACATTGAGTCCACAGTGTATTTTGAAGTATTGCTTCTTGGCTGGAAACATACTCAGTCTTTACTAATACTTATAGACTTCCAAGTATGTGATCTGATTTGCATTGCTGCTAGACCTGCATTTCATTTTTGATGCTGCAGCAAATGGACTTTGGGCTGAGTTGGCCAAATTCAGTGATGCTGAAAGACAGGCTGGTTTGCTACATACCTGAGAGCCTCACTGAGTTGGCCAAATTCAGTGATGCTGAAAGACAGGCTGGTTTGCTACATACCTGAGAGCCTCAGCACCTGTGAAATTTCAAATTGCAGCCATGATTCCTTGATGATGAAAACCAAGCCTTGGAGCTCTTTGTTCCTTACTTTCCCTTTCATGGCATTATAATTATTTGCAAAAAGAGCTGAGGGCATAAAATTCAGGGGGATGAAATAAAGCACTGGCTCATTCATGTGGATCACTTTTTTTTTTCCGCTGAGCTCTTTTTTTTTTAATCTTTAAAAGATCCTTGAAAGCAGGGAATTTTTCTTCTTGAAACTGAGGATTGAGAAGGTTTTGCTTCCTTTTCAACTCTGGCAAAGGCTTCATGGCTGACAAGTGTATCTCTGGAGGAGTGCAGACAAGAGACTCAAGTTCTCTGTGGATCTTGGATCTGGCTGATGCCTGAGGGAAAGGAGATTCTTTACTTGAGTTCGGTGCGGCTGTAAGGTAGATTATTAAGATTCCCTTTTGCAGGCACCTTGGTTGCAGCCAGCCCCAAGGCAGAGGAGACGACGTTGACCCACATTACCAGCATAGGTGCATCCATTTGTTGGATGCATTGTTGGATCCATGACTGCTGTGGTGTCTGCTGGCCCCTCTGCTCTGGGGCTGCATCTGCAAACTGGATGCTGCCTCCGTTGGGTTTCACATCACCTGGGAGCTGTTCTCAAACAGCAAATAGTGCTGAGTGGCCCCAGCTCCTCATCACCAGCTGGGAATGAGGATGCTGAGTACATTGAATGGCAGGTGCAGTAAGAAGACCCCTGTAGATGAAGGTCCTGGGTACCTTGGCTGGGGCAGCTGTAGGGTTACAGGCACTGAACTCTCATGAAAATTGGGTGAGGAGCCCAGCTCCTTCTTGATTGTTTCCCCTGCAAAAATTCCTTTTGGCTCAAAAGAAACAAAATCATAATGTACAAATTCTATGGCTTTGTTCTCCTGAAATAGGTGGTGAACAGCAGATTCACATTGGAGGATTTTATTTGCTGTGGCTGTAAGATCAGGAGGGTACAGATAAAGCATGAGGCTTTTCTACTGCAGGAACTGAAATAGTATTTTCTAAAGATACTGTCTTGGCTAGTCTGACTGTTCTGGCACAAAAGAAATGCCTCTACATTTTGGAACAACTGGTTTGTGTTTCCTCATGTTATTAGTTACCTGAAAATAGCTCTTTCCTTTGTACATATGTTTTAATTTATCTTCCTAGACTAGGATATTTTATTTCAGGCTTGCAACTGTAGT
The DNA here is from genome assembly GCA_013400975.1 of Atrichornis clamosus. Taxonomy (NCBI): domain Eukaryota; kingdom Metazoa; phylum Chordata; class Aves; order Passeriformes; family Menuridae; genus Atrichornis; species Atrichornis clamosus. The sequence continues at coordinate 101,916 of WBMZ01005349.1, forward strand.
ATTTACTTCCCTCAGGTGCAGTGGAAAGATGCAAGCTGCACAAAATAAGGCACACTTGCTCTTTGTATTAGATTGCAGATCCCTGCACATTAAGAAGAAAAAGCTGTCTTTGATTCCCTGCCATTAAATACTTGTTATGTTGTTTATAGGGTTTTAAAATTAAAACCTCACCTGGTCATTTCAGCACTTGTCACCTTCTACCTTTCTGCCTCTCAATAGAGCATTTATAAGTGTTTCTATTGGCTTTTTCTGCCTAGCAACATTTGTTGCAAGTAGTTTAGGGAAAAAAAATGTCTTTCCATCATAAATCCAAAGCTGCAGCAGGACTTAACAACCTTTAGTTATCTTTCCTCGGAGTTCTCTTTAGAAAGAAAGAACTATCTGATGTGATAAAAATGAAGACTTGGTGCTATGAAATCTCTGTTTACATTCTGCAAACCTGACTTTTTTCCATCAGAGCCTGTTTTTATGAAGCAACTTTTGAGATGTCCCTCACTTCCATGCTCTTTGCTGAAATAACACAACCGGTGCTGGGGTGTTTGTGGCTGATTGCTGTGGCATGGAAGTGAGCTCTGGGGCTGTTGTCTCTGATCCTGTGTGCTAAGGGAGGGCCCAAATGAGAGGCCAGTTTGACAAATTACTCTGCAGAGAACAACCTGTTCCCTGCAAGTTTGTGCTCTCTTTCTGCTGCATAGGTCTAACGTGGCCAATTGCATTTTGATGTGTTTAAACAATGACATTTCTGTCACTTTCTGTGGCAGTCAGTTCCATGTCTTAAGTGCCAGAGCTGTCCCAAACTTGAGTTTTCTATCTGACAAGACAGGGATATTTCAATTTCTTTGTCCATCTAGACATTTTGATGAAGTATCCCCAATGGGCACTACTGATGATTCTGCAAGTTACAGGATTTTAGTGAAATTTGACCTAATATTTCCTTTTTCTAGTTTCAATTTTTGCATCCTTTTTGATGAGGTAAATAGGACTATTTTTTTCTGTCTGAATCTGACAGGACTTGGATCAAACGTTTAGACCTTTCACGTTCTGATGATTACTAATAGCTCCCTGGTCCTTGATTTGCCAAATTGTGTGCCTAATTATTTTAATCTCACCCACAAAGACTATGTTTCACTGTGGAACAGTTAATTCTATTTACTCTACGAATTTTGCCCAAATTCTTGTTATTCGGTTCACAATGTGATTAAAATCTGATTTTGAATTGAGAATAAATCTGCTGGATTCATTGGAGGTCCCTAACACAGCATAGCTACGATCTGACTCGGATTTGTTTGTATAAGTATGGTTTTCCCAGTGCTATATATAGATGGATTTTAGGAAGACAATGTTTTAATAGTTTCTTACTTAAAAGCCATTGGTTATACAACAGTCAGGATAATGGTAATTTTCATTAAACAGAAATTTGCTTTCAATGGCTTTGGATTAGTTTGCGTTGAAATACCAATAATGTAGAAGAAGAAGAAATGTGCCATGGGGTAGAGATGGTTTCAAATGCATTTTGCAGACAAAAGTGAGTCAAATGGACTATTTATTGAATTGTGCTGGTGTTTTCCTTTCTGTTGAAAACTAATATTGCAAATATGCTTTTTTTTGGTTTTGTTTTTTCTTGGCATCAAGCTCTTGTAACAGACTTGAACCATGTTTCAATCTCTAAGACCCCTGACTCTTCCCCTGCCTTGTGGTTGAACGGAGAGGTCAACCTCTTTGGGGTACAGCAGCTCAAAAGTCTGTACAGGTGCTTTCAAAGTCCTCCATGAGGGAGATTTGGATGCTTTCCCACAACTTGAAGATCTACTTTTATCACGGAAAGCTTTAAATTTCAGTGTCCATTTATTTGCACTGGTTATTGAAGTCTAAAACAAGTTCACTGGAAATAGGGTCTAAATGGGGTCTCGTCTTAGAACTTTGCAGTTGGTATAGACTGATGAGGCTCTTCAGGTGGGGGCAAAGTTCAGGATGTAAAACTGAGATTTCTGTACTTTTCACTTTGGCGATATGGAGATGGTCGTGTTCAATCACTTGAGGAATGTGTTAGTCATTGCATTCAGGTTATTGCTGAAATGGAACCTCTTGAATTATTGGTATAAAAATCATAGGTATCTTGGGGACAAAGCTTATCTGTGCCTGTATTTTTTTTCTATATAAAGTTAAACATGGATTTATCGAGAACATTTGTTGTAAAAAGCCCCCAGAGCCTCACCTCTGCTTCCAAGCCCCAAGTTGGGTGCATGAAAGCCCTATTCTTTCTGATAATGTCTGCAAGGATTTAATGCTGTCACACTCCGCAGACTGACAATTTTCAAAAGACAGCCTCTGCTTCTTTCACAAGCTGTCAACGGGAAAAAACTTTTTGCCTGTTTGGTGTTCAGCGTTTATTGCTCAAGTTGTGTGGTTGGTTTGGGGTTCACATGCAAGATCAGAGGGTTATAGGGAAGGTGCCTCTGAGAAAATTAATCTCTCAGGGACAAAGTAAAATGGATTTCAAGAAGGAAGATGTTTCAGGAGATAGATGCAGGAAAATTTAGTTTGTTTTGATTGAGGTCGTCAGTGCTGCATATTTAAGCTGAAGATCAACTCTCATTAAGTTTAATTGGATATCTGTATTAAGTAGGTGGCTTTTAAAATCTTTCCCTTAATACATTCCTGTTTTTCTGCACAGAAAATATTATCCACAAAAATGCATCTGGCCTCCAAATTCTAGAGCTTTTTTTTTTCTTAGCTAAAAGAGAAGTTAGATGAGTATTTTATTTATGGGATGAAGTAGATATTTGTCTTGTTCAGCTACTAATAATATTTGTATAAATCAGTTAATAAAATGAACATTGCTGTTCTGATAGCCTCACTGGGACACGGTATGTATTTTTAAATGTATTTTATTAATGTGAGTATCTCCCAACCAAACTTTCATACTTGCATCTTTCAAACACTTGAAAAATGACAGCTGAAAATGGAATACATGTTTGCAAAATAGTAATAAAACTTCCAGTGAACAGTTGTTGTTCTTATCTGTGTAATCAGTTGGTTTCTCTAAGAGGATGATTTGTCATGGCCTGGGACCACAGTCAAGACGAAGGTAGGTTTCTGCATCTTGTTTTACTGCTGGAGATCCTTATCTGGGTTCTAGCTCACCTGTTTGGCAGCATGGTGTAGTTATCATGAGTCAGGGCAACACGTTTCTGTGAAAACCCCACATGGCAAAGTTTTCAAGGAGCATCTGTGGAGAGACAGGGCATAACTAGCTTTGGGTGACACATGTCAAGGGAAGAGCTTGGTGCTGTGCTTCAGGAGCTGAACTGGCAGGGCTTTATGGTGCCTGGCCATGGTAGGGTCACCTGTCAGGGCCCACACCATGCTGGGCATTGTTTTTCCTTACAGAACGGATTTGGGTTTTTTTCCTGCTAACAACTTCATCTTGAGATTAGAACAGCATCAGTGCTGAAGACTGAAGCTATCTTTAATTTGATCACCACTGACACCTATGCTCGATGTCAGTTGTCCCTTGGCTGAGCGGATAGCGGACGGCTGATGCCATGCGGGATCTGCTGGGATGTGGTGAATGGTTGCCTTTGCTGCTTTCCTCCAGTCCACACACACTGCAGAGAGCATCTTGAGAAAACCCTACCTGGCAGTGTGCCCTCTTTTGCTTCTGCATCTAGAAAATTTTTGTTTGGACCAAGTGTAAGCTGACATCAAAGATGTTTTCACTTCTCTCAAAGGTTATTATTTTAAAGGGCAAATGTTGCCCAGAGCAAGATTTTAGTTTCCTCCTTTTTTTTAGTTTTGGTGACAAGCTGATTACTTTTCCTGCTGTTTTATTTTCCTGTTTTTGCTTTTCCCCAACCTTTCAACTGCCATGAAAACTCCAAACTGATTTTTGCCCAAATGCATGCAGGTGAGCTTTTAAATGTGAATTGCTCAGTAGATAAATGAGGATCGGTTGCTATATTTAATTATGCAGTCTTCTGTAATGTGTCTTCAACAAGCATTCATCTTATGGATAGTAATTATTCTTAGCATGCCCATCTGAGCAAGATTATGCTTTGGTAATTGGTTTTGAATCCTATATCCATTTTATTTTAAGCAGCACTCACTTTAATCCTTTCTATCAATGTTTGGGGATTGAAAGTGAGGTGAGAATGTGGCAGGAGCAAGGGAAAGATTCCTCTTTTTCTTTGTTAGGATGCTGCCAAGCTGACATGGTAGAAGTGGAGGGTGGTTGCGGGTGATCTCAGATGATGACTAACAGGCTGCTGGCTCATTTGTTCTCACACTGATACTGCACATCGAGGCTGCCCAGGTGATGCTGTCAGAGGGCAGCTTGTGCAGACCCTCGTGCTACTGCTGGTCCTGGAGCGCCAGTGAAAGGGTGACACTCTTCCCTCTGCGGGTGCAGGGCCACACTGATGATACCACTGTTACTCACCTGGAAGTGTGATGATTTCTCTTTGTGGCTTATGTATAGACCAGTGTCCTGGCAACCTCGGGCTGCAGGTGGGCAAATAGCTCTTCATGCTTTTGAAATGGAAGTTATAGCACTTCAGCTACGTGCCTGTACTAGACAGATGTGCATGTAACCTAGGGAAATGTTTGTGTTGTGGCTTCATTTTCCTTTTCTATGCTTATTTGGTCTTGTTGGTCACACTAGCTATTTTATTTATGCAGATAAGCTCAGACAATGCTTTCTGCAAAGATGAATTAGATATCTTCATGCTTATCTCTTCATTTCTCTTCAGTGGGAAACTGAAGCAGAGATGTTGACAAGATGTTTTCATGATCCTAGCGCGTGCTTCCAGCCAGAGGTAATAACTCTTAATGAGAAGGAAAAAAAAAGAGTAATTGCTCACGGCCGGGTTTATGGCTGCTGACAAAACCACATGTGAAAGCTCTTTGCATTGCCCTGATGTTTTAATAGATCCCCTCAAACTCAGCCTTGCCACGAATTGTCTCAAATATGCCTGTGTGCCTCCAGACATCTCTCCTTTGAAAGCCTGACTGGTAACTTGCTTATTCTTCCCCACAGCACAATCAATTGGCAGAGCTGTGTGGAAGGATGGGGAGCAGAGAGCCCTTCATTCTCCCAAACACCCTGCCCTCTGACCTGGGCAGCATTTATGTGGCACTAGACTTGAAGGTTCTTGTACCAGGGAAACATGGCATCCTCTGATGGGTCATTCCCTCGAGCAAAGGCCATTGTGTTTACACAGCACAGGCAATAAACACAGCTCTTTTTAGTTGCTTTTAGTTGCTTTTTTAGTTGCTTTTAGTTTTCAGTTGCTCAGGGAGCAACTGAAACCTCTGTTCAAAGGCTGGTTGCTAAAATCCTCAAGTCTGCATGAAAAAACAATTTGGTATAGCAGAACAACCCCTTAATCCTCTGGAGGCAGAGGAGCTGCTTGCAGAGTACCCACACCACTGACTCCTTCCCTTTGCACTATGCTCATGTCTCCTACCAGGGATGTGTTCAGTCCAGGAGAAGGTGTACCCTGCACTAGCTTGGTCAAACCAGATGGATCCAAGTGACTAGTTTGAGATCCCTGGTTCCATTTGGGGTTTTAAAATAATGGCAGCTGTCACATGTTATTACAGACAAGTGTTAAGGTGGTTTTAATTTTGAGTGGCACGATGCATCCAGCTCCTGGCGGGAAAAAATAGCATTGTGACCAGTGAACTTTGCTATCCATGAAAGGTTACTCTTACAAGGATTGATATTCCATTTGCAGAAAGGAATTTATAATTGTGTTTGCTCATACATAAGCAACAACAATATTCCTACAAAAGGAGTGAAAATGGAGATCAAGAATTCATGTTTTCTGCTCAGGAGAGGCAAGATGGATCTGTATTTGAGAACCTGAGTTTAGCTGTTTGTCCACTGTAAGAAACGAGATCAGGAAACCAGGAGGAAATTTTCATCCTGGGATTCATGCTTATCCCATCTTTGGGACTTGGCAAAAGTTGGATGGGTTTAGGGAGTTATTTCTGACTGAGCTTTGTCCTCCACCTAACTTAAAAAAACAAGCAAAGAAAAAAGCATTTCTCCTTCCATCCTTCTCATTCTTTGGGGCCAAAACAAACTTCACAATACAGAAGATCAATTCGGGGTGCTGCTAACAAGCAGGGAGGCAGCTTTCTCCTGCAAGTGTATCTCCACCAAGGGCTGAACACATGGTGAATGTAGGTGCTAGCATTAGGAATAATTATTAACATCCTGGGGAGGTAAGGATGGGCAAACCAGCATGCACTGCCTTGTCAAACCAGCATGTCATCAGCACTAGAACCAGACAATCTTTCATTTTTATTGTATTTGTGACATCTCTAATTTCCTTGGCATAATGCACTTAATCCATAATTATAAAATACACAACTAGTCCTTGGCTTTGCTCTGTTCTCATAATGTGAGAGTGATTCTGTGTTTTTATTAATTTAACTTTCTATAAGCTAACAGATTGCCATAAAAACCCCCAGAATTTCTCAACCAGTACAGCTAATAGCTGCATTTCAGCCAAGGTCCCATGGTACATGTTGAACAATAACTACCACTTCTGTGCCACTTGCAGTTTTTAATTGAATTTCTATCCCATGGATATCATGTCAGAGCCATTCATCTGCTCCAATAAGTCTTCTGATATTAAACAAGTTCTTCCAAGTTATTATTGTAGTACAAATACTGCTCGATGGTTGATTTGCATTGCATATACACTGGTCTGGTGAAGGTAATGCAGTGCAGAAAATCTTGGCTTACACAGGCACAAGCAAAGCAATTATTTTTGCTGAAATTGTTGTACTGTACCTCTCCCCTTCTTTTCTTGTTGAAATGATAAGATTTGCTCCAGACCATCATGGAGTTGTAAAATGTTTTTCCAATATCAGTGTCTCACTCTGAGCAGGACAGGAAGAGCCGATCATATCAGAAACACTCCTTGTTTCTGAGATGGTGCTCTTGATTAGAGGCTGTGACTCTTGGAACTGCCTGCACTGACATGAACTTGGACCAGACTGTCATGTGGTGGAGTCTAAATAGCTTCAGAATAATAAACTCTGGCACTGTTGAAACTGTGCTCTTGGGTTCAATGCATGGAACTGAGGGGATCCATCGTGTAGACTTTGCTGTCACATTAACTCTGCCCTTTTATTTCATCTACATAACCTTTTTCAAAAGGTGAATCAAATCATTGTGTTTCATGGAAAGATATGATTTCAGCCCCACTTTGCCAAATTCAGAGAGTTCTTATGTCTTACAGTGTGTTTTTGATACTGAAGCATTACAGTCTATAACTAATGGCTCATTTTTGGGCCCTTCTTACCCAATGGTGCCTTTGGCTGATAGCATTGAGTAAAAAAAGGCAGGGTGAGGTTTCTAACCAAATAGGGGAGAGGGTCTACATCACTAGACTGTTCAGGAGGGAGAGTCTGAACTGTGTTTTCTGGACATCAGTAAGAATAAGCAGAAAAAATGTCTTCATTGCTAGACTAGAAATGAAACACTATCTGGCAAAGCTCCTGATGGGAGTTTTCTCAGGGCTTGCAACAAGAAATGCAAGTGTGCCATGTTAAGTATGAATTATATGGAGACTCTAATGTGCAAAATTAATGGTAATTTCTCACCATGCTTCTCCCGCTCCTCTGTTTTCTATTGATTAGTATCCTAAATTCTCTTTGGGAATTAATAATTCAGTCACCGGAGAAGTCACAGTGACTCCAAGCATCTGGGCTTTGGAGTTGCTACCTCCCAGGTGGAGTTCAGTCTTAAGCCTGTCTCCTTCTCTGTTCTAGTCTGAAGGATGTGCTTGGATGCACTAGGAGGGTGCAGAGAATCACTCAAATAACTGGCCTGTTCTTGCTCTGATGTGCCAATACATAATGGTTGTCTGTGTCTGCCCTTCAGCACGTTCACAAGAAGTTCTCAGGAAACTGGGTTTCTCATCTGCAGATTACTGGTGTGAGGACAGGTCTGTGTGGGGTGCAGGCAGTGCCAAGGCCCCCAGGCTGCCCACGTCTGCAGAGAAGCTACTCAGTTCTCCAGCCACAAGTTTCAGCTAGGAGGTGTTCAATTTTATTTTTTTTTTAAAGCATCTTGGAGAAGAAATTCTCTTAATGGTGTGTGCATTGTGATGACAAGGTCTTACCCGCCCTGTGGCATAGGGACCACATCTGGGTACTGCTGAAGGGGCATCACAGGAATCTGATGCATGAAGAAGCAGCTGCCTGAGGATATCCTGGTGTCCAAGGGTGTAAACCTCGCTCTAAGGACAGTGTTTGCTGTATTTACACCCTGCTTTCTGGATCCAACACTGTTCTGGGAATTTCATGGGACAGCCCTAGGTTTAGTACTCCCTTGTCTGGATTCAACCTGTTTTCAGTTCCCACTGAGTTATCCAGGAGACATTTCAAAGCATGTAGCAAAATCCTATTTAGAGCCTGTCTAGAAACCTCAGTGTGAAAAACTCTGCCTCTTTATCTTCCTTGTAAGGTTGCAACTATGATATTAGCTTGTGACAGCAATTATTGATGGTGTCATTAAGGATGAGATAGAATTCCTGGAAATGCATTTAATATTTTCCCTTTTTGCTGCAGGGACACTGATAAGTGGTGGCAGAATGAGATATAAAAAAAGAAAGAGAGAGAGAGAGAAGGTGGGGGTTAAAGAAGCCCATGTTTATCGTTTGCCCTCATCCATGGGGAAGGGAGATTAATTCATGAAAAACTTTGTGTACTAGAGCTATTAAAGTGCAATCTTTGCAAAATAATGACTTGTAGCAAAAACTCATCATTATTTATTTTCTCTATTTTCAGGATCAGTTGTGTAAAGTATGGACAAAGAAATAACCCCTTTAGGAAGCACTCCCAAAATGCTGTTACAGTTGGCTTGAAAAGACAGCTGCTATTTCACCACACTGCTCTGATTATTGCAAACACATTGTTTTAAAGCTTAGCAGCTGTGTTAAAGTACATGATGCATATGTACATGATGTTATATCTCTTTCTGTGTTCCCTCTTTCAGTAATCACTGCACTTAAGGCTCAGTATGAACTTTATTGATCCATGATTGTGGCTCATTAACATGGGCCTATTCTCTTGCATCTGAGTCAAGGACAAATAAATATATATGTGTGTAAAATGGACTCTGGGGGAGGGCTTTTTTGACTTCATGGACTGTGATTAATATAGGCACACACCACAGGGGTTAAAGAGGTATTGGGAAGGGGAGGGATGGGGTAAAATGAATCGGGGGAAGCTTGGTTAAGCTCAGCAGATTTCCTGTAGCAGGAGATCATCTTACCTGTTTGTATTTTCAACTGGCTAAATGACACAGGTTCATTGTGGTACTTACTCAAAAGCGGGTGATGGGGAATGTTCTGAGGAACGTGCTGTACTCTACTGGGGCTTCCAGTTTTGGATGTGATGAGCAGCTGCTTTTGGACATATATTAGCTGAGAGCCTAATGTTAAAACACGAGCAACACTCAAGGCAATGTGGTTAATCCAGCAGGTTTCCTATACAAATGCCCTCCCAAGGATCTTTTGAAGGGACAAAGGTGGGTGAAAAAAATTCATCTGTTCCGAGCCACCGGCCACTCATCACAGCCTTGATTCTTTGGAATAAGCAGAGATGCACCACTTTTCCTACATGTTCTTGTGCTCAGGGTGTCCATGCACTGCTCACTGAAGCATCAATGTCTTGGGGTGACTGTATGACACCGTTTTTATCTCATATCGTCGCTTTATACTAAACATGAATTCTGTGCCTCTGATTTGAATCCAGGAATTTTCAAGGACAAACACAGACACTCTGCTCCGGGACTTGGGCAGGTTTCTTGTTTTTCCTCTCTTGTCATGACTAAATGCTTATGCCAGAAATCATGACAACATGTGAATCTTCCTCTTTTGTACCCATATTTAGTTTTCTCCACTGTCCTCAGAGTAAATAAAACATGTAGATATGTGCATGGACAAGTCTGCAGAACTGCACCAAGTGGTTGATCAGACCCTTGTTGACTGCAGGGGGTTTATTTTCAGAGCATTACTATTCAGCCTTCAGGAAGATTCATTTCCAGAATGTTAAAGCTGATGTTAAAACAAACCATGTGCCTGCTGGTAAGACAGCTAAAAAGGATAAGGAAATAGCCAATGATGAGTTGCCACTACTTCCTAATTAATCATGGGCTATTGCAATTTACCTGCTAAAAGATGGGCAACCCTTTATGCTGACATTATCTGTGGGGGACTTAATGCTACCCTCCAGGAGTGTAGTATCATGATTCATTTTGTCATTGGCTTCTGAAGTATCAGGTTGAGTAGAACGAAGGAAAAGAAAAAAGCCATTTCTCTCCTGGTCTAGATAATATCACTGAAAGAACTTAAGTGCCACTTTAAAACCTTTCAGTGGCTCTGAGCAAATCATGCTGGGTTAGAGTAAAATTAAAGATACATTTCACAATTTATTGCAATTTGGCTCTAACTTTTTTTTTTTTTTAAAGCATGGATCCATGGGCAGTGCTGTCAGAAATATGAGCAACTGTTGGTTGATCACTAGGCAGAATCCCTGAGTTAGACTGGAGCCCAAGTTCAAGTGAAGGGCATGGCTAAAGGCCCAAAACATACAGTCACGGACTTGAATCTGGCATGGATAACTGTGGATCTCAGTTTACAGTTTGAAATGTCTGCCTCTATGTGAGCCTTTGTGGGAGATGCCATACTCCAATCTTGGTGGCGGGAACAGCAGCAAAATGTGTCCTCCTGTGTAAAAATCACAAAAGAAGCCTGTGGCAAAGTAGAAACCTTGCAGGTCTCCCAAGATACCTTCCAATGTCTTTAGTACAACAGAATTATTTCTGCAGTGAACCTCGGAGCCTGCATGTTGATTGTTTGTGTTTGAGCCTTTCCATGATTAAATCCAAAGACATAAAGAAAATCCATGGTGTGTTTAGGAAAAGGACTTTAGTATCCTGGATTGTGGACAACTTTCCCCTTTCATTTGCCTTGATAATATGCAGCTCTTTATAATCTCCATTTAAATAAAAGTCAAGACTTCAACATGAATAAGAACCACCTTTTCAGCACACCACTTTAGGAGCAAAGGCACAGGGATATTTATCCTTGTGCTTCAGCTTCAAAACAAAAATATTCCTCCTTTAACACCTAGAGGAAATATCATTCTACCATGTAGTATTAGAGCCAATTCTCAGTTTGAATAAGTTTAAGTTGGATCTTTGTAACTATTTCTTCAGACAATCCATCAGACTGGAGAGATGACTGGTCTCTTCTGGTGCCTCCTTTTCTTTCCTTGTCTCTCAGCCTAAGATATCTTACCTCTAGAGTTTGAGGGGGATGTGCATTTCCTTGTGCTCCATTTCCTATTCCTTTATTAAAAAGACAATCACCCAGCTGTCTCCTGGGGGACTTGCTGATTCTGATTGCCTTTTCAAGCCATTCCCACTTTATTGATCTTCTGTCTGAAAAAATTCCAACAGGTTTATTCTCCCAAGGCAAAGTATTTTGTGTTAGATGAGCTTTTGAGGACTAAGTGCAGAAGATGACAGGAGAAGGAGGCTTTTCTGGGGTAAAATTATGCCTGAACCTACTGTGGTTTGAAAGATATTAGGCAGTGAGGTCTTAGGACATGATAGCTCAGTTGTGTGCTCTCTGAGTGCCCACGACTGGCAAGCGTGTGGTGGGGCAGAGGATGATCCCTGCCCTGAGCATCTGCCCTGCGGATCACAGCCGTTAATTAACCTTGGATAACACTCAGAAAGCTCACCTTTTTGGAGAGTCTGTACTGACACGAGCTTAGACCCCAGTGTCTGCATTTTGAAAACATGGTACCTGGAGACAAGGCCGCTAATCCTCGTGCTCAGGGAGTGAATAAGACTCACACTCGACCAGTGCTACTATGAAATATCTACATGCAGTGTAGCACTGGATTTAACTGCAATATGAAATGTGTAATCCAGCTGCTGATCTGACTATTGCCCAAGCCAAGAAACTGCGTGACAACCGTCTTTCAGTTTTGCACTTACATCCTTGTCCTTGTATTTCTCAACCAAAATTCTCCACTCTGAGGAACTAGGAGAGGATAGTGTTGTAATCTGACTGTCTGGATGAGAAAAGAACAGTCATTTGGGAGCATTCAGAATAACCCTAGCTTATTGCCTGGGGACCTAGTTGTATAACCAGGTCACCCTGCAAAGCAAGTAGTGCAACCTACAGGAGAGCATTGTCAGCTGTGTAATTTGGCCTGGAAGCTCCTTCTGTCTGCTGAATTATGATGTCTGTGTTATGTGATGCTCCAAAACGTTATTTCAAAAAGCTGGGAGGGTTTACAGACCCTGTCATGGATATTTCAGTGGTAATTGGAATGGATAAGCTTCAAAGGATTCAGGAATGTGCTGATTTTATGTTTTGTTTTATTTATTTATTTCTCATATTGAAAGACAACTTGTGCTGAAGTCTGCTCTGGTGGGAATATGTCATCACAAAATACCTGGTGAGAGCAATATTAGCCTGAGACTTACTTGTGTTCTTTTATGGCTCTAAATTCTGTTTGCTTCTTTACAAAACTAAACTTGCACTATTGTGGTGTCTTGTATATATATGTTTAAACTTTGAAGGTTTTCAGAAATGCAGACCAGCAAATGGAAAATTGCAACATGCTTGCAAAATGCATTGCATCCTCTTATTAATGTTCTTATTAGTCTGTATATTTATAGATATACGCAGATGTAGTGGGTCCTGACCTTTATTGTGTAAATTTGTGTAAATCAGCCAATATTACTCATTCACTTGTATGTTATAGGGACATACTGACTTTAACTAATTGGGGATCTGGTGCTATCTTATTAGTTCTGTAAAAGTAGCATGTAGAGGCTCTCAGTTATGTTGTGACTGGAGGTAAAGACGTGTTCCCAAGTCTAGAAGGTTATACTTGCATTGCCAGTCCCCAGCTGTCTCAGGTGGCTGCATCTCATGAGCTTTGAATTTTTTATTTTTGGAAACAGTAAGAATCAATTTTTCCCCAGGAACCTAAGTTAACTAAATGTGAAACTGAGTGCTGAGGAACTCTGCCTGAGGTCAGGCAGGATTCTGTGGTATTTATGTTCAGATTGTGTGGGTGTGCTGCTGGGGGCAGTAACCTCTGTGGGTCACAAGTAGGGGTAGACATAAGGCTTGTGGGAGAGGGGCCATCTGAGGCAGGAACTGGAAGAAGCTGCAGGCTGACTGTAAAAGTTGGCTTGGGAATTGTCTGCAATTTTTAATATCTGTGTCTAAAGAACTGGACTAAACTATCTTTATCACTGCCCCTTTTAAAATTACATCAGTTTTGCAAAGATTTGCTGATAGTTTGAAAAATTTAACATGCATCGTGTTATTTTAGAGATGACTCAGGTTCATCTAAATGTCCCCACAGTACTGCCTACCACTGATCCCAAAATAGGCAGACAGTGTCAAAGGCAGGCTTTGGGTAAATCACCATCCCAGAGGCCAAGAGTGGACACGTTTGCATCCCCAGCTGCGAAACTGAGATTCGAGTCACCTGTCCCCCTCTTTTAGAAGGATATGGTGACCTCTTGTCAGGGTAGTTTGTATAGCCCAGAGTGTGCTTATTCTCTCAGTGGTTGGAAGGAATTCTCTGCCATCCACAACCACCACAAAAATATAGAGTTTAGTGATGGGGCAGTTCCACAGCCTCCCCTTGACATTTTGTTCAAGATACATTTAAGAGAAGTTGCAGTTTAAATATGAATGTCTTAGTGTACATGTTAAATTGAACTTCTAGAACTGCTTCAGAAAATCCTATATTCAAAGCACTTCCTTTTGCTATAAAATAATGCAAATTAAAATGATTAGCTACTTCAGAGAATCGTTAGAGAAGCATTTTTAGCTATAGTAATAAAAGTAGAAAAGGGCTTGGGAAGGGCCTTGTTTCTAATTAATTATCTAATTAATATCTGATTAATTAATGAGGCTTTGTCATCAAAGCTGCCTTTTATCTTTGAGGCTATTAAAGTGTCCTTTAGACCAAATTTCTTGAATATGTGTTGATAAGGCCATCTTTGCTGAGTCAGTCAAGTGCTTGGAATAAAATCCATATGCTGCCTTATCAGGGATGCATAAAACACCTCTTTGGAAAATTAGAATACATCAGAATCAAGAACACGATAAATATGTCAGATCTTTTAGACAGTACAAATGGAAAATGAGTAATGATGAAGTGTAGTTCTTCAGAGCTGTAAAAAAGTAATGTTTTTACATAGACTTTACAGTAATGAAATGACCAGAGCAGAAAAAGTAGAGGCCCTTGTGAAGTCAGGCTGTCTTAGCTCCAAGTTGTCGCTGTTTCATGGTGGCTGAACTCTGTCTTGGGCGGTGTCTGCAGGGATGAGGTGTCCTAATCTCACATGGTGAGGTTCTGTGAGGTACCATTTCTACCAGTAGGCATCAACTTTGCCTGGCCACAGCAAGGATTGCCAGCAGTTCATCAGTGGTGTAATGGGACAAGCATGCAACGAAGTGAAAGGCTTATCCCAGCTTTTGAGGAGAAGCCATTTCACATTTTATCAGGTCTCTGCTTATATTCTTTATTCTGCCAGCAACTGTTGGGAAATCCATATCATACTTCTCTTCTTATCTCTGCTCTGTTCGTTTTGTAATGCTATAAATTGTGTAAGTCACAGTGGAGTCCTGGTACCATTTGGCACCTGCTTCTTGAAGTAATCCTCATACATATCCTCACAGAATAATAGTATTTAAAATGTAGAGCACTGGAACATTATAATAAATCAAGAACTTTTGATCTCAGCCATGATGGTTGAGGTACTTCCCCTTCATTTGTACTGCCAGATCAGTGCATGAAATTTTCTAATCCATTTAGAGTGAGATACACCTTGCTTTGCGCTAGTTGTGTGTTGGTTGCTCTGGTCTCCTTTTACACTGAAAAGTGGAAGACACCTTCATTTAAGATGAGATAAATGGCCATGGTAGAGAGAAGATGGAATTTTACAACTGTGGGAGTAGAGTTATTTCAGTTTCACAGTAGGAGGCACCAATCTTTGTTGCTTTGTGCCTGCTTATCGTGGGCTATTCTGCAGCAGAGTGTAAAGTGATGCTGTGTAACCACATCTGCAGCCTGCTTGCTCTGATCAGGATCCCAGGTTCTCTCAAAGGATACTTTGCTATGGACTTTTATAGTACAAGTTCTTGCCTGCCATCAGGTGTTAGGATCCATCTGTTTAGTTTGGTTTATTTCTGCTTCAGAGTAGAGAGTTTGCCATCCTTTGGTAGAAGCAAAATGTTGAGACAGCTTCAGAGCTGCCTTTAGCCAAATCTGCGTCCCACAGTCCCTGAGACATAGTGCCTCTAAAAGCCCTAGATCAGGGAATGGCAGTCTAGTGCTCAAAGTGTTTCTTCTGGTTGATCTGGCAACTCCTAGTTCTGCTTTGCCAAGCACCTCTCGCTTTTTCTGCCATTCTACCCATTTCCTGCAGTCCTCCTGCCCTCCCTCTTCATGGCTCAAAAGAGGCCCTTCCTTATTCATATGGTCCTACAGATTATTTTAGATCTGAAACTTCTTCTGCCTTTCCACAGAAATGGTGTACCTGGAGGTAAGGGTGCAGAAGACAGCAGAGACTGGGGAAGGACAGCACATTTTCTGATGGTGAATGCTATTCAGGTACCCAGTGCATTTTGTTCTGGGTGGTCAGTGATTGCTGGGGATATCCAAGGCGTCACTGCTTGGTGGTGCTTTGTCACCTACAGGACAAGTACCATGCAAACATTGGCTTCCAAGTTAGTCCCCACCATCCTTGTAGGGAAAATACACAAAAACTGCATCTCCATAGAGTGTTCATGCCCATCTGAGTAGTCATTTCTAGTGGGGAATGACT
The DNA here is from genome assembly GCA_013400975.1 of Atrichornis clamosus. Classification (NCBI taxonomy): domain Eukaryota; kingdom Metazoa; phylum Chordata; class Aves; order Passeriformes; family Menuridae; genus Atrichornis; species Atrichornis clamosus. Next base: position 117,808 of record WBMZ01005349.1, read on the forward strand.
GGTGTGAACAGTCCCCCTGCCCTGTGCAGTGGTCAAATGAAATGCTGACCAGCGATCAGCCACTGGAAATGTGACTGATATTCAAGGTTCCTGTGTTTTATTGGCCATAAATCCAGAGTTGGAATATTCTCTATCCTTTTGTTCAACCTCTGAGACATCCAGGGTCCTCCCAAAGGCTTGTATTGAATGAACAAGAGAGGATACCTTTCCCATAAAAAAAAAAAAGAGAGAAGAATCTTCAAGAAAAAAAAAAAAAAAGGAGGCCAGTGTGCATAGTTATCTCCTCTCACCTTCATTTTGAATTGTGAATCACAACTACTGATGCATCATGGCAGCTCATTTTGCCTTGCCAGTCGCCCTTGTACATTATAGATGGAAATTTATCAACAAAGGTCATCTTCAAGTCTTTCAGATGTTTGGTGATGGAAATTGCCATTAATCAAAAAGAAAGGGGGTGGAGGAAGGGTACTGTTATCATAAAAGTAATTGAGGTATTGTGCTGTTTACATGACATCCAAACTAAAATGAAAAAAACTTTTTTCATGAGAAATTACTAAAACTATGATCTGCTTGAATTTCTTTTTCCCCAGTGGGCTCTCTGGTTTTAGATACTTTTGAACCTTTATGGAACTGAAAGTCCCCTAGAACTGGTGGGTTATGGATCCAGAAGTATTGAGAATGTAAAATCTTCCGTATGATGGCAGAAAGCGTTTTTATTTAGATTGTGTGAAATACTCTGGGTTTATGCTGATATTCTCAGATAGTTGGTTGTTTTGTTTTGCTTTTTTTTTTTCAAAAAGATCTTCCTGTTAAAGATTGGTCCCTGAGGCATCCATGACAAAAGATGTAATTGGACTAGTAAAACTAGTCATAGAATGAATGTTCAGAGGCACAAATAGGTTGTACGAGGAGTGACTGAATAAACACAGAGAGTCTTGAGAATGGAAAAAAACATCTGTGGAGAATATGACAACAATCAATGAAATTACAAATGGCAGCATAGGGCTCCATGGTTTTGTACTTGTTAAGTGATTGCAGTTAAAACAAAAGGGAACCTCTCTTCATACAGCACAGAGCTGTGGTGTTTACTACCTTGTGATAGCAAAGTTGCCAAAAGGTTCCCTGCGAGATTAGAGAGATTTATAGAACTAAAAGCCTACTGGTGGCTCTTGCATGCAAAGGCATCATCTTCAATTTAGAGAGCCTGTGATATTGCTATAGGCCGGGACATTACACCAGGAAGCAGCACCACGTGCTTGCTTGATTTCTATTCACTTCCCCAGAGCTTCACTGTGGCCCTTAGTTTTCTTTAGTGAGATGGAGACAAAGGGAACCAGTTGTTTCTGCTTGGAGTTGTAAAATATTTTGGTTTTATATTTATTGTAGTCACTAAACTCAGGGTTGGGTAAAAACAAGCTCTCGGCAAATACTGTGCTCTGGTGAGCGGCACATTCGCAGACTACACATACTGGAATTTCCTTGGTTAGCGAGTAGGCTTAGCTCCACGGGGCTTTTATGGATACCTCTGTTGTAAAAAGTCCACATCCAGACTTAGGTCAATTCCAGAGAGGGAAGGACTGAGAACTGGATTTTGTTTGTTACCTCCATTGATGCCATTTTTTATGCTATAACCGTACCAATGGTGTCCTGGCTGTGAGGTTAGAAGGGCCTTTGCCATGACCTAGTTAAATGGGATTTTTTAAATGCTCTGTTATTTTTTGTTTTGTTTTGTTTGGGCTTTTAATTAAAAAAAATTTTTATTTTATATTATTTTATTTTATTTTGTCAGCAAAAGTGTCTATGTGTGTGGCCAGTTCAGCCAGACAACCTTGCAGTGGTAGTAGTGGATGTTTCTGGGTGCTGCCTCACTGGACTCTGACTTGGGAGGGGTCTTTTCTCAGTGTGTCAAGGCTTCAAAAAGGCCTATCTCAGGGAGGGTAATTTGAGGGGGTGGAAGGGGAAGGGAGAGAAGGAAACAAATTGTTTCACAAGCAATGTAAGACTGGCTGCCTGAATTCCTGTGTTGTACAGTTGAGTTCTTTGTAGAGTATTAATATGGGAGCTGTGTTTGAATGTTTTCCTGCAGCTGGATGTTCAGAGAAAAGTGCCTGCTCTCAGGTTTCATGGGATTTGGTTTTATGCTGCAGCTTTTCTCTGAGCCCTCATAATTGCTCTCCTTTTGCTGGCTCTTGATTTTCATGAAACTTATAGAAACTTTGTTCCTCTTGGGTTTTTGTTTCTCTACCAAACTGGGAGAAAGTTGGCCAATGGGTGAAAGCAAGAAGTTGTTTGTGGGGTATGTAGAGACAAGCATGCTGCCAGCAGACAGTCTGCAGGCCCATGAGAAGAGAAGCAAATATTAATCCGGTCTGTGCATGTTCCTGTTGCTCTCTGAAGTGCACAGAGAGTCGGGATATTCTGCTCATTTAAGCAGGGCTGTGCCTCCACACAGTTCTCAGAGTGGGGCTGCAGGTATGTGTAGTGAGACTCTGGTCTGGAGATGAATGCATAAGCTTTAGAAGCAGCTTTAAAAATGGCTGAAAATCTAAAATAAAAAGCATGATGGCTCCTTCTCCACACATAGAAAGAATCACAGGCACAGAGGGGAAACCTCCTGACAGGAGAGTTGGTGGAGAAGGTTGGCTTGTTCATCCCAGTCGTTCAGTGCCAGCATTTGCAGCTCTTTTTCTCCTGAGACTGATACATGTTTTATAGCTTATCTCCATAGCTGAATAGCTTAGACTTCAAACAAACAAGCCTGCCTTTCTCTGTCTGACAGAACCCTGAGATGGAAACCGTCACAGAGGAGAACTCTTCTAAAAGCTATTCACATGGCATTCTTTCTGCCTCTCCATACCTCTACTTCATATCTATGGGATTGAGCACATCTTATTAACAACACGAAGTCTGCTGGCTCAGGCCAGTTTGTTGGATTCACAGGGAAGCTCAGGCTCAGACTTAGAGGAACAAGAGGGATTTTGTTAGCTCTTGGTGCACTGAGTTATGACCAGGTTTTGTACAGAGAAGCTTATTTTCCTGGGTGTATCCTTTGCACCTTGCTCTGCCAGACTGCAGCACTGGGACGTTGCAGCAATGGTTTAAGCACATCATATCCTGTCGAGGTAGGGCAATGGAATCAAGCAGGTGATTTTTCTCCCCAACTGTTTGTAACAGAATATGAATATGGGAGAATATGAAGTATCCCAGTAAAGTACTACATTATAAACCTTGCATTTCCAAAGGGAATATGTATAATTTGGTAAGGAGCAAAAACTCTGATGCAGCCTAGACCCTCAAGGTCATCATCAGAAACATGGCCAAACCCATATTATTCCAGACACGTGGGACAAAACACGGACCTAGTTTTTACCGGGTTGTTATATACGGCCAGAGTCCATTCCACGTCACAGAATCAATTAGGTTGGAAAAGACCTTTGAGATCATTGAGTCCAAACTATGACCAAACACCATCACGTCAGCTAGACCAAGTCCAGTCTTTCCTTAAACACCTCCAGGGATGGTGACTCCACCACCTGCCTGGACAGCCCATTCCAATGTCTAATCACTCTTTCTGTGAAGAAATTCTTCCACATGCCCAACCTGAACCTCCCATGGCACAGCTTGAGGCCATGTCCTCTAATTCTATCACTTTTTACCTGGGAGAAGAGGCTGATCCTCACCTGGCTACTTCCAGGTAGTTGTAGAGAATGACAAAGTCTCTCCTGAGCCTCCTCTTCTCCAGGCCAGATAAACCCAGCTTTCTCAGCCACTTCTCACAGGACTTGTTCTCCAGACGCTTCACCAGTTCCACTGCCCTTCTCAGGACACACTCCAGCACCTCAACGTCCTTCCTGAATTCAGGGGCCCAGAACTGGACACAGCACTCGAGGTGTGGCTGAGTACAGGGGTAGAATCACTGTAACAGTCCTAGTCCTGCATTGTTAAGAGTTCCTGTGCTACCAGCAGTGTATTGAGGTGCAACCGTTTATTTTGTGAAACCATTGTTAAAAACACCTTTATGTGTATACTTTGTGTGGTTAGAAGCAATATACAAATATCAGCTTGAGACTGAAGGCAGTAACAGTCTTCCAAGATGATGAAACTCCAGGGATGGCTTCAATGAAGCAACCCAGAGGAGAACCAGTGAGGCAGAATCAGTTTGCCATTAAAGGCCCAACCAAAGTTAAAGCAGGCATTTGGGGTGTGACTCATGGAAACTGCCTTTCATATCACTGAGTTTTGTGTCATTTTGATATAACTACAACCTTTCTTCCTCTCTACTACTTTAATAATATGTTTTGAAGTGGATCATATTCTGACCAGAAGAATGGGAGAGAATATGGTATCCAGTCTGCTTGTAGTGTCAAACAAGAGTAAGGATGTGCGGGCTAGTTAATTTAGAATTAATTAGAAATTTAGAATTAGAAATAATTTAGAATTAATTTAGAATTGGAAATAATTAGTAAAGGAGAAGGGTTCAAGTTAAGATTAAAAGTCAAAAGTTTCTGTTTTACCTGTGCATCACATTTCTTTAAATGTTCAGGATTGGGTTGTTAAAATTAGCAGCCAATTTTTTTTTTTTTAATTTTTTTTGGTAAATCCTTATTTTCAAATTAGGTGATTTGGTGGTAGGAGTTGAGCCATACACTAGACAATTGCAGAAGCTGAAAGCTAATTGTAGATGCTTGCTTTTGAAAAAATGAACCACTACTTAAGTGAGCTTTCAGTTTCTTCATCTCTAGAATAGAGATAATATTTCCCAGTATGGATTTTGGGACTTTGTTAGTTTGAATGGATTAGCACGAGACAAAAGCTTTGGATTTTTTGGCCAGGAAAGTACTATGGAAATACAGTATATTATTGTGATATCCTTTGAGATATTTCTGTGAAGCCAGTGGTGACTGTCATGATAATAAAGAAAGCTCGGAGAAGCTAACGAAATAATGATCTTACTTCCTTTTAGCTATCCTTTGAAAGGGCAAATGCAATGAGTGATAATGGTTTAATGAGAAAGAGTCATTAGGGCATCCAGCCTGCATCTTTAGAAGTGCAAAGCATTTTGGGAGATCTTAAAATTACTCCGAGAACAAAACCAAAGAAGCTCTGTCAGAATATTAAACTGTAATTTGTATTATCTTCTAATGCTGATTGAAACCAGTGATCTCTTTCCCTGGCTGGTGGCTGGTACATGTGTAGTCACAAAAGTGGCTTGTTCGTAGCTTCAGTGCTGTTGGAAGGGTGAGATCAAGGAAGAACCTCTGCTTGCCCTCTGTGTTTTATCTTGTGCTTAGAGCTTAGTGTTACTTGAGGATGCCTGACCTGTTGAATTTGCATTTATAGTAGGGCTCATGTACTGGAATTAATTGGCCTGGTTTATTCAGTTTTAATAAAGCTGCTTCCATTTCAAGCTTGGCTGGAGTGGGAAAACTGCTAGTGTTTTTTTTGTTTGGTATCGATACCTAGCAAGACAAGAGCTCCAGATATTTAAGGCTTTAAGATACAGAAAAATTCTATGAAAATAGAGTACAGGATTGTCATATTCTTTGGGGCATCTATGTGAAGCCCAGTGAGTGATAATACTGTGCATTAGTACAGAAGAGTACTAAGTGCAAATGGAGCTAGCATTAGCTTGATTATTCTATTGTTGAGCTAAAGCAGAACACAAGGAAGTTGTTTAAGACTTGGTGCACCCCTGACTGCTGACTGTTCAAGGGGGGGAAGATTAGTTCAACCTACTGAAGAAAAGAATAACTTAAAAAATATTTAGGAATTGTTCTTGAAGGATGCACAGAAGGAATTGTGTTGGAGCCACATCAGTGACAAAGTAAGCTTTTAACTTCATGACTCTTACTACTTGAAATTCTGAAACCAAGCGGCTGGTTTTGTGTCTTGGCCCTTTTGGTGTCACACTGCATTAGCAGCAAGGCAAGCAGCAGAGCTGGGTGCAGGTTCTGGCACTGCTCAGTTTCTGCAGCCCATGGGTGGGTGCCTTGAGCCGCCGCGCACAGTGGCACTGTTCACTGTGATGCCAGAAGGTGGCTTGGGCCATTTCTCTGCCAGACAGGCAAGGAGCAGAGGACTGGTCTCAGGCAGAACCATAAAGCTGCAAATGCTGTTAAACGTAGGAAATCAAATTAGTGGAGCTAGTTACTGGGAAAGGCACTGAATTGCTGCATGCTCTCTGATCGTCTATCTAGTAAAAGGTGTGATTAGAGAGGAGGGCAGGAGCCACGGATTCTCATCCCAATAAAATCATAAGTATGTTCAGGTAGGGTTTTTGTGAGGGTGTTTCCTTGTCCATCTGCTGGGGACTGTGTTTGCTCTATCCCTATGACAAAAGCTGTGTAGGGTTGGGAGCCGGGCTCCCCACTGTTTGCATGGGGTGGGGTGGATTTTCAGGCAGGTTCTGACACCTCTCCTAAAGTGAGCTGGTGATGAGCACTCTTCAGGTGTGGGATCCTGTACGAGGCAGCTGTTGAGTTGTTCTGGTAGGAAAAATCTTGTTTGTTAGGAAAACAGAGTATGAAAACAGCAGAGAAACAAGCAGAGCAAAGTGAGATTTCAAACATGCCCACAAATGAGGAGGAGGATGCTACAGAAAACCCTCTGTGACGAAGCAGCCCTTTTCCCCAGTCACGAATGGGTAATACCACCCCCAGATCATCTGCTCCTCTGGGTGGGATTTGCTAGTGTAGGGGCCTGAATCTGCCTCTGTAACTCAGAAAAATGAAATGCCTGGCACACAGTAGGATGGGGGTGGCTGAGGACTCAAGATGCCAGTTTAGGCACATTTTTATCTAAACATGAGTTCAGCTGTTACAATTCTGAGCCACATTTGGATCCCCATCTTCAAGTCAAAAATCAGCCTACCTAAATAAAACTGTTGTTGACGGGTTTAATTTGGATTCTTATGCTGGATTTGTCTGAAGAGAGAATTTGTGCAGAGGGTGCTGCTGATATCAGAGTCGTCTTGTGTAGATATCGTTTGCAATCCCACACTGGCACATGAGGGCAGAGCCTGCCCCAAAAATCCACCTTCACAGGTACACCACAGCTCCCCAGGTGTATAGAATCAATGAATGCAGAGACAGACCCTGCCCCAAAGGACTCAAGTTTTCTTCTCTTTTCTGCTGGCCACACTGAATGCAGCACAAAAACTTGTGTTTTAAACATAATAGTGCTCAAGCTGTAACTTTGAGCATCTGTTCACACAGTCATTCCCTTCCCCTGAGCTCTAATAACCACGTAAACCCTTTTTGTCTCCTCTTCTCTCTAGGTCAACAGACTATGGCACTACCTATGAAAAGCTAAATGACAAAGTAGGCCTGAAGACTGTGCTGAGCTACCTATATGTCAGTCCCACTAACAAGAGGAAGGTAAGGGAGAGCCATCGAACTGGTAGCTATAGAAACAAAATCACAGCATTCTGAGAGGAATTATGATCCTAAAGTGAAATCCCTTGGTAATTCACAAGAGCTTGAATTTGCCATTTAAGTTGCACTGGTGCAATTCCGTGGAATCCAGTAGAACGGATCCTATTTTACTTGTGATGGTAATGAAGCATTTAATTCCCTGCTAAAATGTGTTAGAGAAATAAAAAGGTTGCTTTTATTTGCTTCTGACTGTTACAACTTTAAAGAACTCAGACAAATGCTTGTGGTTTTCTTGCTTGCTTTGGCTACTACACATCTCTCTGCCTTGTATCTCCTTATTATTAGAAATACTGAGTAATGGGCATTTATTTCTGCATTTGACTCTTTTTTCCCCAAATTTGGAGGTAAAGATGTAAATGACATTTTTCTTTGGTTGCATCATGTAAGGGGGCTGAAACCAGAATATGCTGGGGAGAGTGGGTGGGAGACCTACAATTTGATTTGGTTGTGTAGGAGAGGAGATGAGGTCACAGCTTTCCAACCCCCTGCTCACTCTTCCCACGTGATGCAATTAGGGCTACAGCTGGCCCACATAGCACAGCCCAGGAGCTACCCCCCATTGCTTTTTTGGTTTAAAATTACTTCCTGTGTTGATTCAGGGGAGGTAGTGGGACAAAGATGCTTTCAGCTACCCACAGAAATCCGTGTGGGAGGGCTGCAGCACGAACCTAATTACTGGCAGTGAAGTTGTGTTTGGACAGTGTAGAGGCCCAGTGCAACATATTTGGCTTGATCGCTTCCAAACTGTCCATACCCTGTCTCCATCAATAGGTTTCCAAACTAGTAACTTGCTGCTTATATTGTTTTTATTTATTACTGTTGTGTTTTCCATCACTGGTCAGCCTACAGATGTTTTGGGATTGATGTTTATTTCAGTGGATGCAACTGTAAGGCAGACACAGCTCTGATCACTATGTGTGTTTGGACGTACAGGGGAGAGGAAGAATGCAGTGGCCAGGGTTCAGTTTATATTTTTCCTGATGCAGAAGTTGAACTATTGTGACAACTACCCTTGGTTTCTTTTTCTTTTTTTTGGGTTGTTTGGTTGTTTTCTGGGGTTTTTTTTGTTTCCTTTTGTTTGTTTTTTTTGGTTTGGTTTGGTTTGTTNTTATTTTTGATGCAGAAGTTGAACTATTGTGACAACTACCCTTGGTTTCTTTTTCTTTTTTTTGGGTTGTTTGGTTGTTTTCTGGGGTTTTTTTTGTTTCCTTTTGTTTGTTTTTTTTGGTTTGGTTTGGTTTGTTGTTTTTTTTTCCCTGAGCAAAATAGATTAGGACGTTTTGCAGTGAGCTTTCCTGGCCTTCACACCCCTCCCATATCCTATATGGTTGGCACTGAAGAGTTAATTCTTCTTCATTCTGTTTCCAAAGCAACTCTGCCCACCCAAAAGCAGAGGCAATATGCTCAGTTACAAATCCTACCTCACTGGTGTAAAGACTCGCTCACAAATCAGAGTATGAGGATATATTATTATCTTCTAGCAATTTCTCAAGCTGATCTTTACAGATTAGCAGTCTTGTCTCTCCTTTTTATTTTTTTAATTTAAACCACCTACATAGTGGCATATAGACCTGTCTTTACCTGCTGTTTACTTATTTGAGATTACAATTTAAAATAAATTTTTTAGTCTTCTGTCTTAAGGAAATGATTTCTGGACCTAACTGTCCCTTCTCATCCCTTCTGAAAAATCTTATGACATGTAGAGACAAGCTGTAAGGAAAACCCATAGTGCTGGCTTCTGTGGGAACAACTTGCTTCCATTCTTTCTACCTCTGCTAAAAATATGAGCAATGTTACTGTGCACACTTAAACAGCTGGTCTGTCTGAACTCTGCTTTGTTGCCTATCAAAGCAATTCCAAACATTCATGTAGAATTTGAAAAATGTCTGAACAAGATGTCAATGAATCAGAGTATCAGAAATTTGTCAAATTCAGTTTTGGGTTTATTTTCCACCCACGTCCCTTACAGATTCTTGAGGTTGTGTATTGCAAAAAATGCACCTGGGTTGTAGTCTTCTCCAAGTCTCTCTGGGTGAATATTGTTCCAGTGGCATGGGCAGTAAGCAGAATGTTTTTCTGTTGAGCTGAACTCCTGTGGACAGCTACCAATATTGAATCACAAAGCCATAGAATCAATTGCATCTCAGTAGAAAAATCCAGGTCCCTTGTGTTTCACCTCCAGCAGCAGAAATGCTGCCTTGTTGAACACGATGCAGTGATCTCTCATGAGCTGCAAAAAAGGTCTTTACTTGGTGCCGTGGGTGCATCAAGTTGGAGATACCATCAGCAACACACTTGCACAGGGCCTGTGTGCACACATGAACCACTCAGACCTTTCCAAGCAAGATGTTTTCTCCCGAGGCACTCACTCCCAGGTACTGATTGGAGCCTGCATGCCTCACAGCTCCTGTCGATTTGTGATGGGTTTGCACATTGTTGCTGGCCCTGTCTGCTCATTAGTGCTTAGAGGATTAGCACTTACTTGGAGGAGGAGAAAAGCTTTCCATACATTCATTCCTAATTGATTTACTAGTGAGAAGGATAATTACTTCTCAGCTACCCTGCAGAACTACAGTGGGAATTACCTGTCAGATTTCTTTGAAGACCCAAAATGCCTCTTTTCAGCTGTTAAATAGGAATTATGCATTCAGCCAAATGCCAGTTATATAAACATCATTTACCTGAATTGTGGCATAACCCTGGGCTCAATTATGAGGCAAGGGGATTTAAACACTGGCATTTTTCTTTCTTCTTTAAAAGAAAATCCTTTTGTTTCTGATTTCTTTTCTTGAAAAACTTTGGTGGGAATATTTTAATTTTTTTGGCAACCTGTGCTTTGTTTCTCTGCTCAGTGCTGTCAGGCCATGGAGACATGGGACACCGAATTCTCAACACCAACACCTCTGCTTACTGCAATACGGGGGACCAGATGAGGCAAGGGTTGAAACGCAGAGGCTGAGCAGCTGAGTGAGGCGTGGCTGCAGTCCATACTCTGTGAGCCTTTGTCATTCGCCCTCTGTCCTGCACCTGATGCATGCCTCACTCTGCTGGCTTTCCCTCAACAAAACCTCTGTGGAGAGATCATATCTTTGTGCCTGAAGGGGAAAGAGGCAGCTGAGAGGGAAAGAGGTGAAGAATCTCTGTGATTATCACAGTGATAAATCCAGGACAGCTTCAGTTCTCACCGGGCACATCTTGGCTGTGCTTGTGCTCGCCTCTTGGAGGTCAGATTTCGTCTATGGCTGTTCCTGGCTTTTGCATGTTGCCCGTGGGTGACATCAGCCCTCCTCACGCACAGAGTTAGCCAAGGCACAGAGCTGTGCAGCAAAGACTGAGCTGAGGTGGCCTTGGCAGTGTCCGCACGTGGTGCAGAGCTGGGTCCCGGCACGCCTGCCTGCTCCCAGCTGCTCCCCAACCAGCTGATGGCTGGTCTTGGAGCCGAGATGGGGGGTGTCCCTCTCCTAGATATCACAGAAGGTATTTGGAAAACATGCTTTGCAATGTGTAATTCGATATTTGCAGTTATAATTAAATCAATATAACAACATGCACACACGCAAGGAAGTTGCCGAGAATACTTCTTTCCAGCTATGCTTCCTCCTGCCTCTCAGGTATCGTTGCTGGTGATCAGGGCCAGCTTGGTGGTCTGAGACCGCCCTGGTCCAACATAAGGCAACTGCCAAGCATTCTGCAGCCCACTGTGAATCCACAGATTCCAGCTGCATCGTAGTCAAAACACTCCCTGCTGTGAGCCAGGACTGCTCCATCTTCCCATGGAGCTGTCATGCTGCTGATTCCCTTTTCCTAGGAACTAACAAGTTCAGGGTTTCACAACGCTTTGCAAGTGTGTGGACAGCCTCTGTTGCTGGGAATTGAAACTGCCAGGCTTGGATCTGCTCTCCTGCAGATGCTTGGGCTGTTTCTCCTTTCACTTGCACACTTGGGACTTGTGTTTGAATCAGGAAAATCTGCACTGAGCTCTCTTTAATGCTATGAAGTTCCAGGTGATCCCTTAGCAGTCAGACAGCTTTGAAGTCCTGGGGACTATGGCTTTCTTGAGAGTTCCTGTTTTGAGCCCTGGTGAGAAGCCAAGTTGCAGTGCTGACACTTCTAAACCCATGAAGATGCTGTAATAGGCAGGGTGTGTTCTAGGGCACATATTCCCCTTCAGTGCATCTGCCCACCCAGTTGCTGGGCCGAGAGAGAGACCACACGTGGAGCATCTGCTTTGTCCAGTTGCCAAATAGGTTGCAACAAGCAGATAATTCTGTGCTGAATTTCAGAATGGAGAAACTTTCATATTTGTTTAGCAGCACCTCTTCCTTACAGATGAATGGGATTTAACAGCAGATGGTTGAGTGCTATGAAAAACTGAAATTAGCAAAATGCTTAGCTTTGGCTTTTCTACCCCGTAGCCTGTTGTCTGTCTTTGGGGATATGACAAAAGCTGCTTACTCTCTGCTGGGCAGAGATCTCAGTTCCCTGCTGACCTTTAATTTAATGCTATATTTTGGGCGTTAGTTACATTTTACTAGAGGCAGATTTTCACAGCAGTCCGGGAATTAGAATTGTTTATTTCTTCCAAAACACTAAGGGAAAAAGTCTCTTCTATTTTAATAAGAACATTTCTCTTGACTTTTTAAATTTCCATTTTCTTTCTATCCCAATTCTCTTTTTTCTTTATGATTGTTGAAAAAATTCTGTTAGAAAATTGAATAATTTCCACAAAAAAATTAGGCTTCTGATTATTTTCCTAGCTGCCTGCACTTCAAAATGGCACTGTTTGGAGCTGAAGTGCTATGATTCCCTATTTTCTAGCATGAGTTGGTCTGCTGGGTCAGATCCCCTGTTTTGAGAAGATTTGCTTTCTTCTTGGCTGTCAATAACAGGGTTCATTCTAGAATTGATGCTTCACGGAGGGATGTAAAATCCTTCCAAAGGGTACAGAATGAAGATGAGAACTGAAATCCCATATATCTGAAGCACTGCTCCTTTCAGGCACTGAGGTGCCACTTTGAATCTCAAGGAATGGTTGTTGAACCATGGATTTTAAGTATTTTTTCCCACAAAATGCTCTGTGAAGAGTGCTTATTCTTGGTGATGTTGTTTAGTTGAAAACCCAGTTCTTGCTACAAAACATTTATCTCTGCCCTTGGGAATACTGTGGAGGTGGAGAGGATGGAGTTAAAAAGAATTTGAAAGAAAGAGAGAAAAAAGGAAGAGAGTAACAATGACAAAATCAACCCAAAACTCACTTTCCTATATATAGTATTGCTCAGATAAGGTGTGGATAAACAGGAAGTCCTGATTGCTTTTAAGATCTGAGGTAAAAGTTCTGATGTCTTGGAAATACCTTCCTTCATGAATTTGCTTTACAATTCATTGGATGCAGTTGTCTTTAGCTTTTCTCCTGAGCTATTTCAGTCATTGTTGCAGGTGATAACTTGAAGAATTAAAAGGTCTGCTGGCTGTCTGAACAGAAACTTCACCCAGGTGCAGTGAATGGAATGAGGACTCCCCCCATTTTTCCCTTATACCAGAATTGAAGCATTATAGGTTTAATTTATAGACCTTCCAGCTAAGCAATTTGAACAGTAGTTGCAAACAGAATAAAGCAGAAATAAAGTTATGGTGCTCAGTTAAAGAGCTCTGAGAAAATGGTTTTGCAGACTAGTTTCCTAGTTGTCACAGAATCGAAATGGAGGGGCAGTACAAATCACTGAACTATAAAAGCCAAAGTCATGCCACACCTCTCATACCTCATCATGCCTCTGAACCTGGCCTGTCAGAAGGAGAACGGTTTAGAGGTACTTGGAGAGTAAGAAGCTCTGAAAGATAAATCTAATTAGATTTGTTTGTTTCTATGCGGTTTCTTGGGGGTGAAGTGTAACAACTGTTTATGAGCTGGCAGAGAGCAATGCTGTGTTGCTGTTCAGGTTAATGAAGGAAGACATTAATTGTCTATAATAATGTAAATGCAGAGGAATGCGTCTACCTGACTGGTAACCAGCTAGAACATTGAGAATGACACCTCCTCTTAAAGAAGCTGGAGATGCCCAAATGAGCACAGGTCACTCTGACCTCCTCTTTGTTTCTTCTTGCTCACTTGAAGAGTTACTGAGAGCAGACCCTGTCCTGGCCTTTCGCATCTCCAAAGGGAATTTCTCAGCTGTGATTGGAGCTTTGGGGCAGAACCATGGTTCAAACTAATTTTAGTTTTGCCTTCATTTCTTAGTTCACATGATCCCAAAGGGAATTCTACAGCATTTTGTTTTCTCCTTACTCATCAAATGTGTGATAGGTTGATGAGGCAGAGATTCCAGCACATACCTGATGCTTTCTAGCCCAACCTGAACTGAGCTGCCATGCTTAGCCACAGCTCCCATTAATCACCTGCTGCTTTTTCCTGAGATTGCATCCCAAGATATTGGTGAGGAACTGAGCTCTGTAGTATCCTAAAGCCATTTGGGCTGTAGGAAGATGGAAGGTTTCTTTGGACCCTTTTTCCTCGTTGTGCTGACGCTGTGATCAACAGTTTGTGCTGCAAACAGGCACTTGCTGATGTGATCTCAGAGAACTTATTTATAACTCAAAGGCAACTGGGCTGAGTTAGAGCCACAGGGCAGGAGTAATGGAACTAGTTGTTTCTATGGTCTTTTATCCCTAATCTTTCCCTTCAGCCTAATGGAATACAGTCACTAAATAGTTCTTGGCTTTGCAGCTGCCTTTAACAGGGACTAAATTACCTAAGATGCAAATGAGCTGTAAAAGTCTCTATGTGCACTCCTGTTTTGGACCTGTCGAGCAACGTATGATGTTCCTGTGCTTCTCAGCACTCCAAAATCCATGCCACCCAGTCCAGAGTCGATGTGGGCAGAGAGTAAAGCTGTGAAATACAGTGTCTGGGTTAGCTGGATTGTACAAATGTGACTGCGATCTGGATAACATCACATTCAGCCTCGTAAATACACTGTCAGTCTGCAGAACTGACTATTTAAATAGAGGAATAAAATGTGAATGAAGAAGTAATATTTTTCTTCATTTACTGGTGTTGCAAAGATGATTTCTTCAAGGTCACCCACAACCTCTATGGAAGAGTGAGAGGATATGTGACATGGCATATTTTATCTACAAGGTACAGTCTTGTGAGCTGTTGTACATGAGATTCCCTCTACTTGTCCAATTAAGTCAGCTTGAATTTGGCATCTGAGAAAAGAGATCATATTTGTAAATGTTTGCAGAACTGTGACCTGCAACTGTGTGAAAGAAATCCTGAGCTAGAGATGTGTTATAATACATGAATAAGAGGACTTCAGGAATTTCTCCATATGAAAGGTTTTCTGTTTTCTCTTTTGAATTAAAAAAAGTAATGTTTTCAGAGTTGTTTTCTCTGACCTTTCCTATGTAAGAAATACAGTTTCCTGATGCTGGATGACTTAGTTTCTTAGTGTTTTAAACATAGTTCAAGATCAACTAATGGAAAATGTTGAGATGTAAAGCAAAATATGAGTGTTATTAGAATATTCTTAGATACAGTATCTTTTCAGTATGCCCAAACGGGTTGTGGTTTGTTGTTGTTGGGTTTTTTTCCTGTTGTGTCTTTTGCATATGGGGCTTTTTTTGGTTATTGTTTTGTTGAGTTTTTTAAAAATTATTATTACTACTGTATTTGGGGATTGTGCCTCCTTGTGAATCTTTGTAGTCAAGAAGCCCCTGTGAGAGAGTCTTCAGCCCTCCTGCAGTCAGGGGCTGTGGGGCCTGGCATGCCAGATGTCCCACTGGAACCTGACCTGACCTGTAGGCTCCTGTCCCTGAAGAAAGAACAAACTACTATCTGTATGCTTGCAGGTTTTAGTTTTACTACTTCTGGCTTGACATAAATCATGAGATAAATGGAGGTCGTGTAGCCTCTGTGGTCTGGGAGATGACCATTTGTCAGCATAGACAGCACAGCATTGAGACCCAAACTTCTGAGAGATGCGCTTTGGAAGTTTTCCACTTTTTTTTACAGGGACAATGTGATCATTGCCCTCCAGTTCGGGCTGTCCCTTGCTATGCATGAACGTGAAAACTGGGAAATCCTCCTGTTTTTTTTCAGTTAGTTTTCTGAAGAAGAAGATACATTAAAAAAGAAACAGAAAAAACCTCTCAGACCCACTGAACCACACCCATTGCTCATCAGCTGTTTCTAAAAATAAATGCAATTGAGATAATTGACAAAATGCTTCCATATGGCATTATTTAATGGGGTGAACAGGAGAGGCTTAGAAGAGAGATAGGTATAAAAAGAAACATATCTACATTAAAAGCCATCATTTCAGTGTTCATGAAGAAAAAAAAGTTCATTTATTGTGAAATTCCAGAATTAGCATTGTCTTTGTGTGCCTTTATGCACCTGCATTTTGTCTTTGTACCTATATATTCCAAGAGTATTTATTTGCATTTTTCATTAGTTTCTGAACTCAGGTAATGTATGTTTGGTTAGTGCTGAGGTGTAAGTGTTTAAAGTAAGTGGAAGCCTAATGCAGGAATTGATTAATAAATGTAGAGAATAAAATGAGAGTCATCAAAGTTTGCTTCATGAAAAATGTTTACTTAAATGCTACTTTAGCCTTCACAGAGTTTGCGAGTTTGGTTGATAAAAGTAAGCATGTAGACACAAGATATATAAGTAAAATAAGGAAAAAACAGTCAGACACTTGCTATATCATTTATCCATCAAGGACTGGAACTGTGGGCCTGAAATCTCTCCCTGGATTCTGCCTGGGGCCTTCGAAAAAAATTGCTTGAATGAAAGCAGGCATTGATTTTAGGAAAAATAAAACTAGAGTTCAAATCTGTTGCCTTATTTACCACGCAACCCTGATGTTGCTTTGTAAGAACTGAGTGGATGAGTGGTGTTTGTGGGTGGTGAATTTAAATACACAACTCCCGGGCACATCATCCTAAGAAACCCCCAAGAAAACCCCTAAAGGTGATGAAGGAGGGTCTCACAGCACTTCATTGTCTACTGGAATAGCTAGAGATTCAAATTGTGAGATGGAAGGGTGGAAGAAACTCAAGACAATATGTCAGTTTTATTTTCATAACACTTACAAAAAATTTTTGTAGAAAAGGGACAGTTACCAGGTAAGAGTGACAGGCTTGGCAGGATGCTGGTGTGTGTCTATGGCAGGGTTGCTTTGTCTAGCTTCCTAAAATGCAGTCCCTCTCTCCTGTTGCACTCCGCCTGCTCCACCTCGTATTGCTGCAGTCAGGGCCCCACGGAGCCTTAGGGAGGTTTCGAGGTCATAAAGACAAGAGATGGGGTAAAACTGGAGAGGTCACATCCACATTCGGGTGTAGACTTCCCAGAGCTGTCAGAAAACCAGAGGCAGTTTGCTCCAATTTAGCCAGTGAGTGTTAAAGGACAGATCAGAAGTTATGATACCAACTAAAATAAAGCTGCAATTTTGTCATGGAGCATGACCATTGCTTTTATGAAGCGGGCTGAGTGGACCTGTGTGAGCTTTCAGAGTGCCCTGCCTTGGTTAGAGGGAAGAGAGGGGCTGTCAGGATGCATTGCCTTGTGCAGGGCTGCCTGTATTTACTGCCCAGCCTGTCAGCAGGGTGAACACAGCTGCAGGTCCCAATGTAGGGCAGTTTTATGAGGCTTTTTTCCTTTCTCCATCCTCCTTATCTCTGAAACATGGCCATCTCATTTACTGCTGCAGCATCAATAATATATTAATTTATGAAGTATGAAAAATGAGGTAGTTTTGAATTAACGAGGAGGGGCATGGTGCTTCACAGACAGCAGGATAATCAATCAATAATAGCGAATAACAATGTCCTTTTATTAAAAAGGAGGAAAAATAATAGAATGGGTGGAGAGCAGCTCCTCCAAAAGAGGCAGGTTGGTCCTTTTGAAGACCATCTAGTGCTCTGACCTTGACCTTTAGTGATAAGAGCTGATTCACCAAGACATATTTATTTCTCTCTGAGGAAAATCTTCCCCCACCCCCTGCCAACCCCAAACCCAACAATAACTGGCAAAATATCTTTTTATTTCATTCTTTTAGAAAGTGAAGAATAGAGAAGTTCAGCATTACCGAGTGAGTTCTCATTTTTAATTGCCTTGATTAGCAGAGCCTGCAGGGCCCATGCTGCCCACAGTCTCAGTTTCTGCTGTATATGTACATCTTCTTCTTATAGTGTAACTCTAATGTCTGATGTGATCAAGTCTGTGTAAAATATTTTATCCCCAGCAGCATTGTGAAACCTGGAAACCCTTCTGTGGCTGTGTTAGAATCAGTTTTTCTTCAGCATGGATCTTGGCTGGGCTAGATCTTAGACAGGTATTTCAGTATGTTGTGGAGTGCTTGAGGCTCCTTTTTGCATTGGGAATTCATTGCCCCTCACCCTCTCCATTCTAAAATGCCTTTTTCATTGTATACAGACAGATGTTGCTGGGCTAGGAAAGCAATGACAGGGATTTTCTAAGTGGTGCACAGATGCAGTTTGGGAAAAATCTGGCTGTAGTTTTCTCAAAAATCTGAAGAATCATTGTCCTTATGTCTCTGAGGAGAGATTGGTGCTGGCTTTTACAGTGGACCCTATAATATTTTAATTCTCTGTTGCTGACAAAAAGCTTATCTGTTTTCCTCCCTTGGAACCATCCCATGGCAGGCCAACATGATCCCTAAAAATAACTGCAAGAAAGCAACAAAACTCATAAAGCAACTATGCTCAGAGATGTGAGAGGCAGCAGAGTGCAAGGAGCACAGTGCTCAGAACCTGGAAATGTATGGAAAGATGCGGTAAGCTTGGCAATTTTCTAACTTCTGCCAATTGATTCTTAGACCGAAGTGTCAGGGTTGTATTGGAGATAAAGCCTTTGCCCCTTCTTCCAGTTCTATTGCCTCTTACACTGGTTCTTCAGGACTCTGCAGTGACCAGAGCTCATGCACGTGCATGAAAGGATAGGGAACGTACATGATTTTCCCAAGGCTGTGAAGTATCAGTGACCCTGTTGGAACAGAATGTAGCAGCTGTGTCTCACAGTCACTGGGACTCACCTGCTCCATGTGCTATTGCAGACAAGACTGCCACTGTAAACCTGCAAGGACTGTATCATTGGAGCTAATTATTAAATGTAATGGAAAATGTCAGAGCCAGTGAGCTGGTAGTTGTGAATCCTGTTCCTAGGTCCTGAACCTTCCCATATATTGCAATCTCTGGCACCTGAGTTAGCACGCAGAGCTTGCAACCTCAGTGCATAGCTTAGAGCTGAGTGCTGCCGTGCAGAGCACTGCAATGCTGTCATGTTTTGTAACTTTAACCTTTAATTTTTGGGGGCCCCAGCCTTGCATCCAGAAAATGATAGATCTTCTCCTATCACCTTGACTTCCTCCAGTGGCAGGGTGTTAGGAAGAGAAGTATTTTAGGGACAGTGAGAAACATGAGTAATAGATGCCAGGTAAGTAAATTGAGATAGATCATAAGCATCTGGATGTGAACAGTGATAAAGCTGACTGTAGTCTATGTTCTCTCTGCAATCTGACTAAAAAAGCAGAAAAATAAAGTGGGTAAGCAAAGGAGAAGCAATGATGCATTTAAAATTGTATTCAGATTTAATGGCCTCAAGGGAGATACATAACATGATTTTTATTTTTCTACAGAGTCATGAAACACTCTGGTGTCCTCAAATGAAATAGACTGCTGAATACAGGCTGCAAAAGTTTACCCCCATGACTAACTATCCATGCACATCTTTTTGTTTTCTGTAATGGGGCAACTACTGTGAGTAAACTTATACCCACATGTAAAGTGTTCTCCCAAGTGAGACCTATAATCAGAGGAGTGTTTTTATATAAATGGTGCTCTCAGTTCCAGCAGCTGTGGTGAACACAGCCTCTCCTTACTGATAACATTATTTTCTGTAACTATTTCTGCTTACACGGTATGTTACCATAATGGTGAAAATTACTTTGTAGTTCTATGGAGAACAGCACAACCATGCATTTACTCAAATAACATATAATTATAACAGTGAATGCTGCTTTTCTCTTTCTGTGAGCACAGTTTGGGATCAGGGTTGTTCCTCGTGGCTAGAAAAAAAGCTGGTGACCACAAAACAGTGTGTCAGATGTTGTAACAACCGAGGCTTTCCTGTGTGCAATCAAGAAGAGTAAAAAGGCATGGTGCAGAACTACACCATGCAGAAATGCCAGTCTCCAGAGCAATATAATAATATAGGTCAGAGGCTTTGCATTTGTGTGGAAGCACTGGTTGGTGCCTAAGGTCACCAGTTGAGGTTCCTTCTACTTCTGGTCCAGGCCCAGTCCTAGAAGTGCTGGTCAAACTGGATAAGCAAAACCAGTGGTGCTGCTTGTAAACCATTTGGCAGTTTGTGGAGGAGAACTCTGCATGAACATGCTGTGACACAGAAAAGCCTTTGGCAAAATAGCTGAACAGCTCTGAAGTGGCCTCAGGAAGGTGGGGTTACTGTGGCAGAGGACTTTGCTCTGATGATCTGTGGGGAGCTGGAGAATAAGCAGCTGTAACAAGAGTATAATGGGCTGGAGTAACCTTGGATAAATGCTGTCTTGCTGTGACAATGAAAAGGTTTTACAACCAAGCATGTGGCTATTGCCAGTCAGTCACTCTTTGCCAGGTCAAGCACATGCTTTTTTGGATGGCTTCCATCCCCACTGGCACCTGAAATTTAACAAGCAAATGCTTGCTGTGCCTTGTAATTAAAAGTGAAAAGTACATGTGTCCAGTGCCAAAAAGACAAGAGAAAGGGGAGACCTGTTGTTCTGACCTGCTCAACAGCAAAACAAAGATAAGATGTTCTGCTTTGTTGGGTTGATTACGATGGCTTATTCCACTCCTGTGCATGCAAATTGGATCCAGCCTGGGATTTGGCATTATGGACAGGTTCAGATGGCAGCCTTAGAGTATCTGTGTTCTTTTCCCAGCTCTGATTTTGCCTAAGTCTTACAGCCATGATATATTTTCATTTCCCACCTGCCAGTGAGGATGGCAGAGTGGTTTTCCTTGAAGAGCTCTTTCTTTAGATCCTTGATTTGCTCCTGATCCTCAGGGCATCTTGCGTGGTGCATCTGTGCTCTTGTTCAGGTGCTGGAGGTGGTGATTAAATGAAGTGCTCTCTCCATAGGGAATGGGTTATGTGAGCTTGGAATTGTGCAGTGTTTTGTTTTGGTATGGCAATTTATGGCAGGTATGGCTGCAGTGCTTCTTGTAATTCTGTGCAAATCTGAAAAATTGATTGTAATTTTAATCTGGATATAATAGGATGTGAGAGACAATAGAAGTCAACAAAAGATTAACCAGGGTTATTCCCTGTACACAAGTGTGCTGGGCTGATGTGCATCTCCTCAGAGAAGGCATGGTGGTGCAGGTGCTTATTTGATGCACTCTATCGATGCCCACTTCTCTTTTGAAAGCCCTGCTGGATTATGCTAAAAAAAAGTTTTCATTTTACAGTTTATTGCTTTCTGCCTGGTAATGGTTCTCTTCTTTCATGTACCCTCTACAAAAGGCAAAACATTCTAGAGAGACATAGAATCTGCATGTAACCTGAGCAGCATGATGTACTCTGATCTCTGAGTGCTGCAAAGATGGGGAACGCACACATGGGGCCCCCTTGACGTTGGTGTTGCAGATTTGTGCTGTCTTCTCCAACCAATTTAGTGGATTAGAGAGCTGTCAGTCTCCAGCACAGCTGGAAGAGTCTATGGAGGAGGTCCTTGACAGGAGTTGAATGTTTACAGAAGCAGCTGTTGACATCTGAAAAGTTCAGTGACAAGTGATGGGATTCTGCAGAACAGAGGTTGTTTTGTAATTATAGAGAAGTCCTAACGGGGAGGAAGTTCTGAAGAGAGGTTAGCATGAAGTGTCTGAAAAGTCTTGAGAGAACTATTTGGTTCTTTGGTCACGGTGCATATAATGCAGACCCAATGCAAAAGTCTCAGGAAACTCTTATTTCATTGCTCAGTTTCTATGGGTGTCTGAGTCATTTTTCATTATCCAATAATAAATACAGTAGTGAAAGTCACCTTTAACACTTAAAGATTGCTTGGGTTTTATGGGATTGTATTGAAGTGAGTGCCAAGGTATAAAAGCCTTATGGTTGAGGTACTTTTATAACACATGCTTCATAAACCCTTATAAAGTGAGTGCAGTGCACTTCATCCTTTAAGATTACAGCACTATGGTTCTGAGAGTTGGTGATCTGGTGCTATATTCATTAATTAAATCTGCCATTAATGTTAAATTTCGGGCAATAAGAAGTGAAGTTACAAGAAGTTGAAACGGGGTAGGTCCAGACAATTTATCTCTCATGAAAGCTCAGTGCACTTTTACTGCTTGACTGATGCCCACAGGTTATCCTTAACATTAAGGAATTTTGAGCCATGTGAAGGAAGGAGCCCCAGATCTGGGCTACTCTGTAACACATGGGATAGCAATGAGCATTTTCCTTTTGGGACACAAAGTAAGTAATTATGTGAAAACCGTTGCCCTCTTCATGGGGGTCTTGTCTGGCTTCCCAGAGAGCAGATGTCCCTCTTGTCACAGCTGCTGATCCCAAAATAATGGAGTGAATTTCTTTGCTTGTATGTAAATACATAGGATTTCTCTCTAGAGCAGATTTTTATCACTGCCCTGTCCCATTTTCTCCTGTCTGACTGATATGCTTGGTGACTAGAAAATAGAGGTTGCTTTCCTTTTCCCCTGACTGTTGCAGAGGCCAGTATATCTACAGGGCAAGCGAGGTATTTAGCCATCTCTTAACATCTTCTGTGAAAGTTTGTGTAAAGTCAAGGTGTGCTTTCAAAACTAGTGCAAATCATTCAAAGACCCTAGGTGATTTATATGGGTCTTACTTGTGCTGCCAAGCAGACAGTCACTTGTGGCACCAGTGCTTTTTTTCTCTCTGAGGGATTTGGGTTGGTTTAATTAACCTGAAGATTTTTAATTGAAATGACATGTGGTGAGGAAAGAGGAAAAAAAAAAGGATGAGATTTTCTTTGCAATGAGTTGCACCTGTCCTCCATAGGAATGTCAGAGAAGGGGCTTCAGATGTACTGTGTGGCTGTGTTCCCAGAGATTTGGGGTGTGTTCAGACCTCCAAGGGTGTCCTTTAGCCTGGAACGGCAAGTAATGATGTTGGAGAGAGAAAGCATGAGAGGGGAATGAATAACCAAGTATTTGCCAGCAAGAAATTTCAGATGGTCAAATGTATAATCTAAAATGCTTCAGAAGTAGAAAATTACTTTTCCCATAAGAGATTTCCAAGCTGTTCATATTGAACACACTTGTGATGGACTGATGTTTAGAAGGAAGAAAATGATTTTTGTACCTTTAAGCCTTTAAATGTCATTGGATTTTGATTTCTCGTTTCAAAAGAAGGAAAGGACATCAAAAATCCAAACAAATAAAAAATCCTCCATTTGCATTGACATTTCAGAATAAATGGTTGAAACTTTTTTGCTTTTTAAACTCAAAGCTACTATGGAACTTTGTGGGAAGGAGAATTTGCCCCATAGATCTTAGTCCTCCATAGCAGCCTTTAAATGTTTTAAATCAAATTGGAAGAGGAAGAAAAAGCTTTTTTCTTTTCAAAATCAGATTTGTGTTTTCTTGTTGATGATGTAGATGTGGCCTGGTTTTAGGAAGGATCTAAAGTGTTTTTGAGTTAAAGGGCTAGTGAGAGGAGGCCAAAAATCCCCAAAAGAAGCCTTTTCACTTGTAAGCTGAGCACATTCAATATGGGAATCCCTATGAACCTGTAAACATGAAACCTCAAGTTTCTGTCTTTGCTGCAGTGTTTGTGGCAGAATTCCCTTTTCAGTTGCAGGAGAGAATAATGCAGTGCCACAGAGCAAATTCTAATACTTCCCTAAGGAGCTGGGTTTCTTTTGTAGCCATGGAGGCTTGCATGGTTTATAGGTGTATTGTTGGGGGTTTTTTTTTCTGGCTTTTTTTTTTTTTTAAATAACACTTTACATAGGCAAATGAGAATGTGACTGGGACCTCTGAAAAGGACTGCTTATGAAAAGTGCATTGAAATGAAGAAGAGAATCAGGAGGCAGTATGCAGTGGTTTAATGCTGTCTGCTTATTTCTTGGAACAAAATACATTTATTTGAACCTGCCTTATTTATTCATTTACTGGGATCCTTCCTGCTAATTCAGCTCAGTAGTACTTCTGCTACAGATTATTGCACCTATAAAAGTGGTCTGTGCTGATTTAGGGAGATGTGCTTTGGTAATTTACAGTGAAAATTCATGTTTGTTGAGAAAAATAAAAGCATTCATTGAAAGCTAATATTAATAAAAATACCCTTTATGTGGCATGCTGTTTTGGTTTTTTGTCCAATGGTGGTTTATTAACCAATTTAGCTGTGTACAAAACAGATCTCTGTTGTGATCTCTGTAGTTCCCTGCCAGGAGAGTCTGGCATGTTGTAGCATTGTGCCTGCGAGAGGTGTGCTGGCTCATTACTGTACAGCTCAGTATTGCAGATCACAGTTGTCTTGGTGCCTGGCTAGCTTGGAGCAGAGGAAGAGGAATGTGTCACCATCTTAACTCATCCACCTGCACATAACCTATGTGAAAGCAGTGCTGAGGAAGGCGTTTGCAATTTTAATCACACCAGCAGGAACTCATATTCTTAGCTAAAAATTCTACCCTAGTTTTTATTATATTAGCCCCATTAGAGGGCATGACCTTTTAGTGGATTTGTGTTGTAATATGGTGTCACTTTCCTTCCTCCCTACTTCTGCATTTGAGCTCCTTTAAGGGTCCTACACACTCTCCAACAAATACGAGCGACTCTTAACTACTACTGTGGCTTGTGTACCAAACACATCACGGCAGGTATAGGTACGACACCTCCCCTCCTTGTTCCTTCTGCCTGCATCTTGTGCTGCCTATTTCCTGGGATAAATCCCTTGGAGTGTTCAGAGCTGGGTATGTTTCCTGCTCACGTACTGAAGATCTCAGTCCATATATTGTAGTTAATGTTCTTGCAAGGTGGCCTCCCCATATTATCCTCTTTCTATGTGCTTCCCCCCCTGCTGTCTGGTGTTCTGCCCACCTGGAGTTCATTCAGAACAGGTCTGTAGGTGTCATCATTGACCCCAAAGATCCTGCTTTAAAGGAGATGCACCATGTCCCAGACAGCTCTCTTCCTCTGCATCCTTTCCTAAGGAACTATCTGGACTTCAGTCTGATTTTCAGCCTGTTTTGTTTGGCCTGATGCTTGCCATTCATTGTTCAGTGAATTTTGGAGGTCAGCAAAAGTATGTAGCATAAACTAACTCATCTCCAGTATGTTTTCAAGGACTTACCCTCAGCGGTAACCAATCCTGCCTCCCCTTCCCCTCTCCACTTAAACTAAAGGAAAAAGCAGCATAAAAGGATATTTTATATGTGCATGTATATATAAGCAATCTAGAATGTAGAAATACAAAATGTTATTTCCTTCTAAATAAAGACTACTGTTTAATTTAATATTATAGAAAATGATTAGATCTTAAACCCCTATAAATTACATTTGACAACTCTTAGATGCTCCTTTGCTATTCCTTATGGCAATTATAAATGGCAACGCAGGATGCTGGCAGAAATGCTCATTCTGGCTGGAGTTTGTTTATTGTCTCTTAATGAAAAGTGATTAATCTAAATCACTACTGGGGTAGATCCTTCGTCCTGGCCCCATAATGAGAAGTGGTGGTTTCAGGCCTTTGACAAATATGCTGCTCTTTCCCCTGCCAAAAAGTACCTCCCCATACAGCTTCCAGGAGAAAAAGTAGAAACAATTAAAAAAAAAAAAAAAGCCCAGAGTCTCTCACTTTTCTTTTTCTGCTTGTCATGTAACAAACTTTTGTGCCAGTCCCAGCTGCATGGCTGGTGGTGGCCTTTTGTTTTTTCCTCTAATTGAGCCTTCTGTTTTTTCCATCCTGGGAGGATGAGTGATAACAGAGATGTTGGGTGGGTTGATTCTTCACTTGAAGAATGGAGAGTTGATATGGGAACTGAGTGATGTCACCTCTAGGTATGACTGTTGTTAGGTTCTTCCACCTTTCCTAGCTTGGTGGTTTTTTAATCTGGTCTTGCAGCCACTGTTATGCATGCAGAAGAAGAAATTCGCCAGCTTTGTGAACTATCTGGTGAAAATCTGCCTTTTCTGGCTCATATGACTGCTTCTGGAGTGATCCACCGGAGTGTTGCACATGGTGTGTGAAAGGGCAGAGTGGATGTTTTGTGTGTGTGCCACTGCAGGTCCGTGCCACTCTTAGCTGTCTTGTGCCCCTCATTAGAGGGCAGAACTCCAACCTTTCATTATACAGCATTATTAACTTTGTAATCTTCTACGACATCAGGTGGAAAATATTTTTATTCCTAAAGTGTTCTTTATGTAAGATCTCTCTGGATTCTCTTGTTAAATGAGCAGCCTTACATTCTCCTTCCATTCTACATAAGCAAGTGGTTGTTACTGAGCTGCATTACTGTTTTCTGATGCAGGCAATATGCTTTAGGTGAACAGGGGTGTACCTGGGGGACAAATTGGCTTTGCATTCTAAGTCACCAGTGACAGAAAAAAGTATCTTGAAATAGTTATGAAATCATTCTTGTTTGTAGCAAAATGAAACAGATATTTTGATCTGATTAGAAAGAAGAAATGTATCAAAGCTTTCTTCTAGGTGGAGACCTTTGAGATCTGTTCTCAGGCTAATTCTCAGGGAGTCAGTTCCTGTGGGAACATTTCTCATTCCCCAGCCTGTGCACCAGAGCACAGTGAAAGTGCTCTTCTTCAGGACTCGTGGTGTGGCTTCCTGAGGGAATGGCTGGAGATTGCTTTTTGGGGCTAGTAAGTAGTGTGTGTGAGGGATGTTGAAGGTCCTTTGACATGAAGCTGGATTCATACAGATGGCTTCACCCTGGGAAAATGTTTGCTTCTAGTTCAGCTTTTCATTTCTTAATGGAAAGGATCAGAAACCATTTATGTTATATTCACTTTCCCTTGGTGCCTTCAGGGAGTTAATGAGGTGCTTAAGATTAAACAAGCACTGAAATTTTTTGCTTGGTCAAGGTCTAACATACCAAGGGCCTTACCATTCCTTGTAACTGATTTTTGCTGTCAAAATTAATGTATTTCCCTATCATAGTCTTGAAGTTGGAGGTCTGCAAAGCTGGATAAGAAAAGTTAACATGGACATGCAAGTATAACAAAAACCAAAACTACAGTGGATCTCAGCTAGCGGATCATTCTGCAGTGAGCTAAAAAAAAGGGCATTCCTAGATCTGTTTTCCTGCTGAAAGACAGTTTCTATATTTGATTCAGCTGCTGTATCAACAACCTGCTGTGTTTAGAACAGCTCTAATTTATTTCCCACTGCTTGCCTTTATTTTATGGTACTGGCATTTCCTTTAATGTGAAGTCATTTTCTCCAGATGTTAATAAGATGGTGTTAATGTTTCCACAACATTTTTCTTGATAACGTTTATGTAGAGCTTGCCATCTGATAGTGCGGAATCAACCCATTTTAGAATATTGGTAATAATTTTCTAATTAAAATTAGAGGCTCAGAAGTGTTTTCCTCCCTGTACAAATTGAGGTCATACACTTTCCTGTGCTTGGGGAAAATTGTGTTTTTGCTGTGTGAATGAATGTCTCCTACTGTACAAATTGGAAGTGTGATATATGAGATCGTGTGTCAGTGTTTGTGCAGGTGTATGTGGACTATATTCAGATGCCAGCAGCTGATCCAGGAAGGCATTCTGTGTTTCCAGTGAGGTCATGCTCTCATTCATAGAGAGCAAGCTGCCAAATAATGAGCCTTAAATCTCAGGAGTGCTTTGTTGTTTACTTTTGGAGAGAGGATTCTGCATTAGGTAAGAGCAGTCATAGGCTGAAAAGGATCCAGGAAAGCCTGGTGTGGCTGCCTGAAGTTCCTATATCCAACCAAAATCAACTTTGATACCAACACAGAATTTTTCATTCTTGCTGGGCTTTCTGAACTTATCTGGATAAAATTAAAATGACAAAAGGGAATTGCCAAATAAATCAGCGAATGAATTGCCAAATAAAATGAAACTGAAACACTAAAAAAGCACCCTATTTGGGAAATTCTATGGGCTGTTACACTCTTGAGTGATGTTCTGAATACATCTAATAGGAATCAATGCTTTATGACCTCACTTTTAAATGATGTTCAATTTCACTTTTCCATTAACACTTTTTTCTCTCCATTTTTCAATTTAGATCATGCTTCTGAGTGATCCAGAGATTGAGAGCAGCATCCTCATCAGCTCTGATGAAGGGGCTACCTACCAGAAGTACCGTTTGAACTTCTATATCCAGAGCTTGCTCTTCCACCCCAAGCAGGAGGAGTGGATCTTGGCCTACAGTCTGGATCAAAAGGTGAGCACTTGATTTTGTGTTTCAATGATTATGAGCCAGGAGTTGAAGGGGATATTGTCTAGAACTGCACATTTTCAGAGATGATGAAGAATTTATCGTGTGCTTTGCTGTTCTCACTTTGCAGGTTTAAATGTGCTCAAAAGCCACCCAGTGACCCTAAAGCAAGCTTGCTAAAGGGAGCTGAGTGTTACAGTGATCATGATGAGTGTGGAAACTTCAGCAATGGTGATACTATGAAAGACGAAAAGAATTAGAGATTTGACATGACATATGGAACTGTTCTAAAAATGTATTGATTTGTAGGCCCTGATTTCTGAGCTGTCTCTGAGGATGGAGCACTCAGGCTGAGTTGGTGCATAGCAGCTGGCTATTGAGCACTGAGGGGTGCTCATTCTGCCGGCAAACTGGAAATCAGGGAGCAGCAACAGATGACAAACTCTCTATGCCACTTTTAAGCCACTTTGCAGTGCCTTCTGTTAGTGAGCCATCTCAAGACTGTTACTTTGTCCTTAGCAAGTTTGCTCTCACACAGCACTCAGCTGCCTTGAAAGGTGCTCAGCAGAGCAGGTGCAATGTGGAAGTGCTGTGGCTGAGGAGGTGTGTGTGCTTCAGTTCTGGAGCAGCAGTCCCCGCTGCAGCCCAGAGCTGAGACACAGACCGTATGATCAAGTTACAAATTTTATAAAGTTTAAAACTTGCTGAGCTTTTATCTTTCCTCTCTTCTGTTTCAGTCATCCCTAGACTCTGGAAAGCAAAACTGTAGTGAATAGCCACAAAACTTTTCTCATTGTGGTGGGCTGACCCTGGCTATATGCCAGGTGTCCATCAAAGCCACCCCCTCCTCAGCTGGACAGGGGGCAGAAAATATAATGAAAGGCCTGTGGGTTGAGGTGTGGACAGGGAGAGATCACTCAGCAATTACCGCCATGGGAAAAACTCAACTTGGGGAATTTAAGTGAATTTATACCCTACCCTACCCTACCCTACCCTACCCTACCCTACCCTACCCTACCCGAGTAGGGTAATGAGACATAAAAACTAAATCTTGAAACACCTTTGAACAACTCCTCCCTCCTTCCTGGGCTCAACTTCATTCACAGTTTTCTCTCTGTCCTGCATCCCAGCAGCAGAAGAGGATGGGACCTGGGGGCTGAGGTCAGTTCGTCACATGTTGTGTCTGCCTCTTCTTCCTCCTAAGGGGGAGGACTTCTTACACTCTTTCCATGCTCCAGTGTGGTGTCCCTCCCACAGGAGACAGTTCTTCACAAACTTTTCCAATGTGGGTTCTTTCCACAGGCTGCAGTTCTTCATTAACTGCTCCAGTGTGGATCTTTTCCATTGGACGCAGGAAACAGACTTCAGGAACAGACTGCTCCAGTGTGGGTCTCCCATGGGGACACAAGTCCTGCCAGTGAACATGGATGAGCTCCTTTCCTTCTGTGGGTTAAGGGTTCAGCCTGCTCACCATGGTCCTCGCCATGGACAGCAGGGAATCTCTGTTCTGGCACCTGGAGCTCCTCCTCCCTCCTTCTTCACTGACCTTGGTGTCTGCAGTGCTGTTTCTCTCCTATTCTCACTCCTTTCTGACTGAAGTTGCCCGTTGTTTTTTTTCCTCACTTCTTTAACATGTTATGCCAGAGGCACTACCACTGTCAACTGATGGGTTTGACCTGGCCCAGCAGCATCTTGGAGCTGGCTGATGTTTGCTCTGTTGGACAGCTTTTAGCAGCTTTTCATGGAAAACACCCCTGTAGCCCCCTCCTCAGTATGAAAACTTTGTCACAAAAACCAAATACATGTGTTAGCTGTCAGGTGTGGGAGTGTGTTCTGGGTAGGATTTTCAATTTCTGCAGTTTTGTTGAAGCTTTCTAAACTAGTCAGTCTCACATCCCAGCTACAAGAACAATATAGCTAAAATGCTGTGCCTCTGTATTTGAGAGTTTCCTTTGAAAGGCTACTGCAGGTTTTTACCGAAGTAGTTACTGAAAATATAATCAAATAATCTCCTATTTCTCTGCTTCCCACTTGTTAACAGAATGCTATGGCAGGCACCAGGTGTTTTGCTGCTATGTTACTGATGATTCTTGAGTGACATTTGCAAGAACAAAGCCATTGTAAATACACTCCTTTCATAGCATGAAGTCCTTACTGTATGGAGGAGTTAGTCAAATGTCAAACAGTTTTTTGCACTCAGATGTTCAGTGTAAAAGGGATTTTGAAATAGGCTAGAAAGACCAATCTATTTATTTGATGTAACACAATGGTTTGATGCCACTTTTAAACTGGAGGTAAAGATTTTGCATGATACTGGTGTTTGTAAAAAGATGGCCTTGAAAGAAACAGGCACTTGATGAGGTGCTCATGTGTGTGAGAAGCCAGATGTGACATCCTGAGTATGCGTTTGCAAAGAGATCCATCTGCAGTGAGTGCAGAGCATCTGTTCTTGGGTTGAACCACTGGTACTTCTACTTGCACTGCTTTGTAGTTCACCACTGTTCACCACTGGAAGGAGAAATCAAAATACAAGGTAGGCACGTCTGATTGTCTGTGAGGTGGTAATTCCCCTGATCCAGTAAGGCAATAGCAGGCCAGGAGCATTTTTACTTGTGCTCCTTCAAACTGATGCATCTGCAGGCACACCCCAGATGCTCTCTTCTGCTCAGGAGAAAGACAAGGAAAATCAACTGAGCTAGAAACAGCATGAAGATGCTTGGATTTTATCCCAGGAACTGAACAAAATTGTCCACAGTGTAAGAGCAAAGATGAGGTGGTCTGCAGCTTGTTGGCCAAATGGAAATGAAGCAATGCAGAGTTCAGGCTTTTCATGATGCTTTCCTTCACTGTTCAGGACAGCCTGAAGTGCTAGTTGAACATTGGTCCTTGAATAGAACCCTGGAGCAGTGCTTTTCCCAGTTGAAATGTTTGCTTAACATAGCCCAGGTATAGATTGTGCTGAGCCACATCTTGAGTTGGTAAGAGTTGTGAAAGGACTGTCATTCTGACTCAGGATCATGCAGCTTCACTGCGGTCACAGCTGATACTGAGATAATGGGCAGTACTGTTGGAGCCTGACTGCAGGGCCATGTGAAATCCCCAGATGAAATCTGAGAGGCCAGTGTAATAACATTCCTGCATGTCACGAGACAGGAGTACTGCCACAGCCAGGTGGGAAACAGAGGTCAGCCTTTTCCTTCTGTTAGGTCAGGCCAGTGCAAGAATAAAAAGTGTCTTTTAGGCTTTAAGTCCCATATATTTAAGAAGATTCATCAGGTCTTTTGCATCTCCATAAGACACTGTGGTTGTTCTCTCTTTTTCTCTAGAAGCCAGATCTGGATCTCACACCTTCCCACTCTACTGTGCCATGCCTTCTCTCCTAAATGTGGTTATGGGATCATGCCAGTGGCAAAGACCATTTGATCTCTCTGCTGGTCACCAGAAAAGAGATATCAAGGGCTTCTAAAATAGTGGCTAGAGAGGCTGCAGTAGTGCTCTGCAGTTGTGAGGAGACTATCCAAAGGGATGCCATGCTGCCAGGGGCTAATTGTCCAACTGCAGCCTACTTCTGCTGGTGCTCCTCTGTCTTTTGTTTTTCTGCCCATTTTCCAGTGAGGCAGCATGAAGTTCTCTGGCACAAAATAGGTGGAGCTAGATCAAATAGTGCTTGTTTTCTCACTACGTGTGTCCATTTTTTTTGGGATACTACTGCTCTGAAACACTTTTGGTTTGATGCATTAGAGGGCAATAAAATAAAAAGTTTGTCATTAGCCTGTAACCTGCAGGTAATATCCACAGATACTGTGACAAGGAAGGTGATGATGAAAGTCAGTGACTTGCTCTATGCTCAGCAGTGCAGCCACTGCTACAGTGGGAGATCATGTTCTTCCACCTCCCTAAGTTTTAAAAGTGTTTGATCCTTGCAGTCTATTTTAATGACTATTTTTGAGGCAGATTTAAAAATCCAAATAAGTAAAAACAAACCAAGTACATACATTTTGACTTTCAGCAGCATAAACTATTAAGGGAAGATCTAATCCATCCTCTTATAACTGAATGTGTAAACAAGTTGGAAAATTTAATTTCATGTCTTAGATTAAAAGATATATTTCAGATTAATATTTATCTTTTTAGTTTTCTTTCAATTAAAGATAATAATAACGTGGTGTTTTAAGCAAGCTGTGGTCAACTTGGAAATTAATGAGACTGATGAACCTGAAAATCCATTTTGCTTAGTATGTTCCACACAGTAAATGAAATACCAACAGCCAGGGTCCTACAAATAATGGATTTGGTAACTCCCTAGATCAAAAGATTTTAAAATACTTTTGTATATAACAGTAGAAAACAATATTAAAGTTTTGGTATGAAAATTATAAAAATAGCTTGATCTTCCCATTAAAAAGTTTTTCTCTAAGGTCTTCTGACCTACAGTTCCATGGCTGTGATCCAAGCCTCTTTTTTAATAATTGTTTTATCATAAGCATCCCTCCTTCCTTTTAGCTAACTTCTACACACTTGACAGAAATATTAAGCTATTTATCTAGTTGATTAAAATGACAACCCACCAACTAAAAAAACCCAACACATTTTGAATTCTGTCCTCTTAACAGAATTATTGCCCCTTCCAAGTTGGTGTTTTAGAAAGTCTATTCCATATTCTAAGACCTTCTTTAAGAGAAGGAGCTCTTCTCAACAGAACTTCTCCTTGAAATATGACTTCATACTGAGAAAGCCAAAGACTTTGTGATGTTATCTCTTCCATCAACTGAAATATTAGATACAACAAGAGTTCAGTCACCAAATCTTTTATTACCACTCCACATAGTTGTTGTCCTGCTTTTTCCTGCTTGGGGCAATTCCCAGGAGACTATTCTGTGAGACAAACCTCAGTAGGCTTTCTGAAAGATATATTGCTATGTGGCTGCTGGTTACTTTGTTGATTTAAGGACAAATCACTGTTACCACTCTTTGTTTTCTCTTTGCAGCATCCAAAGTTATTGAGGATACTTTCTCAGTATGAGTCAACACAGCATATCGTTCCTGTTCTTAATTTTTATAGCCAATTATGACCCTCCTCTGCCTTGCTAACTCTCCTGCATCATCAAATAAATGCAGTATGGCTGAGCCAAGAAATCTGTTTGTGTGGGCACGAACATGTAGCAAGTTCGTAGACACTGATGTCTTCTCACAGCATATAAAGCATGGGCAGGAGGAATTTTTGCAGGGCTTTAAGCAAGCATGGGTGGGTTTTCTGCTCCCCTCTGAGCAGCCATGTGATGTTGTGCAACTATCAGGCCCTGGGAGATTAAATGCATCTTGTGAGTTGATAACCTTGCATCTCTTCCCATTAGATTTGTGTGTGTACGTGTGTCTGTATGACTACTTTATTATAAAATAGTGCAATCTGATGTGTGCATGAGTTGGTTCTGTTAATGGCCCCCTAAGCAGCCTTTGACAGAAGGTGGACACTATGTTATGTAAATGTTACAGACAACTTGCTGCGGGTCAGACTGGATCTCACAGCAGTGTCCCCATTGGTAAATGGGGAATTGGATAAATCACCCAGTGCAGAGGGAAAATGGGCCTTCGTCCTCCAAATTTCATTTGCAGAAAATACAAAGGAAGCCATTTTAAACAATCCTTGTATCAAAGTGTGGTGGGAAGGGGAATACATGGAAAAGGTCCAATACTGTCTGTTGGAAAGTGTGGGGAGCTGCGTTGTGGAGTGCTGTGTCGGCTCAGTCTCCCAGCACACACTTAAGGTAGAGATTCTGGTGCTGCCATTCATAGCAGCTGGGGGTGAATGTCTTGAGTTGATCTTACATTTCCGATACTATGTCGAGTGTCTGATTATTTGTCTCAATTATCCAAGGAACCAACTAATCCTCAATAAGAAAACTTCCCGCACCCTGATACCTCTCTGAGGAATGGATCAGTCTGGAGGCAGAAATGGGAGGGAGTTTCCAACTCCATGGAGTTTCTTTCAGAATGACATTGAAACTTCTGAGTGACATGCACATCTCTCTTGCATGAATATTTGTTTAAAAGATAATTTTAAAAATGATAATTTGTTTAAAAAAGAAAATACTAGAGAATAGGGAGAGAGATATTTAAAATATTTCAAATTGCCATTGTTGAGAGAAGAAAACCCCAGGTATGCAAGGAGATACAATTCCACCTCTTTCTTACGGACTAAACTGTGATTTGGAACCTGCTGGGAATAGGTAAGAGACTGAATAATTCAATAATACACCAATTTAAATTCCTCAGCTACACCATTACAAATTTGAGAGCATTGGGTAAACAATAAGTTTGGCAATCAGTGGCTTCTCCCTCCAAAGGGCTTAATCTTCAGGAGGAAGTGAACAAAAGAAAGTGGATGTCTCATTATCTCTTTGAATGAGGTGATAAATAAAAGGTGCAAGATAACATTCTGCTGTATCACCAAGTTGCACCTGGCAGGCACTATCAGGTCTGACTGGGGAGATTCCTTTGGTATGGGAGATGTGGCAAGTTATCAACTGAAAACTGAATGCAGTGCACCTCACTGCCTTGACTATCTTGCCTAGACACTGCTGAATTTATTAAAAAAAGCCCCACAGATAACACTAGGACTACATGGGAAAGTTTGGGGGTTCATTTTGTTTTGTTGTTTTTGTTTTTGTTTTTTTTTTTTAAATTTTCTACACACAGAACCAGATCCATGAAGGCAGTGTCTCTGCTCCAGGTAAAATTCTTCCCTAGAGTTTAGACCCAGTCTTCCAGTAAGACATAGGGCAATAAGGCAGCTCAGGGAGGGGTTGTTTGGTTGGGGTTCTTTTGACAGTGTCCAGTTGGGTAGTGTGCTGCCAAAGAAATCCAGTGGGACTTGCTGAGAGGAGGGGAAGGCTGAGTTCATGTTCTTCTAGAAATATAGGCACCTTATTCCAGGCAGTCATTCACCTCTGGGATTCTTTGAGATGAGCAGTTTTCACAGACATATAGAACAGTCCAAGTGGGAAGGGAACTTGAAAGATCACCTGGTTCAACCTTTCATGGGAAATGGAGCCTAGATGTTATTTTCTAGCACCCAGTCCAGTCCTGCCTTGAATGCCTTAACTAAGTGCTCCAGCCCTTGGTCTCAGATTTTTCTGTGCTGCTTATGGAAACTTAGAACTTAGGCACCCAGAGGCTTCCAGGTTGTGTTGGAATGAGGATATTTCACTTTGAGTCAGAACTCCTAATGTTGGAAGTGCAATTACAGGATAGCAGCCGTATACTGCAGATGTGCTGAAATTAAGCAGTGAGAGTTGCTGCATGTCTGAAGTGAGATGTGACTGTGCCCCAGGCCTGTAAGTTTTCTTTCCTTAAGAACTAAGCTGTGGGGCTGATGAGGAGAGGCAGGTTGGTGGCTGCCTCACATCTCATTTTGATATAAATCAGCAGGCACCCAGAGCTGTTACCTGCTCCCTAGCAGCACTCTTGGTCCTGGAATTTAAATGTAACTGTAGTTGTCAGAAGTTGTCAGAAGTGTGAGCAACCTCTCCTTTTATCAACATCTCAAGACTGCACCTCTTGGGTAAAACTCAGCTTGTCTTAGCAAAATGTGAACATTACTTTTAACAAAGAAAATAAGCTCTTTCTGCTCCTGCATGGATCCTCATGGTAGAATCACCATTTCATTGTAAGATGTGAGAGAACACACCAGGGCTAATTTCTAATCATGGTTCATTGATATGTGAAGATCACAGTGACTGTGGTTCCAGTCCAGTGGATACAATGCTCAGCTTTCAGATTTACCTTGCACCAGTCCCTTGGCATTTGAGCACCCCACAGAGTGAAGCTGGAGGCACACCTACAGCATTCTTTCTTCACCCAAAAGGGAAAGAAATTGGGGAAGCTGCCTTAATAACAATTAGTCCTACATGCTTCCCATACTAAGGAAGGAAATAAAGTGAGTATGTTGCCTAGCTGTAAAGGAACACTTAGTGTTTCATGTGTAATACAAGCCATATTATAGTAACTGCTCATAGAAATCCCTACCATACTGACTGGTCCATTGTGTTACACGTTCATAGAAAGAAGCAATCCCTGCCTGAGAGTGCTTGCAATTAAATGTGAGGCTGACAGACAAAGCGTTGTCCCCTGAGTACCTCTAGTGTATTCAGGCACAGGTCATTAAAGTGTTTCATTGCCTAACTACCACTGAGGACTACAACAAAGTCAGAAACTGAACGCAGATAATCCTGTTCCCATGACTTAACCACAAATAAGCCTTTCATCTCTTTGCCTTTTGAATACTCTTCTGAGAACATCAGGTTCTACAAACATATCATGTGTCTGTTCCTGGACAAGCCACCTGCCAGCAGCTCTCCCAGGCAGGCAGGGCTCCATCAAACAGATAAACTGAAATGTTCGTAATGTTAGAAAAACCCGAACCAAACAAAAAGAACCAAAATCCACACCAAACCCTTGAGATTGGGAATATTTAAAGGCAATTTACAGAAGTCTCTTCTTCAATATGATAATGAACTGAAGAATTGAAATCACTTAACTTCATTTACAAATCATGAATATGTATCAGTGCCTTTAAATGAAAGGACGACTAAAACAGATATAGTGTTTGTTCAATTCATTAAAAGGAAGACAATTTATCAGGAGGTTTTTTCCACTCTTAAACTAAAGCTATATGCAAATGTCGGTAAATCAAGACCTCACGCTAATTCTGCAGCATGATGAATATTTTTATAATCCTAATTAGAACCAGTCATTTAGTTCAGCAATTTCCCCCAATCTAGCCAATTTGAAATTAAAATAGATGCCTTGATTACAAAACTCATTAGCAAAGAAGCATCCTTTTTGCTAACCAGTTCATTTGGAATGCACAAGCTGAATGAAGTGAGGAGCACTTGTGTTGTCAATTGCCGTAAGTGAAGTGAGCCTTAATTGTTGGCATTGTGAAGTATTTGTATTGCTGCATGTTTCATTGCAGTATAATATATCATTCATTAAACGTAACAAAAGCAGTTTTAAAATGATTTAATTAAGTGGTGTTGGTGCACCAGGTAATTTTTATAAAGTCGGATGTCACAATTGTTTGCATTTGAAGTATTGATGGACATTACTGTCGGAAAGCAGACGTATGACTCTACATTTGTCATTCTGATTATGGTAGGCCTGGCAGTTTTAATAGGAGATGAGAAATT
This sequence comes from Atrichornis clamosus, assembly GCA_013400975.1. Classification (NCBI taxonomy): domain Eukaryota; kingdom Metazoa; phylum Chordata; class Aves; order Passeriformes; family Menuridae; genus Atrichornis; species Atrichornis clamosus. The sequence goes on from WBMZ01005349.1 coordinate 154,859, forward strand.
AAATTATGCAACCCTGGCTCTATTTCAGAAATGTCCAATGAATTTTGTCCTGGCAAAATACTGAACTTTTGGCTTGTGATGATTTGTGGTGGCAAAGAGAAAGTAACGGCTTGTGAAACTTGATTTAGCCAGAACAGACTTTCCTATTGCTTGTTATTTATGTTATAGATACTTCATGAGCAGGTTTTACTTTGAAAAGGGAAATATAGAGATAAATGGAGCGAGACATATTTGATGCTTAAATGTGCTCCTCTGTTGGAGCAAACTAGTTTATTGTGTAACAAAGCAAGGGTCCTGTGGTTTATTCCTGGACCATGCTAAATCATGGCTGTATATTGATTTTATCTGGAGCCTAAGTGGGGTGAAGAGTGGTTATAGATACAGCAGATGGGAATAAACATGAAGGAGTGAAGAAGGCTGAAGAATAAGAACACCAGGGGCATGATTTATTTTGCCTGACTGTAGAGATCTAAAATGTTGCAATGTAAGCCTACATTAGGTGTTGAGGCTTCACATCGCAGTTGGTGGTGACCTACTGAATAGTGTTGATTGATTTCTGGAAGCAAATGTAGGTGACTCTTTTAGGATGAGGTAAATTGTACGTTAGACTCATTTGTATTGACTAGGCCTCCACTGACTGTCAAGGAAGTAATTTCCTTTGCTGAGATGTAACTATTTGCTATATTACCTGAGATTAGGGGACTTGAAACCAGCCCTGCTGTCTGGATGTGTGCCAAATGGATTACATGGGATATGATTCCAATATGATCAAAACAGCAAAAAACATTAAAATTTCCTAGTTCCTGTTATCATGCCTACAGATTCCTATGCCCTTCAGCCTGGAGGAGAGAGCAAACATGATGTGCAAACAAAGAAGGAATTCCCGATCTTTTGTTTTTCTTTATCTGGATTAATTTATGTAGATGTGAGTTTCCTACCAGCCTGCTTCAGTGAAATGAAATGAATCCAGAAGGGTTCCCCGGACCATTTTTTCCCTTGTAAAATCTGCTGAGTAGAATTATAGATGATATCCCTTTCAATGAAGAAAGAACTTGCCTAGAGTTGACTTCCCCTCAGATGTCTGCTGATGCTGACCATGGAAAACTTCAGTCTGGGTCCTTTTCCCTTCCATTGTGTTGGCTCTATATTCTGGACTGAGACCTTGCAATCAGGAGTAGGAAAGGCAGGTCTGGAGATAGCAGGCTGTCCCTTGCTCTCAGTTCTGCCCCTAAGGCAGCTTTTATATCAGCTTTCTGATATAAAAATCTTTTTATACAGTTGAGAGATGCGTATCTGAGAGCCAAAGAAAGAGAAACTCTAGAAAGGAGCAGGCAGGAGCTGATATTTCCTCTCAACCACTCACCTGCGACGTATAACTAGATTTTGTAAATCCCAGGATGCTCTGGTGATTTTTACACAGTTTTACAGTTCTCAGTAGTCCCTTTGTGCCATGGCAAATTATCCGATTTACCCAGCAGTGCCAGTGTTACCACAGACTTGTCCTGGTCTTTTTACCTACTACTGCCAAGCAAGGGGTATTTAACTGACTCCCAAATCAAAGCTTGGTGTTGCCAACATAGAGACAGAGTCAAGGAGGCCGTGAGAGAGGCTGAAGGGGAATTGAAGCCCAGAAAGGTGAAGTCAGCTGTGCAAGGTTAGCCAGCCCACCCGTGACAGCTGCAACGTTGTCCAGACTTCCTGAGTGAAGTTCTCTTTTCCTTTCCACCGTCCCAGGTGATCCCACAGAAATGTTCCAGATTATTGTAACCTCATGTCTCCCCAGGATTCAGGCTGTGGCAGAACTTCCAGTGTGGTTGAGGTGAGGAACCTGTGTGGGAATTTCACATCAGCAGGTGCAGTAGTAGTAGATGTGTCACAAGTTAAAGAGGGTCCTTATTTTATGTTGTAGCACAGCAGTATATTAAAAAGCTCATACATTTAATTTCAAATCACTTTGTGTCTATTGTGTGAAACAGGTTTATGCAATACTAGAACCTTTTCTATGTTTTTTCTCAGATTGCCCTTTACAAACAGGCTTCTCTCTGTTGCTCTTGCCTCCCCTTTTTGAGGCACAACAAACCATCCCTGTCTGCAGTGCTTGTTTTCAGTGGGGAAACGGACCATGTTTTGATCTGATAGCATACCTGAGGTGCTTTACAAAAGAGTGTGCAGTCACATACGTAGCAGCTGATATATATGTGATCCCACTGATTTTAGCACGGAAGTACTGACTTACATCACTGGAGGATCTGACCTGAAAACATGTACGGTATTCTTTTCTCACATAAAACAAGATAGATGTAGTTTATGCCTTCCTGTTACAGGGTTTTTTCTCCCTGAAATCTGCATGTTCTCAGTTGTGTTAAGCAACTTAACTTATTTATTTCTGTTGTTCAACATATGAAAATTCACTTTTAAAAAAATTTTCTCTTTTTTCCTCCTTTTTTTTCCCTTCTGATAGAAACTGCATGTAATCAATATTATTCTGAGGAATAAAGGTACCAGAGGAACAGCTGTAACTCCTCATCCCCTTAGTAGGCACAGATTATTCAAATGTCCCATATACTCAGTGGTAATCCAGTGTATGTTTCAGGTTTTCATGCTTATTGTGTCAGTGGTGGAAAAGGAGGCAAGTGCCTGGATTTTTGGACTGGCACCTAAGGAACAGCAATCCCAAGTGTTTAGAAATAATGAGTTGTCCTTTAAAGTAATGAGTTTGGCAGAGAAAAAAATCAGGAAGGTGTTTCAATAATTTCAGTTATCCTCTCATATGTCTCTTGGTGCTGTAATGACTGAGGAAAGGTTGGGAACCATGTTTTTCAAATAATTCCTCACAGTTAATAGAATTAGGAGTTTTACCATTTAAAAAGAAAAAGAAGCAAAACCTCCAAGATAATGTCCTGATTTGAGCACTGTCCTTCTGCAGGGCATTTATGCTTCTAAGACACGTATCTTTATTCATCATTGCAAATGCTGCGCGTCTTCAGTTGTGTTTTGGTGCATATTTCATCTGGATATCCATATTGGATGTCTGGGGGAAGACTGGTGACCTGTTTATATGGGCTGTGTACACACCTGTGTGCAGGTCTGAATTTCTGCAGTAGAAACCCCCACAGCAGTTTTGTGTCAGTTACAAGAAGTTCTTCCAGAGTAATATAATTCTTTAGTTTTGTGATCAATTGATTTTTATAGGACTATGGGTGGCTATAAAATGAAAGTTAGGGCATGATGCAGTAAAATTTTGGTGCATTGGAAGTATTGTGGGTATGATAAAAGGAGGAGCTGAGGCACCAAAATGAAGGGTGATATTTTTGAGAGGAGGACAATTGATCAAAGAAACAACAAAGCTTAAAGCTTTATAGAAAATCCTAGCAATTCTGTAGTGCAAAAGGAGGAAAACTGGATCCTTCCCACAGCCTCCTACCTTGGGCATCTCATTTCTGCCAGAGGCTCAGTGATCATAAACTGTCTGAATATAGATTTTGTAGCATTTTATACTTGAGTCTTCAAGAGATAACAGCACGTACAAATAACATGTTAGCAGAATATACTGGACCCAAGGGGCCTTTGCTGCCATATAGTAAAAGAACAATAATGTCATCAAAAGTTTTGCTGCCAAAACAGCACTCTAGTTTTGTCCTCTAACATAGCACTTGCTTCAGGCCAGTTGATTTTCTCAGATCTTGGTGCAAGTCTACAAGAATTATGCACACATACCCAGAGGCACAAATGTGACGAGTCTGAAAGTTCTGCTGCAAAATTGAGTCTGATATTCCCTAGTTAGATGAGCTGTACTTTTTCTCTAGTGACAGCATGGAAAAGGCTGCTTTATTTTTCCTTTGCAGCCTTCCATTATGAGTTATGCTGTACCATCACTGTAAACCTAGGTTAATTTCAGGAATTGAAGTTACATTATATCAAGTTTGGTGAGTTTTTGTTGACTATAGTTGTTGCCTTGAATCAGTTTTGTTTATCCTTGGGGTTTTGTGGGGGCTTTTTTCTTCAACCTGCTTCATAAAATGGATTGAAGGTACCTAGAGTTTCAATTAAATGGGATAAATATCTTAAATATAGACACCACAGAATATTTAGAAACCTAGAGAGCTGCTGAGAGAAGTTAGATAAGAGCTTCCTTTTTCTTGTAAGATCTGCAATAGCAGATTCATTTATTCCAAAGGTAGAGTTTGATTGCAGGAACTGGGTGATGGATGGATCAGAGATGACAGTGTAAATGGTGTCTGCCCAGCAGCCCGAAGGGATCCCTGCAACATGTGAGTCTCTCATTTGGTGATTTTTCTGGCAGTGATGCCTCAGTGACAGTTTCTGCTACAACTGTCAAGCTAAATTGTTCCTGATGGTGGCTGGTATTTACAAGGATGCTCATTGTTCATTTGGGTTTCTCCTGTAAACAGTCTCCCTTGCACATTTGGATCGGGATGAACTGAATCGCTGCGAAGTGCAGCGAGGACACCCTCTCATCTTCCCTGAAACCTCTTACTCTTCCCTTCCTGCATGTGATCTCTGGCTTGGCTGTGTTTGTGCAGAGATGGATGCCTGTATAACAGGCTCTGCTTTTCCCTTCAGTCATTGCCTATTGTCAATGCATGGATTGCCAGGAAATCTGGTTAATAAGAAATTGGGCTAGCTAGAGATGACTGAATTACCCCACTGGATTTTAAGTGTTAAAGTAAGAGCAGTACTGGAGAACATCTTCAAGATATCAGAGCCCCTCGTGGAGACCAGAGTTGGCTGTTGAATAGTAGAGTGAGACTGAAGGAAACTCTAAGTTTCCCTATTTTATGTTACAGCTTGCAAAAGCCTCTTGATTCATGATAAGACAGGATATGACAAGCATGTGGCAATGAAGATGACTTAAAAGAATGAATTGTACAAGATAGTACAAGAGCTGGGATGTCTGAGTAGGAGATAATGTTTGCTGAAGCTGTATCTTCAATGCTATCAGAAATTGAGGTTTTCTACCTTGTTTTTATAATCTTTTTGCTCATAGAATTGATTTCACAGTAACAAACGTCCTATGAGCAGCTTCTGTGTTCTCTTCTGGGGGACATAAGACTCACATTAACTAAGGTGGGCCTTTCTCTGGGCTGATTTGGTCCAATATCTGCCTGTCGTCCCAGGCAGTGTAGAGCATAGGCTCTGTGCGTGGACCAGAATTGTCCAGAGAGGGATCGCTCCCAGTGCAAAACCTGTACAGTTCCTAAACAGTATTTGTTCATCTGCTGTAGTTTCCCAGGAGACTTTCAGGATGGCGTTGGGGGCACATCTCTGACCAAGAGGTGGAGGTAGACTGTGTGTGGTGGCAGTTTATAAATACCTGCTCTGCATCATAAATCCCTGGGGAACTGTTTGGAGTTAACCACCCTTGTCTGTGAAAATGCTGATGAATGGAAAAGTCTATTGGGTGGTGTGTGTATGTGTTAAATAACATACAAGTTAACCTGGGGAAAAATACATTGCTTTAATGTTGCCTAAATGAGAAATACTGCTTAAGCCCAAATTTGTATTTCTATCAAGCCACGTGGAAGTTTTTACATGAACAATGACTACATCTCAGAATATGCAGTTTCAAAACCTATTCCTTAATGCCCATATACACACTTTCAGAAATGTTTTTTCCACATAAAGAAAGAAATCAGAAAAATCTTATATGAATTTAGAAACTGTTTTGGTGGTGTGAAACATATTTCTTCCACTAATCTGAAAAAATCCCTCTGCTGTTAAATCCTGCTCTGTATAATATAGAGTTTAACCTACAGATAGTGCCACAGGGTTCGGAAGGAGGAGAGGAACAGCCAAGGGTTTGGAAAGGAGGGAGGAGAGGAACAGCCAAGCATGTGATTATAGCTTTATGTCCCACTTTGGCTAATGTCTCAGCCTCTCCTGCTTTGTCCCTTGTAGTCTTATGCTCAATAAACATGAAAGATTGGTCTGTGATAGCAACAAATGTACCCAGATGCTAGCACTGTAATTAAAGGCATATATCACACAATAAAGTGCATTTGAATGAAAAATGTTTCCATTAGACATGTGGATCCCATTTATTTCCCCTTATTGTTAAACTTCTGGAGTGTAACCACTGATGGAGTGTAAGGAAGGACTTCTAAAGGGCTGCACTGTGGAGCCCCCAGGAGCAAAGCAGATTTTCCTCTTGGACTGGGAGAGCACAGAGCTCCTCAGTGCAGGCTGACCTTCATGGCAGCATTGGCTTCATCCACGTGGTTGGTGAGTTCAGTTAGCACAGACCTCAGACCAAAACCCTAATTGTTTTTAAGCTGAAGAAACTGGACAAAGGAATCAGCCTGGCTTGGAGACAGAAAAATCAGCAGCCATTAGAGCTGATTCAGTCTTTTGAGACTGTTAAAGGGCTAATCCTAGGGGGAAAAGGGAGTGAAGCAGCATCTGGGGACAACAGGAGCAGCCTGAAACCCTCCTCTGCCTTTGGCTGAGCCTATTGGATGCCAGTGGAAGAAATACTGGCAAAGATAACATCTTGTAAGTTCTGGTAGCAAGATACAGCTCTGCCATCTCCAACCCATTCTGATATCTTCACAGTCCCAGTATTGTTCCTCTGTTCCCGTTCTCTGCTTTAATCCTCCCCCAAACTCTATAGCTGATTTTGAAATGGTTAAAATGTCATGGAGGAAGGAATAAACAAGCAATCAGAAAAGTTAGCCTTCCCTCAAAATGGCATTTCTATTTATAGTACTTTTTGCAAGTTGCTAAAGCTAAATTCTTTAGAAATGATTGATATGTGTTTTGACTGACCAAATTGAACATATTTTTTCTCCAGATTTTCAGTTTAAGAAAAAAAATATGAAAGTAATATTTTTCATCTCAGTTCTGCACCACTCCAGCATTTCTGGAGGTGGGGAAAAAGCAGAAAAAAAAGAGAGGCTGTTATTCACCGAGGGCTGAAACACACCTTAAGTTCTTTGTGATACTAATTTGTGACACCGGTCCTGTTGCAGCTGTGTCTGGACTTCTTGTTCCACTACACACCAGTCATGGAGTAGGAAAGCAAAAGATGCTTTGCTCTCAGCAGAAACAGCAAATTTTTGGCTGAGTGTGCTTGATGCCAATGAGGCTTAAGAGAAATTGAACTGTGAAGGTTTTTGAATGTACCTTTTTTCATGAGTTTAATGTTCTTTCATCTTTTTCTTGGAGATGTAGTGGCGAAGCAGAGAAAGGCAAGTCTTGCTTTGAGCATCAAGTTTAAGCAAACTGCACTGCTGTGAGTGGTCCCATTGAGTGAAGGCATTTTTTAAAATATGAAACCATGAAATGTGACATCAGTACATTGTCTTACACTACTTGGCTTTAGATACCAGGTCTAGATTGAGCTATACAATTACAACACGGAGTCAAACTTTTCCAAATCGTTTGGTCTTTGTGCAGAAGATCCCTGACCAGTGTCTTACTGTAGTGGGATGGAGACTGAGCTTCTTTTGCCTGAAGACCTACTTTTGCCATCAAGCATGTGAAATATTTTTCTTACAGTGCAAAGAAAACTTTCCAGCTTCTGAAACATTTCCTTTTTTCCTTCTCTGTATGGCACAGATGATGGAAATGCATTTAGTATTTAGTTTCTGTCTTGACTAGTACTCATCAAAATAGTCTGTTTCCAGTGTCCCATCTAGTATACAACATCTGTAGGGAAATGAGCAGCTCTGGTGAGTCTCAGACATGCATCAGTCTGTTCTCTTTCCATATGCCTGTATGGTGCTAGAGAAGAACCTTGGGCTGCAATGAAGTCTCTTGATGCGTCTTTTAATCACCTGGAAAGCAAATCAAAGTAAAGACATAAACTGGTCCATTTGTTTTCATTACAATTACTAGTTTTTACAACTCTATGTAAACAAAGACCATAAATTTAGTGCTGGTAGGCTTCTTTCTCCTAAGTTCAGCCCCACCAACTGTTGCATAAATCTTTTGGCTTGAGAAGTAGGTTTTATTTTTAGCTTCTTTAGTGTGGAGCTGTCGAGGATACCTTACCTGAATTGTGATTTCCAGGCAGCTTGTGGCAAGAGAAGAGAAGGATAAGCTCCTCTTTCAAGTCCAGAAGCACTTCCAAGCTTCAGATCTTAATACTACTGGAGCCCCACCTTGCAAGGTGGCAAGGACAGGTATTTTCCTGGGAGGAGTTGGAAAGAACAAGCACAGATAGTTCTTGAGTTGGTCATCAGCTTGAAGGTGACATTAGCCCTGATGGTAACTTCTTGACACTCCAGAGGTGACTCACTAAGGCCCAGCCTGAGGGGAATGGTGGAACAGAAGGAGAGGAAGGCTCTGAATCTTCCCTTGAATGCAGCTTTTTCTGCTGTGGGTAATAAAGCCACTTCCAGGGCAAGCGTTGTTCTTGACCTGGTTTCAGCCACACAACTGAAGTATGTTAGACCTGAGTCCTGTGCCTGCAATGCTGCAAGTGCCAAGTCCTGCCTCACAGGAGAACCTGGGAAAGGGGTTTGCATAGACCCCACAGCTTCAACGTTTCACTGGTGATGTGCAAGGGAGAGGTATCCATCTGTCTTTAAAAAAGCAGAAATGGAAGATAGGCAAAGAAGGCAAGATGGAAGATGTGATAAAGAAGTAGGGTGTGTTTCTGGGATACCAGTTGCTGTCTTCATGGCTATACTGAATCTATCCTGTGTTCAACTGGCAGTTGTCAGACATGGCTTGTCTGTTCTGTACTCTCGAGACTGATAAGTGTTGTGAATTTTCCCTCCAGTTCATTTTCCTTCTAGGAGTGAACTTTCTCAAATCTTAATTATGACACCTTCTTTTGGAATTTCATCTGTAACACAGAAGTGTAGAGGAAAGATACACCTTGCAATTTTCTGAGAGTTTACAACTCTCTTTTTGAGCCTCTTATTTTTTTCAAGTAATCATGGTCATTTTCCTTCTGTAGAAAAAAATTAAGACCCTGCGACAGACTTTCTTTTCTGGGTTATTCTTTGCAGATAACTTGCATGCAGTCCAATTTCCTACAGAAGTGTTGACCTAATTTTATTTTTCTTCTGCCCCGGTTTGAGTTTTTGGCAGGAACCCTCCACACATCTTGTAGCTTTTTCCCACCAGCTCTGGCTGAGAAGGTGTTAGTTTGCTTTGTGCTTTTCTGGGATCAGAGCCATCTTTTCATGTAAGCAATCTGAGCTACTGCTTGGGATCGTGCTCTTCTGAGGCCACGGCAAGCCAGGCTAATCTGACCCTCCTCTTCCATCATTCCATCAGCTGCTGCCCAGTTATTACCGTAGACCAACTCTCACCCTGCTGCATTTATTTTGAATACATCTTTCTGTCATCAGCTGGAAGTATTGTCTGGAAGAAGTATAATTTTTTGTGTAATAAGTGAATTGTTCCTCTAAGTGCATATAGTGCAGCTGCTCTTCCTCACTTTATTTGACATCATTTTTGCACTCTTGGTTGGCTGGCAGACAGGAAACTATTGAGATGTTTGCTCAGACCAATAGCCCTGATTTCATAGCAAGAAATAGTATTACATTTTATCTGCTTATAAGCTTTTATGTATGTTCCTGATGCCCTTCTTCTTATGAGTTTAAGCATGAAGGCCTGTAAACACCAAAGCCCTCTGAATTGCTTTAGTCTATTGCTTTTCAATCTATACATGACATCTATACGTGCTTCTTGCTGTGGTAAAGTGTACCCAGGCTATTGTATGCTTGGTCTTTCCTGAGTTTGCCTTCATTCTTTGTGTCCTTTCCTCATGAAGACCAAGCAGGTCAACCTAGGAACAGGAAAGCTAACATGAAATTCATCTAAACCAGATCCTGTGCCTCTGGTTTGGTCATCTCCTTCCGCACTAGTCACTGTGAGCTTTTTTCAGAGCCTGTCAAGAGAGATGGAGATTCTAAGGCAGAAATAACAAGCAGTTTTAGAAGGTTCTTGCCTGTCTAAAAATGAGCCTTGGTGAGTAGCTCAGACATGGATGACTAACATCAGGATGTTGATTCCCTTCCTGGGGTTTCCATGTGTTTCCTTCTTTACTTGTTCTTCTCCCTTCTCTCCATAAGTGGAATTTAAGCAGACCAATTTCGCATGCTGTTCCAGTTCTGAGAACCTTTATTTCTTCAGCAAAAATCATCCTTTTCTATTTTTTTTTTGTTAGCTCTCACTGGCGAAGTAAACAAAACACCCAAACCAAATTGCCCACAACCTTGAATAAGATCATCCAAGCCAGCCAACATATGTATCACCCTGAGAGTTTGTGCTGGAGAATTGCAACAGCATTTTTCTTAAGCAACACTGCATGCAAGGGTGTATGGCTCCTTTCTTTACAGTTCTGTAGTTCCGACTGTGTTTCTGGCACACTGCATGTATCTGTGGCACAGAATCTGACACCTGAGATAAAGCTCCATCTTTAAGGGGCTTGCCACTTGGAAACAATGCTGGTGTGAAATAAATTGTTGCAAATGTTCTTAGAGTTTGAAAACGAAGCATTCTGCCTGTGGTATGTAGTATCCTTATGATTCAGATTTGTGCTGAGCAAAACAAGCAGGAGTTGAGGTCTGGCCTGTAGTGAAACAGAGTTGTGTATCACCGGGGCTGCCAACGTCTTTGCTCGCACAGATTGTGTTCTTGGGAAAACGCAGGGCTGTGTTGGTGGATGTGATGTGTTTGGTGCTACGATCCTTGAGTGGGGAGTATCATGATGATGTTTGGATAAATATTTGCTGTTTACCTTCTTGACTGTGCAGCCTTTCCTTTTTTAAATTGTAAGTCTAACTGGGCTCCTGAGTAGAGACAGAGTCAAATCCTCTGAATACCACTCTTTAGCTGCATCAAGGGACAAGACCAACCCATACAAACATAAAGACCCCTAATCGTCTTAACTTTTCAGTCACCAGAGTAGATCAAATAACACAAGGAGGTTGCAGACAGGCCATACCCTCGCAGTATGGTGCACTGGAGTCCACCCCTCTTGAACCAATGTGTTGGAGTGCTCTGGGAGGTGGAAATGTCAGAGATTACTTGTCACTAAAGAGCAAGAAAATCTTGGCGCCATACCTACATAATTTCTTTCCTTTGCTTAGTATTCAGCCTTAGGACAAATTAATCTCTACTGAAATCTGCTGTACTTGCCTCCAAATTTGTTGTCTTTTCTATAAGCATCTCTTCTCCCATGCAGGGAGATAAACAAAAGTGTATGTATATATTAAATTTTAATGCATATTAGAAATCACTTTATTGTATGTTTTATTTATTAATTCAACATTAACCTTTACATTTGCATCTGTAAATAATACCATAAAAGTGAACTGGGCCAGAGAGGCCTTTTAGGGATTTGTTCTGTCATACAGCTTTAAGACTTAGTAATCTGGTTAAAATTTGAAGTGGATGCCTAGAATAAGAATGTGAATAATAAATAAAAGTTATTGAAATGAATAATATCCTCTTTATCTCTTTATCTGAAATCATATAAAGGCTGCAAGTTCAATTGAAACCTTCTACCATCAGTCAGTCTGAGTTTTAACAAAGGGAGGAAAAAAACCAAACCAGTAGCTACTTTCTGGTTTTCAACTTGATATAGAGCAGGATGTTTCCTCAAAGAGACACTGGGAGAGATGAGTAGTTAGAAGGAGATTGTGCTTCATGTCACTGAGCTATCTGTAGCTACTGCTGTTATGCTGCTGCAAAAGAAAAGGAAATGCTAGGGGAAAAAGATAAAAGAATTGAAGGAGATGGATGTATTTTGCTAATCTTTTCCTCTCATAGGGAGAATGGTTAATCTGTTGCAGAATACAGTCAGGATGCTAGTCCCACTGGCACTTGTGAGCCTGAGTTAACTGAGACTAAGTCACCTGAAGCCTGGCTAAATTGTTCCTGCAGTCAGGAAATACGAAGGATAATGAAGTTTTTTGATGCAACTCAGTCTGTGTGCTGAGGTCCTTGTGTGTGCAAACCATCTCCAATGGCTCAAGGTATATTCCTGGCAGGCACTGTGCTAAAGTCAGGGTAGAGTTGGAGCACTGAAGAATTTCAGCTTTGGAGTGTGGATTCTCAGTTATTGTTTCTAAAAATCTGTGTGTTGCAAGAAGGTAGTTATCTTAATATTGATGCTGACTTCATAAGCCTAATCTCAAATTTGGACAAGGAATTTTCTTTTCCTGGCACCTTTAATTAATAAAGATAAGCAATGCTTTATTGCTTTATTTTGTATCTACATGGAATTCCTTTTGGGGCAGAGGACTCTCTATCATATTTTTTAAGACAATCACTGTGATTGGTTGACAAGAAAAGCAGAGGAAATCCAGATAATGTGGGCTTTTAGTGCAGTATCTTACTCTATCTAGAGACAGTGCTAAAGAATATGGCCAAATTAGCATATTCAGATCATGTCTGATCTCCTGAAGAACATGAGGCAGAAAATCTTTCCTAATATTTTTTCAGCCCAGTGATGTGGGCTGAATTGAAGTCCACATAATTGGAGCCCTTTTTGACATGAAGATTGAAGGATTCCTGCTTCCATCTCTTTTCCCCTTAGGTGTTTTACTGGCAGCTTGAGCTGTCATTGGCCACACTGGAGTTCCTGTTGGCATAAATGCAAGGGACTGATTCTTTTGTCTTTGCACATACCAATTGCATTAGATACTTGATGGGGTTTGAATTTCAGTTTCTGAATTTACTTTTGCTAGCTATACAGTGATTTGGTTGTGTAGTTGAGTACAAACATAGCAAGAATTAATTAACTGCCTCAGGCTTTGGACACTGCTCAAACAGCCCTTTCCAATCATCTTTCCAAATTGGTCTATGGGCCAGCTCTGATGTGGCTGCTGCATCTCTGTGGTGAAAGATGCTGCCCATTCAGGAAACTTTAATATTCAGTGTGAGCACATGTAGTTTATCTTCCCAGTCACACTGAGCCATCCATCACAGCAGTGCCACAGGACACATCACTAGGTTGTGAACTCTCCCAATCTGAACATGGACCTGACTTCAATTTGCAAATCCAGTTACTCAAATCAAATGCAATGCAGAACCTGTACTCAAATGATATTATTTTCTCATTAAGGACTTAAATTTGGCTATTACAAATATTTAAGCTTTTCATTTCTGTTACCTACCTCCTTAGACTGCAATCAATCCTCGTTTTGTTAAGCCAGAATTTATATCAGATAAAATTTATTTGAAATCCTGTTCAAAATGCTGCCAGTATTTAGTTCTCTGTGATCTAGTAGTAAAGCATAATAGTTATTTCTCAAAATATATTTTTTCTCTGAAGAACCAAACTTGCTCAAAGTTGGAGAAAAGGGGCTTACATATGTTTTGATTGTGAGAAGATGCATTGTTGGTAAGAAAATAATTATATGGAGAATGGTGTTTGTGGTGTAAGCAGAGTATGTACAAAGCAAACATATGTCTGAGACTTAGTGTGGAGTTACATGGAAATTTGGTTACATTACAACTGTGTCATTTGTTAACCAGAAAAACTCAAAAAGATCATTATGTTGAAAATCTGGCTTTCAAGAAGAGTCACTTCACTATCTTTAGTGTTTAACTGATGGAGAGATTGATTTCTAACTTACCTAAAAATTTAGACCTGCTTTTGAATATTAGAAGATGTAAATTAGAGCAATTTACTTTTCTTTTCCATACAGAAGAGTTCTAATTCACTCCATAAAAACAGATCACAGCATGACCTTGAGTATAGAGTCACTAACACATCACAGTCGTGTTGACTAATCTGATTTGTCTCTCATTCTATTTGATATTAGGGGCTTACATGTCACCTGCTCCCTGTCAAGCAGAAAAAGCCAAGGGGATGGCCAGCTTTTGGCAATCAAAGTGAATGTGTTGACAGCTGAAATTGGGAAGCACAAAGATGTTTGAAAAGGTTTTGGAAAAGACAACCTACTTTTGATTCTCAGGAGCTCAGTCTGAGTTAAATGTGAAGGGAGGGCATTGCCTTGTTAGCTTCCCTTGGCAGCGAGGCTGATCAAGAATTGCACATAATTATTGTGAACAATCCATTCACATTCTTTAATCTGAGCTGATTTTAATACTTTATCTAGTCTTGCTTCTTCCTCAGCGTTTATACTTTCTCTCTCTCTGTCTTTCAGCTCTACAGCTCCATGGACTTTGGAAGAAAATGGCAGCTCATGCACGAGCGGGTCACTCCAAACAGGTTTTACTGGTGAGTTATGGCCAGTGGCTTGGTTTGCTTTGGGTGGGCCATGGAGGGGAGAAGGGTATCTAAATTGAAGGGATTGGTTGCTTTACCTGAACATGAAGTATGCCCTTGGTTTTGGTCATCAACAATGCTGTATACTCAGTCCATAGTACAAATCTTGCAGTGCAAGAGTCTCCACGTTTGTACCTCTTGCCTGATAACAGGTGGTGTCTTTTGATAATTGCAAAACTCCTGCTTCTTTGTTAGATACCTGCTTACAGTAACACAGAGGAACTAACCAGTGCTTTAGTGGCAAAGCTATGATCATTAGACCTCCTATTTTTCAACCCTTCAGAGAGCTACTTTAGCCTAGAACAGTCTTTATGCAGAGCCAGCTGCTCTGACCAGTCTCCTTATGCAATCTTCGTGAGAAAGGATGATTCAGACTCTGCTTTAAATCACTCTCTGAGGAGCCCGTTTCTTTATAGTGACTAGTGAGAGCCCAAGATCTGCAGTTTGCTAAAAATCTGCTTTGTGACGCAATTCCTCTCCATTTCCCAAGTGTCAACCTCTCAACTTGGAAGCGTGTCTTTAAATCACATGATGAAACAAATTTAGTTCCTATCTCCAGGCTCATCCATCTCAGATGCTTCTCTTCCAAACTTCTCTCCACCATGTGAAGGCTCAGAATTGACTTTTAGAGAGAAATAGAAAACTGTAGTTCTTCTGTAGTTGAATTTAGGATTTGGGGCTTGAATCAGTTTCTTAATGCTGTACTTACTATACGCCAGGTGACAGATGTGTGTGAACGTGTAGAAGTGCTGATTTACAGAATCTGTGCATAGCTAAAAGAGCTGTCTGCTCCTAAAGACCAAAAAAGATCATAATATTAAGGAACCGTGGGGTCACGTTAGGGGTGGTTAAAAAAAAAGGACTTGGAAAACTTAAAAATTGACTCCCAATTACAAAGCATTGTCTATCTATCTATCTATCTGTCTATCTATCCATCTATCTATCTGTCTATCTATCTTAGAGTCAACCTCTCATAGAAATTCTTGCACTTCATTGAAAGCACCTGGAATCCAGGCCCAAAATATCTATAAATTGTATTTGCAGTATTTCCACACCTTGCAATTCAGACAGACACCTCATGGGGGTTTTTAATTGTCTACATCCTTCTGCAAATCTCTCCAAACACCTTTAGATTCCAACATTTAAAACATGGCTTTATGGCACCAGGTCTAGAGGCTTCCCTTAGTGTGCCTGTGGATTTTGGGCAGAGTGAGAAGGTTTTGAACACTGAGGAAAGAAAGTTGTAAGGCTCCTAAGTCACACAGACCTGCAAAATACATCAAAGCTCCAGAACCTTGTCTGACCATGTTACTGTTCCACAATTCCATAATGTAGGAAAGGAAGTTGTTACGTTCTTCTGGTTCTGGTGGCAGGTGGATGATTGATCTAATTATCAAAAATCTTCTGATATCACTATTCATGCTGGGTGCACATGACAAAGGCAAGTGTACATCCTCTCCAGGGATATCTTTCTGTAGAGTAGAATAGTTGGTGCTTGGAATAATTTTACCCTATCCTTCAAATAACATAAGTCAGCTTAGGGGAGAGGCTTTCTTGGAGGATAAAGTGCAAGGGCTAAGCTGACTTGGGAACAAAGCAGAATCTATTTTTAAAGGACAGGTTGTGATGTTGTGGCTTATTTTCTACTTTTATATAATAATGGTTAATGGAAGTTGCCTGTTTGTCTCTGTCCATTTGATACCCAAACGTGTATTGTTTTCCGCAGTCTACCTCAATTTTCATGTCTTTTGGCTGCATAGTTTGAACACTGTCTTTTAACACTGCATTACGTAACGTCTCTGTTCAGGTGTCCTTTTCTCTCAGGAAATGTACAAGTCCTCTATAGTTAAAACTCCTAAGACATAGACTTAGAAATCTTTATTCCACTCAGAAACAGCAGAGTCCCACTGACAATAAGCTTCCCAAGAGAGTGAATTAGGCTTTTCCCAGAGTGGGAGGGATTTGAACCAATTCGTAGTGCAGGGATCAGAGGTATTGAAATTGTGGAACATAATAACTCTCCTTAGCTGGTTTATTTCTTTTTTTCCCTTCTTCCCTTTTAAAGCTTCAAATTCTGATGGCTTACAAGCTCTGGCTTGTAAGATCTGTAAAGAAAAGGAAATGCAAAAAAGAACATTTTAGCCTCAGAAATGTGTTGATTTCTTTTTATTAGGTGATGAAAGAGAGAGAAAAGTGGGTATAGCTGTAAGTTTCAGAAGAACATGGGCCACTACTCTGTGGAGCTCATAGAATCATAGAATGGTATGGGTATGGTATGGAAAGGAACTTAAAGACCACCTAATTCCAACCCCTCTGCCAGGGGCACAGACACCTTCCAGTAGACCAGGCTGCTCTATGATCCATCCAACCTGGCCTTGAGAACTGCCAGGAATCCACAGCTTCTCTGGGAAACCTGTTCCAGTGTCTCACCAGCCTCACAATATTCTAAACCTACCATCTTCCAATTTAAAGCCACTACTCTTGTTCTATTACTACATGTCCTTGTAAAAACTCTCTCTCTGGCTCTCTTGTAGCCCCTTTAGCTACTGAGGGGTGCTCTAAGCTCTCCCAGAGCTATGAGGTTCACACAGACCCACCTCTCAAGCCTCTCAGAATCCCTCTGGATGGCATCCCTGCTCTCCAATGTGCTAACAGCACTGCTCAGCTTGGTGTGGTTGGCAGACTTGCCTTTCCATGTCACCAGCCTATCACTGTCCCTGTCATCAGTCTATCAAATACTACGTTAGTGAACCTCTTAACTAAAACTTCAATGAAAGTTGAAATAGTAATGATAGGGAGATGCCAAAATTGGAGGTAAGCTGCTCATTTGTGCTACTCTGCATTGTTCATTAGCAGGGGCTCAAGTAAGCATCCTTCGTCTAATGGGGCAGTCTCCATCTGATTTGAATGCAGCTCTATCTGGGGCAGATTTTGTTGAATGTGTTTGCCTTCAAAACATGACTTTCATCTCTCAGGCTGCTGCAAATGGCCTTGTGAAGACTGTAAACTTCACCTGGTTCATTGGATCAGTCAACCTGAGAAGGAGAGGTCTTATTTTTCTTTCTGAGAACTTTCTGAATAATTTTACCTTCCCTGAGAGACCTCATGTATAGAGACTTTCAGGCCAGGAGGAAATTACCATTACTTGCGAGATTGGGATGTGAATTTTTGCTCAGCAGAGTAAGAAAGACCTATTCATTAGTCATGGACACACAAGTCACTCTGTACATTTTCTAGTGTAGCTCTCACAGGTAGCATCTGTGATGGCTCTCCTCTGGTCAAGAACGAAGCCCTAAGCTCCAATCCCGTGGTGTGGCTTTGTATCCTGGCTCTTGCTTTCAGCTTCTTTCCTTAGTCACAGATGTTGGTGCTGCTCACTGGTTTGTAGTTTTGTGTTCTCATCCCATATGGCTGCCGCGTGTCCCACAGTTTGTGGGACATCTCTCATCAGTTTCTGAGCCCGCTCAAAGTTTGTGCACGAGCTGAAATCCACCCTGGGCCACTCAGAGTTATAAAAAACTAGGATTTGAGTTCTTTACTTTGGTAGTAGTGATTCAGAGCTTAACTACACCCACTGATGGCAGTGGCAGAGCTTGAACAGAATGTGTTACTTGATGTGAGTACAGGCATCCAAATTTGGCTCCCACGTGCCTTGGCCTCAGAGATTTTAATAACTTAGGATCCTGTAAGACTGGAAATAGGAATTTACGCTAATGTGATACAGAAATTCCAAGATCACTCATCTCTCTTAAATTACTCAAGATAACTGAACCAGCTTGGGTGCAAAGTTTGTTAAAGACCTACTCAATGTTCTTTTCTTTCAGAACACATTTCTGGAGCTCCCTCTGGGCACCATTCATTTTGTATCACTGTAACTTAGACACCTGTGTTGCCATGTGTGGGATATAAAAAATAAAGTCCGTATTTTGTACTGTAGAAATGCTGGGGAAGTTTCCTCGTCTGTAAAACACATGGTATGTTCTGTGCTGACTAAATACTGTTGCTGTTCTGATAAAAACTCATAGAACTTGAATTCTCCTTACAGTTTTTTTACTCCCTCTGCCTTTTCCTCTGGCACCACAGCTGGACTAAGCAGTTGGGCAGGACAGTTTGGTTACTGGAGCATTCACCAAGCACTTTGATGGACCAGAGCTTTTCCCTGTCAGCTTGGGTGACTCCAGCTGACTTTGCCCTGTTACCCCCTAGGTGAGACTGGGATGGAGAGCACCTTAGTGAGTGGAGTGGGTGAGGTACTCAAATATTGTAATATGTAGTGCTACAGTCGTTGATTAAGAGCACTGGAGGGCACAAGAGAATTAAAAGATGCTTTAGTGGCATATGAAGTCCTTTTATCATCTTATGGCTTAATTCTTTAAAATACCGAGTTTCTCAAGGGGACCTTTGTTTTCTGTCCAATCAGCTAAATGGCTGTGAATATCATCCTGTCTATCTGTCTTTGGAGACCCTGCCTGTATCTGCTGAGCAGGCACGAGGATCACCATCCTGTGCAGAGGACAGATCTGTATTCTTTGACACACCCACTCCCTTTCTTAGGGTCTCCCCAGGCTGCTCTTTATTGGAGAACATGTTTGTGTTTCCTGCCTTCCGTCATCACTGGGGAATATGAAGTGGTGGATGTGGAACCATTTTCCTTGTTTTTATCTTTGTTTGGTTTTTTTGAGTTTTTTGCCTGTTACAGCTAGACATTTCCCTTCTCTCATTTATTTTTTTACTTATGCTCTCTGGGACAGTGCGTGATTCTGTCAAAGCCTGGGAGCAGGAACGTGGGCAAAACCCATTTGTGTGGGAGAGAGAAAAATCTGCACAGCATTTCTGATGCCTACTTGGAGCCCTGAAGTCATTGTCCACCACGAACCTAGTCAGTAAAAGCCACTGAAATACACACTAGTGGTGAAAGTTGAACAGAAAACACCAAGGCAGGAAAAGAGAGACAGTAGGAGGAGGAAAATAGGACAAGCCCTAGCCTGGCTTCAAGGAGCAGTGTTTGCATTTGCAAATAGAAAAATTTGGTGTATCAAGCAGTTTTCAAATACACTACTGATTCCCTCAACAAGTCTGCCCAGAATTTTATCTTTTCCCTTTTTCCCATGATAATCAACCAGATTTCTGGGTTGCTTTTTTTTTGTTTTTGTATCTATGAATGCCTGCCACAATTGCTTTGATCTCTGAGGATTAAAAATTGGGAGAAGGGAACAGGCTGTACTTTCACTGAGAGACGGAAAGAGGCTGTGCATCCACTATCTTAAGCTGTGCTTTGGAGTTAAGGGTTTTCTGTCACAGTTGTTTGAGGAATGAGAAAACAAATTTTGTCTCTCAAGGGCAAGGTTTTCATTCTTTTTGTGATTTTGGATAGGAACAGGTGATGAAATGTAGCCAGTGTATTTCTTCTTATTTGCAGCTTGAGTTTCATGATGACTGTAGTGGAGGCTGGTTGGGATATCTGAGAGTGATGTAGCAGAAGGTAAGGGGTTTACCCCAGTGTTTCTGAAGGCTATGATTTGGGTTTGTATCTGCCTTTACACAGATGTTTGTGTCTGTTTTTATTTCTTCGTCTTTGTGACAGCACTGATATTTCCTTATTCCAGTGCCAATTTTGGTCCACACAGACTGTTTCAGCAGCAGTTCCACTAGTGACCTCTGGATACAGCTGAGGTTAACTTGACCTGCCTGGTTTGTCAGCAAAGAAATGGTTAGTCAAATATGTGCCTGCCTCTCCTGTAAATCCCACTAATCATTAACTACCAGATGGTGTCATTGCACAGTGCTGGGGAAACATCGCCTGATTTTTTACAGCCAAGTTTAGTGTTAGGAAAACATAGTCTTGTAAATGTCAAATTGACTCTTAAATAATCCTACATTAGAGTTTTTCAGAATTAAAACCTTACCATACATGGAGCTATGGATAAAAGGAATGATTCCAGTTTGGCAGCCATGCATGACACCTACAAGCATCACCAAGGCATGTGCTCTATTACTGGAGCCTCCTTTGGGCTAATGACTCATTTGGCTCTGGTAAGGAGCTTGCTTCCCATGCCCTGCGGGCAAGAACACCCGGGAAAGGTTTTTCTCCTGGAGGGTAAAGCTAACATAAATCTGGAATGTGTTACTCAAGCCACCATGACCATGAACTGTACTGGTCTGAGGATAATGTTTTCAGTCTCTAGCCTCAAGCTCTGTAATAAGAGTTCAGGAGAGATGAGACTTTCTCATAAATTCTTGGCATATATTGAAAGATTTCCTTGCAAGGTCACTTTATTTATTAAAGACCACAACATCATGGTAATAATAAAACCAATTTTATTTTCCTTTTCACTTAAAAAAAGAGCAAACAGTGAAACTGTGAGGCTAGGGATTTTATTTTCATTTTGTGTGCCTACAATTAATGTCATTTACACTACAGATATTTAGTGTTTCCAAACATTAGGTTGTAGGTGACTAACTTGTGATTACACAGTAACTCAGTGACAGAGATATAAAGGGAACCTGGATATACAGGTGGGTACTTTTTATTGGCTGAAATAGTGTTTATTTTTGTTGAAAAAGTTTTAAATAAAGGTATTTTAGAATTCATGACATTATTATCAAGATGTTTATCTCAAAAATTAAACAAAAGAACACCATGAAATGTTTGACAGTTTAAGAACATCATAAAATGTTTGACAGTTTTTTGGATTTTTTAAAAACTATTTAAAAGTTTGAATAAAACTTCATTTTGCAATATATGATTTTTAAAAATTAAAGTAGGGAAAGGGTGCAGTCGGAAACAAAGTGTGTAATATTTTTTTCCTCAGCTTAATACAATCCTGGTTTTCAAGTACAGATTGGTAAATACTCTTCCAGGGATGTTGTGACAGATTTTATGGATATCTAAGAGTATAAAATCCTAAATGACCCTAAGAACAGGAATATCCTTCACTTTCTGTCTCTGGGAAATGCTGCAGGACTGTTTTATAGAGACTGCACAGAACCCACGTGTTCCATTAGTGCCTGCGGTGAGTGTGATGTTCAGACTGCTATCCCCTTTCTGAGCACAGTCCATGTTCTTTTTTGAACCAATTTATGAGAGATTGAAGGAAAGAGTTGGATCTGGGAAAGCATCTTTGTAGAAGGTGGAAAAAACTCATAGCACACTACCGGAGAAGTATTACAGACTGTTTTCTAGTTTACCTGGGACTAAAACCAAAGATATTTGGGT
Organism: Atrichornis clamosus; assembly: GCA_013400975.1. Lineage (NCBI taxonomy): Eukaryota > Metazoa > Chordata > Aves > Passeriformes > Menuridae > Atrichornis > Atrichornis clamosus. The sequence goes on from WBMZ01005349.1 coordinate 176,293, forward strand.
TTTTCATGAATGTTTATCCTTTATGCTGACTGATGACTTCACCTTACGAAAGAAATTTGGTGGAACTAGTCTTTGTACTATGAATGTAAGCTCTAAGTAGTAGTTGATGTTTAATATTATGTGGTGTTCCTCTCCTCACTGCCTGTTTTCCTAGGAAAATAAGTGTTTGACATTTTTATAAGGTCCTGTGGATGCCGTGCTAATCAGGCTGCCTGCACTCAAGGCTCTTTTAACAAGAAAAAGAAAAGAAAAACATACTAAAAACATTCTGGCTAGAAGGAGTGTGTGTGATTGTGTTATTATGAAGGGAAATAATTTAAAATACTTCAAATTCTCCTTCAAAACCCATGAACTACATAATAAACAAACCATAAGAAAAGTGCCACTCGATATAGTGTCACAGCACGTATACACCTCTGTAATTCTGGCTGCTAGCACAGCAAGAATGAGTTCTTTCAGTGACTGGTGTATATCCTCTGGAAGGGCAACTTTGGGATAAGTTTTCTTTGAGGGACTTTTCTTTCTAACCTCCTTTTGCTTGAGAAAAGCAACATATCTTGCAGAAGGAAGAATTATCCTTTTTCCACTAATGTAACTGTGGATGTCCTTACATAAATACTATCTGGCTTTTAGAATTTGTGATTTGTTGTGATTGTGGCACAATTTGTGATGTTTGCCACATTTATGTCTTTAATGTTCTGTGCCTGGCAGTTATTTTTTTCCTTAAGGTCTCAAAAAGTAAGGGCTGAAATATTTCTGTTCATTTGGTTTAAATTTAATGCTTACCACTATATGTCACACACTGTACTGCAGTTAGTGCTTGCAGACATCAAAAAGCCTTTTGCTTTGGTGTCTCATCTATCAGGTTTCCTTATGTCCCAGGGGCCAGTCTCTTCTCTTGTTTCTCCCATTGCCAACCTTGGATCATTTTGCAACTCCCACCTCCCCCAGCTCTCTTATGGCATAGTGAGGCTGAAGCAGGTTAGATGAACCACTAGTGAGAAAGACCTAAGGAGGAATTTGTTGAACATTTCTCCCAATTTGTACTGATCCCTGGGCTGGATCCCAATGCCATGTCTGTCTGAACAGTGCATGGTGGAAGGACCTGTTTTCTTCTCATGCCAGAAGGTACCAGAGAAGATGTCCAAACTCCATCCCTGTGTTTCAAAGGCCGGTGTTGGAAGCTTAAATGCTGCAGTGCTGACTCCTGTAGTCTTCCTGGACTGACTTCATCCTGGCTCTCCTGATGCATGTGAACTCAGCCACAAATTAATTCCAGCCTGTCAGTAGCAGTCCCAGAGTAATTCCTTGTGATACTTTGTAGGAAGCAATGATGAAAGCCAGGCCTCTAATTAAAATATTGAATAATGCATCCCTTGGAGGCATATGGGGATCTCCCATACTGTCATAGCTTGGCAAAGTTCATCAAAAGCCAGGCTGCCAAGCTGAAAGCAGCATTGTATTTTGTGCCTTCTGGCTAGCAAGGAATAGTCTCCCACTTTTTATTGGTGGGGAATTTGGCTTAGGTTTTGGTCTTTTTTTCCATATCATACTAATCTCTCTGTTTCTGTGAAAATGAGTGAATTTTCACTGTGGGAGAGAATCCCTCTGTTTTCAGGTGGTTGAAAGAGAAATATTTGGGAATTCTTTTAAAATCACTATTGTTCTGATAAGTTTAGGAATGACCTGTTCACATACTCTAATTTTGGACATAATTTTCTGGCCATTTCATTCAGTGGCAAAACACCTACAAGCATCAGGAGCAAACATCTTTTCTGGATCCATCTTCCCTTTGCCCCAGACCTCATCCCAGATGGCCCACTTAATATCAAGAGATGCATCTCTGTGGGGGTTCTTACAGCTCTCTTTTCTTTCCAGCAACTGGGGCTGGAAGGATCCTTGCACTGGAGGAAGTTGCAATCTAATGGAGGATTTACCCTCAGCAAGTACATCAGCACTATCAGGGGTCATTTTTACTTGAAACTAGATTTTCAGTCATACCTGAAAATTCTTCAGGGAGATTCTCTCAAGAAAAATCAGGAAGGACCCAGGTAAATTCCAGTTCATTTCCCTGAACTGACTTCAGCTGCTGAACCTTTGGAAATTTGCCTGGCATTAAGCTGAACAAAACCACCAGTTGTTTCATTTAACACAAGAAGCTGAAACCGTGCTGTGCAGAAAGAACAGTCTTATCATGGCAAAACAGACAAGATGTTTCTGCATTAATTTAAACGTGAACCATTTGTGTTGCTCAATAACATCCATTAAAGATAAGGAGGTCCGTTTTTATGCCTTCTGCTTGTTGTAAATTAACAAACTCTCTTAAAACGACAATTCATCAGCAGTTATATGAGGCAGAATTCATTCTCGGCAGAAGAAGAAAATGAAACTCCCATCCTTTCATTCCCTGGCATTCCCCTGAGCCTCCTCTGTAGAATGAGATGAGTTTAATTTTGCTATTGTTAAGCACAGTGAGCATGAAGCAACATCAGAATGCAAGAGCAGGAAGGAGTATCTTATTAGCTGCACTACAGGTTCTGTTAAATAATGTTGATACAGTAACTTGTGTCTTGCTGATCATATAGAGAACAAGGATGAGAAGCCAGTGAGTGATGCTGTTTCCCTTGCATATTTGTAGTGAGTTAATTGGAATAGGAGATAGCAGTGGTTATCATAGCTCTGTAATTATCTTGCAGATAATTGTCCTTCATTGGGCAGAAGGCAATAAAAATGGGATGTAGGCACATTTCCACGTTTAGTGAAATATCAGGAGTTCTGTAGCTGAATTTGAGAGAGAAACATACTCACCTCTGTCTGCCAGCAAGTACTTTGGAAATAATAAATAATACCTGTAGTCTTCAGAGCTGATTTCAATAGATCTGGGTTTTCTCATATAGGAGAAAGTCCTGCTTTTTATTGAAAAAAAAAAAAAAAAAGAAAACCAGGCCAAAAACACTGCCAGTTTTTTGGCCAAAGGGTACAGACAGATTCTTAGGTTTTGCTCACAGTATTTTTGGTTTCCAGGTTTTGATTGAAAATCTTTGAGGAAAGGAGACATGTTCCATTACAATATTGATTTTAGGGGCAATCTGTAATAGTGACTCCCTAAAGCCATTTCTACATCTGCAGTATTTTCTCCAGAATTCTTTTTTTCTTTTTCTTTCTACAAATCATTAGTTTTGAAGAGTGTGCTGGCACTTTGGAATTTGCCTTGAGGATAGAATCAGCAGAGTATTTTCATTTGGCCTTGTACTTTTCTTTCCTTTTATTGCTCCTCTGTAACAACAGATTAAGAACCCAACAAAGAGAAGCTCTTGATTTACCTACAACTTGAGCATACAATTTACTTCTTGGTATGACTCCCGCTTCCGCATTCTGCCCTGAGCATTCTCACTTGAACAGGGATGAGGATGCTTTGGAACTCTGCTGCCGTGAAGAGCTGGGAGCGTGTCTGGTGCTCAGCCCCCTGGGCAGCCTTGTCTCCTTATTGTTTGTTCACCTCTCTACCTCAGAGCAAAGGACCCACAAAAGATCTGCGGTTTCTCTCCTGCTACAGTGCTGCTCTTCCACTGGCAGAGACCTGCAAGTGACTGTGTCTGTTCTGTTCATCTCTCCATTCTGCCTCTGAGGATGCTTCTCTTTTGAATGCAAACCTGTCTTGTCATGAGACACTTGGTGATCTGCTGACCTCGTGTCACCGTTGCCTTTACAAATCACAGCCACACAGACTGGCTGTTTCTACAGACAGAGGCTGTCTTTGCATATCTGTCTGCTGCCAGAATCCCTTTTGTTTCATGCTTCTTTGTCGTTTCCTCTTGTGATGTTGGGACAAATGAGCATCTCACTCTCAGTAGCTAATTGAGTGTGATTTTTTGGGGGCAAGGAGACACACTAATGCATTTATGCTTGCTGGTCCAGAACAGAGTAGTTTATTCTACTCTGTATTTCTCCTCCTTACCCCTTTTCTTCTTTCCTCTCTCTCTTTTCCTTTGCTGGCTGATGGTTAAAAGTCAAAGAAAGAAATAAGCCGTTTGTTCTCTTCAGTTTAGTGTCTGAAATGCAGAGAAACAGCTGTCACAAAAGGTTTGTGACACAAATCTCTTTTTTCATATTGTTTTTCCCCAAAATGCATGAAATGAACCACAAATTCATTTCCAGAATGTTAGATGTCATCCCAGGGTGATTCTTCACAATATCCTGCAACAGGGAATGTAGAGACTCATTCTTCCTTAATTAATACAATGTACTATGCCCATAGGCATGTGGGGCTCATCAGCAAATCCTATACATATTCTCTGTGCCAAGTTTCATACTGGCATCCCCTCTTTGGACAATTTAAGCTTTATTTTTATCTATCTACTGCTGAATTTTTAAATGATGCTCTCACTCTGAAGCTTTTCAGAGGCACTGTGTTCTGCCTAGGCCTCTGTTAATAGCTGAATCACTGAGCCTTAGCATTTTGGGCATGTCATATTTACAGTTGGAAAATGTTTGTACAAATGAGGGCAATTAAACACACAGTGAACTGAAAATCCTTCTTTTGGTGTAAAACATTTCTTGAATAGGCCATGTTTAAGACACTTCTGCTAGGAAACAGAGTAATATTACGAGTCTTACAAACATTTCCTTTGAGGGAGAGGAGCAGTAGCTCCAGTGAAATCTTTGGCTACAGGACCGCCAGGCTGAGCTGAAGGGTCTTTGAGCATGTACTTTGCTTTCCTAAAGTGATCCAAAACAGGGCTGATTCATGTTTTGTGAAAAACCAAATATATAGCAATTCCCCATGTCCATGACTTTCAAAGGAGGGCAGCCAAGCACTGGGAAAACATTAATTAGCTGGGCTTCATAATATAGTAGGCACTAAACTAATTTTAAGAAAATGCAAAAATCCAAAAATATACTTTTATTCTTGTTTCCCTAAAGGACTTGAAATTTAGAATATTAAAAATAAAAATGTCCTGCAAAACAGTGTCCCTTCCTGCAGAAGGCAAAACAGAATCAAGCCTGTGTTGGAATGTGTTTAACACTTGTTCTCCATAAAGTTTGCAGACTTCTAAATCTCAGGTGAATCCCCTCTCTCCTCTCTAGAAATGCCCTCTTCAAAGCAGCACTGTCTGTGTTGGACGCACACGGGGCAGAGAGCTGATGGCGTGTCGTGCACTCAGGCTTTGAGATGTCTTCAAGACAATAACAACTTGATGAGCTGGTGCTCCGTTTCTTCCACCATATCCTGATGCTGGTGCTGCTAGGACTTGGCAGAGAAAAAGGCTTCTAATTCAATCAGGGTTGAATTAGAGCCCTCAGGACTGGCCTTGTACCGCGTGGATCAGCTGTACCCTGCTGAGTTGGGAGCAGCGCGTTCAGCTCCTCAGCAGCAGGACTGTGTCTGCACCTGGGGGCACCCAGCAACCAGGGCTGGCTTGGCGTAGCTGGCACACTCCCTGCAAGGACCTCAGTCCCCATAACAACTTATTTGAGGGCCACCACTGGGAAATTAAGATGCTGCCTCCAGCACCTGCCCTGCCTGCTGTTGGCCCTTTCAAACCTTGAGAGAGCTGTGAATAAGGATCTTTGGCCTTCTACCTGCACACTTTTTTGAGTATATTTCACTAAAGTTTGGTTATATTTGTTGGTGTTTATAGTATAGGTTGGGGTAAAAATGCCAGAGGACTTTAAAGGACTAAGACCTATTAACTGGATGAGAACTAGACGCAGAATTATTTGTACATAGGTTTTGGTGTTAGCATAAAAGGGAATGAAAAAATATGAAGCAAGAGCTGTTTTTCTCTTGCTAAATATAGTTTAAAGGTATTCTCTGTTAATTTCTGTGATATAGGGAGTCAACTTCTTTTATGTACTGTAAAGAGAAAGAAATGTTTCTATGTGCAGCAGAGCCTGCTGCTTTGCATGGATTCTCTGGTGGTGGTTGACATGGCTGAGCCCAAATGTCAGTTTTCCCCTGAAGGAGAGGATTGATTTGGACCTCATTCCTCTTCTTGGCCTGCTCTATCCATGAAACAACTGCATGCAGCAACTTTGTAGTTCAGGGACCTGTGATCACTGAGTTTACAGGTAAGGTACAGCTTTAGACATTCAGTATTCGTGGGGATGAGATGCAGGTAGACAGATACATGTATGTAAGCATGGAGACACATGGAGATGCCATGAACACCTTAAGTTTTGTTTCCTCTGAGATACCAGGCAGAACACCTCCTTAAAATTCATTGGGATCTTTTCAAAAAGGGTTGGCTTCGCTGAAAAGAAATTAGCTGAGTATAAACACTTGGCAATTTTTTTTCCCCTTATCTTGCAAGCTAAGTCTCACAACAATTACTTCTGCCACTGTCCAGAATTGTAGCATCACAGAAATTAGCACTGGGAAAGATGTAGAAAGCTCCAGGGACCTTGCTAAGACAGTTTCTTACAGTATCTTCCTGCCCAGCATTTTTCCCAAGCTTCTTTTGAAATATGCTGTGCAAGGAGATTTTGTCCATAACTCTGCAGAGACCTCATCACATCCTAACACATCCAGCAGCATCTCCCCCGGCTCAGCCACAGAGAATGATACTGTATTTATGTTTTTAATAAACACATTATTTCCCCCAGCAATTCAACATTTGTATCAGTTCCTAACTATGGTGGTTTATGGTAGGTGGTCAGCCTGGGGTGTGCAGCTTGTGTGGGCTGTTGTGTGCCCAGAGTTAATGTCTGATTTTAGACTTGACTGCAGCAAATAACACATGAATTCACAGAATCCCCTTGGCCACCTGAAGCCAACTGCAGCTATTGATACCTAGACAAATGTGATGTAATATCAGATAGAGAAGAAGCCTGTTGGAAAGGTATATGTAATTTAGTAATGGTGCCATGAGAAAAGCTCCAGGTCAATCGAGTGGGAATTTTCATGGATTAGTTTCTGCTCCCATATGCCCAGATAGGCATAGCCCTTGTGTTGCTTAGGTGAGTTAGTCCTATGCACTGCTTGCCTGCTACCACACAAAAGTGTTTATTCACTTCTGGAGCAGGACAGAATTAAAATTACACAAGACTAATTGGTAGCATCCACTAATTTGACAGCAGTTGCCTGCAGCAAGAGGATGATTTTTTTCCCCCTTTACATATTATTGCACAATAAATATTCCTTGTTCCTTCCCATTTCTAGCCCTTATTTAATGCACAACCTTCTGCTAGGTAGTATCCATCTGTTTCCTCTGTCCCTTTACATGAACACTGGCAATTGCCTTCAATCTCACATCTTAACCTGCACAAGTGAGTCTTCAAGTCAGCAGCTTGGGAAAGTCTCAATTTTTTGTAAACATTTTGTTTCTGTCTTCAAAGCTGGAAAATGCCACCTTGACTGGTCAAAAACCAGGCACACCCCTGGCAAAAAGCTCAGTCCAGCAGATTCCAGACCAAGTTTGAACAGCTGATTCCTGTGACTTGATTTTTCTTTTACCTTGTTGTAAATCCCTAACACAAATGTTGCTCACATTTAGTGATACACACTCACACATCCCAAATTATTGGGTCCGGGAGATGGAGGAATAGAGTGTCTCTTATTCTCAGTTGATGGTTTAGGGAGCACGATCAAGAGCAAGCAGTTGGAATTGCTCAGCAGTTTTGATCTAAGATGCTAGAGTAGACGAATTTCAGTTCTCCCTCTCACCATTAAATGCCTGATGTCCAGAAAATGTGTAGAAAAAAATGCAAACATTGTTTATTCCATGGAATGGCAGTAGAGTTGTCAGAAAAAGTGAGCTGAGGTGTGCAGTAGGCTGGTAACCCAGAGAGCCTGTTTTCTGCTTTTTTTTGCATGTGTTAGCATTTTTCATTTTGAAGTATATAGCATCTTATATGGAAACACTTTAGGAACAGCTAGGTACAGTGCAGAATGCTGTGGTTTCCTTGCCCTTCTCACTTGCTCTCCCTCCCAGTCAGAGATGAAATATTAGCAGAGTGGCCTAGTAAATGTCCATCCATGCACAATGCTCTTCCCTCAGGATAGAGATAAGGATCTGCCAGATCCTGTCCATCCTTCAACTTTCAAGAACACACAGTCCTCTTCTGAAAGCAAGGGAGGAAAGATCTTGTGAAAATCAAGAGCTACCATGAGAACAAAAAGGAAAAGCAGCAGCAGAAGACAGAAAAAAGTAACGATTGCTTCCTTCTAATGGAATTCAGAGGTAGTTTGAATTCTTAATTGGAAAATGATCCTGTGCCTGCTGCAATTCTGGCTGCAGGCTCCACATTTTGAAAACTGCTTTTGCAGCAGTTGGGGAATGTGTCAGCAGGAAAAACTGACCTTTCCTGTCACTACTGCCTGCATCCTCGTAGCATTTTCTCCTGCGAGGGGTGATTAATGAATAGGGATGGTGGAGGATGTTGATTTAGCTCAGTTTCTCACAGTGAGGGTGCCTTTTTTTACTCCCTACAGCCATCCAAGAGAGCAGCACACATGGGTGCATTTTGTGAATGCTGGTTTAAGTTTTGCTCTCTGGAGTTTATGTACATAGAGTACACTAAGCTGAGCTGTGCATGGAGCCTGAGGTGTGACATGTGTCAGGACCTCAGGTGTTAAATACTTTTGACTTTGTAAGCCTCTGAATGGAGTTGTCAGCTGGAGCACCATGAAACCCCTTCCAGCCGCCCCACTCTGTGGGCTCCACTTGGTTGTATATGACCCACAAGGGAAATTGTGAGACAGGGGATGCTGACATCTCTCCCCATCTTGCTTAAGTTGCTCAAATAGTATTGAGCAGTGCATCCTCCAAAAGTTCTTCAGAGAGATAATGCGTGAGAAAATATAAGGCTGTGAAAGTGTCTCTTCTTGTGTTGTTGCCGCTCCTGTATTGCCAGAGCTGAGATGTGGCTGTAGTGAGTTCTCAAGGCTAGAGAAGTTACAAATGGGATAAAGGAGTAGCTTTACAGACTGTGTGTGTGGTTTTGCAGCTGTGTTTCAGCATTTACATCTTGCACTTTCCACTGCTGACTTTTTTGCATTCTTCATGTAAAGCTCCTCCAGACAAATGATGAGAGACCATTAACTAAAAATACCTGAATTCAAGAGTCAGAGCAATGCAGTGCAAAGCTGTGTACTTTGCCACTGGGGACAGTGTGAGGTGAGGCATGAAGAAACAGCATTGTTTGGGGATCTGTCTGGCAATCAGTCTTTGGTATAAGAGAGCAACTTGGTTTGAGCACAGGAAGGATGACCAATGCATCACTTTTCAGGCTTGTTATCTGCCTGCAGATAAAGGAGCCTGTCGTGCTTTTGGATTGCAGAAGATCACTTTGTGAGCTTTCCCACTTGCAGTGCAGTATTTGGCGAGCAGAGGAGTACTAGGGGTGTGCTGTGTACTAGTGTCTTTTTTTTGTCATCGTTGCTATTCTGAAAAGAACCATTAGGCTTGTCAAAACTAATTAAGGGAACAAGTAGATGGCACGGCAAAGGAACTTCAAGCTAGAATGACATGTTTCAGGAGACTCCTCTCATTCCCTGGTGCACACTTAATAGGCATTATGAGTAGATCCACAGAGCTTGTGTATGCAAATGCACAGTGGTAATGAGTATTCTGGATTTTGTTGGGATACATGTACTTAGGTTCTTGTAAATACAGTCCCTTTTAAAATTCATAGCATTGTGGCAGACTGAGGTTTCTTATTTCCTGGGCCAGGAACAGGTTTGCCCCATTGCTGTGGGAGGAGATCATCTGGTGGGGAGGGACCCAGAGGGTGTCAGGGGACCAGGTGGGACCACCTGGTGTTGTGGTGTCAGCAAATGGCTCTGAGTAGAAGGCTGGTGTCTGGCTTCCAAAAGGATGGATGCCAGGAGAGTGCAGGCCCCAGGGGAAGGCTGACTTTAAGTAGGAAACCTGTTGGGACGGGCTGCAGGGCATGTCCCTAGTGTGTTCCCAACCTTTACCTCAATCTTCTGGAATTACCTCTCCCTTTCATAAAGTTGTGATGAATAGATAGGATGCTAGGCATGTACCTCTGTCCCTATGGGCATGTCATAGGCAAGGGTGATGGTTGCTGAATGACTGAAATTACAGCAATTAGTGCTACTCATTTGAAAAGCAGAAAACTTCCGTTGTGGACTAGAAAGATGTGTGCCCTTTCTCTACATATTGGGAAATAATACTGCTGCACACCATAATGTTTTTCACTGACATTTAAAGGAATTTCTATGTGTCCTGCTGTCACTTTTAACTGTGCCCATATATTGGGAAGATTCGACCCCAATAGTTACATGATCACAGGAACTCAGGCCCATTCTGGCAAATCCTTACCAATAACAGACAGCACTTTCTTCCTTGTGGGATCACCCTGAAACTGATGGTAGAGATTAAGGAGCAGACTGTTTCTCATTGTGAGTGGAATGATGAAAGCCCTGCCTGTGCTGCTTTGTTTTGTTGTGTTGGTATCTTTTGGCCACATTTCAGTGTGTTGTGAATGGACTCACTGTAGATGTGGTGCTCTCGTTAACAAGGGGTGCCAGTTTCAGTTACCTACACCGTGGGTCATAATGTAGTTGTTTTGACATTTCAGCACTGCTTGATCTCAGCTGAACTCCAGCACATTTATATGTTTGTCATTGCTTCAGTTGCTATGTTTTTTTGTGGGATTCACAAAAATATATCAGAGCATCTGTTTTGGTTTTTTTTTTTTTAATGTTTCTGCTGTTGATGCCCCAAGGATGAAACCAGCAAAAGAATGTGATAAAAATGTTTTTGGAACATTAGGGGATTCTGAATGTTGGCTGGCTGGGAGGGAATCTATTATTTACAACCTACTGTATCAAATTCAACTCCCACCAAATTAGAGACTGATTTTTGTCATTGTCCCTTTTTAATCTAACCCTTTGGTTAACTCAGGAGAAGCAGCTCCATAAATCACGTGGACATCTATGGATTTTTTTTTTTCCCCTGCCAGCCATTGCTAGGACTAAATGTTCATCCCTCAGTGATTCTTATCAGCCAGGACACCAATAATAACATTGCTGTGCTGGGCTTGACTTTCCCTCTTTCAGGAGGAAAAGTATCTTTTTAATGTACTTTGAAAAACATTTTTAGGGAGTTAATTACAATGCCCAGGAAGGTTTGACTTGGGGTGCTTGAGTTTCAACTAGGGAGGTTAAAGAAACTCATTGTGTCTTGTTTCATAATTATCAAGGACTCATGGTATGGGGTGAATAATGAATATGTCCTCACCTTTTTGAAATCAGAAATTCACCGTATGTGCATCATTTTTTCTGTTGAAGATGGGAAAACTGAGGTAAACAATAGCAAGATGGCCCAGCAAACCAGGGGCAAATCAGGAGACAGTCTTTCAGGTCACTCTTCAGCCAAATAAAATCTCCTCTTAATTTACTTTCTATAAGCATGAGGTTACCGTGCCCTCATCTTTCCTTCAGTATTAAAACAGAACTCTGATTTTACTGGGTGTTGGAACCAGCTCTCTTTGCCACCACAAGAACAGGCATAGTAGTCTTGATCTTGTCGACAAGCAACAGGGAGGATCACTCACCCGTGCCTGGAAAGGTTGGTGTAGGGCCCCTGAGAGTGGTCTGTGTAGAAACACAAAGGAGACAAGTTGTTAAAAGGTGGAGACCTACATACCAGGTGTCCCAAGGTAGATTTGAACTGCTTTTGCTTTCCCTCACCATCTCTGTCTGATTGCAGCCTATTAGCTAACTGGCTGTCTTCTTTCTCTTTCTCTTTCTCTCCTCCCAGGTCAGTGACTGGTTTGGATAAAGAGCCTGACCTTGTGCACATGGAAGCCCGGACAGCTGATGGACGTGAGTGCCTGCAGCCAATGCTAAACAGTGGGCTTTGAGCCAAGAATGGAGTGGGAATGAAAATTTACCCATTTCACCTCTCCATTTACATTTTAATTGGTAGGAAAGATGTGGGTCATGGGGTTTGATGTGAGACTCAAAAGCTCCTTAGTGTGTAGAGGAAAGTCACCGGCTGCAGGGCTTGTGTCTGCTGAGAGGGTGGACAGAAGCACAGTCTGTGGGGCTAAGGAGCTGTCTCTTCTGTTCCCTTTTTAGTTTGCATCTATCAGAAAGAGCTGGGCTATCAGCACTGTGCCAAGCAACCTTTGTGCATTTCCAAAGGTGCTGAAAACAGATGGGTTGTACCTGGGAATTTGAGATGTTGCTTGCAATCAGACTTATCCTCTGGCAATTATGTCCCTATGCCCTTTTGTCTTGTATTGAAAGTATTTTTTAGTTTTCCTCATAACGTATGAATAGGTGTTCCATACCAAAACATCACATGCCTTGAAAAGGTACCTGGATCTGAAGTAGCAAATAGAAAAAGTAATTCTTAACCCCTTACTGAAATAAATTTGATCCCATTTGCAGTAGAATGGATTCCTATGTAGTTAATCTTCAGCCAAGACAGTGGTATTAGAGGTGAGTTGACTTACTCTTTCCAAAGTGTTTTAGATATTTCTCACAGGAACTGCTGCATGGTAGTGCATCCACTCCTGGTATGGAACTTTACTCCAGTGAGAGGAAATGGGAGCAATGGGACTTGTGTACTTTTTTGGTGCAGGGACAGTGTAGAAAAATAGCATAGAATTGAGGTGTTATAGGATTTCTGGGAGGAAAAGGCCTCACTTTTTTTGATTGCAAACCTTTCTCTATCAAAATGGTTTCTTTGAGGTTGTGGATCTTCTAATATCATTCATTGGCCTCCCAGAGCTATTTAGTGATGGCAGCTGAATAAATAACCAGGCAATAAAAGCTCAGGGGTGACAGCTGTTTGTTGAATATGTGGAAAAAGCAAAACAGGCCGACAGGTGGGTGGACAAGGTAGGGAGGAATCTTCAATGCCTTTGCTGCTGTGTGTGCTGTCACAGGTATGACGGGAGAAGTGGTCAAAAGCAAAGAAAAAAAACCCCAAGCAAGCAAGCAAACAAACTGCTGATGGAGTCTGTTTTGAAACTAAGTTTAAACTTGCTCACCCAGCTATTTGAATATTGGATGTGTCAAGGATGTAAATGTTTGAAAGATGTATCCCCGGCTTACAGACAGCTCTCTTCCTTCAGGTCTTGTTTGCTCAGGGGTTTGCTGTTTGTTCTTGTTCTAATGTATAAATTCAGCATTTTGAAATTGGCAGTTAGTGGTGTTGAGCATTTCACTGAAAGTCAGGCTTGGCCAGTAGTGTCAGCTAAACAGCCCCATTGCAGCCATTGTCCCAGACCTGTCGGGCCATGCTGGCCCTACTGGCATGTACCAAAAGGCTCCTCCCAGCCAGGCACACAGAAAAACCCAGTGTTGCTCCAATCAGAGGTTTTAAGGCTTAAAATTATATTAGTTTCTGTTACAAAGCAACAACTGCCTCAGGGCCACAGGCTCCCCTGGTGAGAGATGGCACAGCTCTGGGTGCTCAGGGATGGGGGGCTGAGATTTTCTCCCGGTTAGTTCTGTAAGCAAATTGGGCCTTCTTGTGCTTGGTGAAAGGGCTGAGGCTCTTACACGTGCTGGAAAAAGGGGCCCTGCAGTTATTTCCTCTTGATCAGAAAGTTTCTGATGAAAATTTTCCTCAGCAGTTTGGAGAAGGAAGGAGAGGCTTCTCTAACGCCTCTTTTAGGTTGGTCTGGTGGCTCAGTCACTTATTTGATGCATTAACAGACATGGATTTAAGGATTCCCATTGCTCAGTTTAATTCAGGTAGGAGTATCCATGCCTTCAACATCACTGGCTACTGGAAAAATACTTGATCCTTCTAGATTGGGCAATTTTCTTTTCTCTTCTTCTGTTTTCCACCATGCTTTTCATTTTTAAAAAAAGTAAAGAGACAAAGCGGTGGGGAAGGGAGGGGAAGGAGGGGAAATGTTATTTAGGAGTAGACGTCTGAATTTGATGATTTTAAATTATTATTTTTATATATTTTTTCTTTTATCAGTAATGGGACTCAAGAACCTATCTGACAAGAATTCAGATGCTGGAGCTTAAAATATGCTCTGGAGCTGGGAACAGGTGGTGGGGCATGCTAGAGTCTCATTCATCCACAAATGAGTCAGGGCTATCAAAAAGCTCATAAAGCTGGGAGTTGGAAGTCCTGTTCACCTCTCTGGAGTCTGTCCTTCAAGAGATCTTGCCCCCTGGTTTTGTCTGTCCGGTCGTTAGGAATGGTTGTGTCTCTGAAAAAACCATCTGCCCCTGTGCCTGGTCTCCTTAAATATGTGCAAGATGCTGATAATTCCAGTGCCTATCTTATCTCAAGCTGTTCCCGTCTTTTGAAGCAGATGAAGTTTTTCACATCTTTTCGACATCTTGGCAGAGCTATTGTAGCAGAATAATAATCGAGGCTTGCATTTTTAAATTATAAACACATTTAGGAGCCTTGGTCATTGTGCCTTCTGCCAGGGTGTAGTAGGCAGCAGCAAGGACAGGGCTGGATGCAAGGGAGCTATTATGAACACACTGACACAAGCACCCACCAGCATTCCTGGGAAGGATTTATTGAACTTTCTGATGTTCAGTGAGCTAATCTTCGCCCCACTCACAATAACAGGACTTGAAATATAGTAAAAAGAAGGGGAAAAAAGTTAACCAGAAAGATAAAATAGGATAGCTAATTCCTGGAGAGTCTACACTTCTAGATACTCTTTTCTTTTTGGGGGAAAAATTGTTGAGGGCAGTGAGTTTTTTCTTCCTCTCATGGAAACCTTCACTGGCAGTTTATGATTTTAAGTGTTGCCTGACACCAGGACCTGATTTAAGCTGAGCCAATCTGCCAAAGCAACTTGTTTCTATCAGGTGCCCTTCTCCCTGTTAGCCATGCTGGCCAGCCATCCCTGCTTTCAGCTGCCTCAGTAATGCTGCCTGGAAGGAGCAGGACTTGCTGTCCTGTGTCTCAGTCACAGTTACCTGCACACAGGTTCCCCCTTCTGAGCCTTCAGCACAGTGACACGACAGGTTTGACTGAGTCACTGCCTCCCTTCAGGGACCCACCAGAGAGGGCCTCTTGTGCTCCTCCTTTCTGCCAAAGCTGGCATGGCTGGCAGGTGAAGAGGAGATTTGGTAACTTGGCTTATCTCACCAGTTTATCACTTCCAATTTCAAGGAATTGTTTCAGTTTTAACACTTCTAAAAGGGTAAAAATACACTCCAAATTCTCAAGATGGAGGACTATGTTAATTAGCAAGCTTTTCAACTGGAAAATGGCTGCACATCTGTGAAAGCCATTCCCTAATCCTGAGGCAGGAAGGGTTTGTGTGGAGGCATGGATGCCGGGATTTGAGCTGCAGCAAACCCTCCAGCCTGCTTGGTGTCCATATTGCTGCATTCACAGATGAGCTGAGAAAGTGGCTGTATGTTACTTATAAGCATGACAAGTTTTTGATGCTGTCTGGGAAATAGGGAGCTCTTCTCAACTCCTTTTGCAGTGGAACATAATAAAAATCCCAAAAGTAACAAAAAACCCAACCCACTAAAAAACCCTTGAAAACTGAAACACCCAAACCCTTTAATTCTGGTGTCGCATAGGACAATATATAAATTGGAGATAATCCCCAGATAGAAGCCAACCTCCCTTAAGACATACACCTCCCAGTGGAAGGTAAGAAAGGCTTTGGAAGCATGGCTTGGGCTCATCTCACCTGCCCCTCTGGGCAAATGTTCTTTCACCTTGTGGCTGTGCAAAAGGGGCGGTGAAAAATTCCCTCATTTCAGAGGAGAGGGAGATAATATTTTGGAATTTGGGATGGCCTCTTCTCTCTTAATTGAGATGTTTGTTGAGAGACCCTGTACTTTTTATCTAGGGGAAGATGTGATCTATGAATGGCACCCTTCAAGAAGCTTGAACAGGGACTTGGGGTGGTTTCTTGCTTTGAGTTGCACGCCAGTGGGAACTAAGCTGGGTGATGGTATATTTTTTTCCCTGATTTTTAAACATATTTTAAAGGGAATTATTTTTCATTTTCTTTGGAGCAGCAGGAAAAAAAGCAAGCCTTAACTTTTTTTGGTAACATAAAGCAGACAGGTTTGAAGAAAATTTTTTTTTGTCTGTGGTTGTTTGTTTTTTTTAATAGGCCTTGTATTGTAAAATATATGAAAATAAATAACTAAAACAAAAAACTAAATGGAAAATAGGTAGTGAGTTACCCTCCTTCTCTTCTACCATCTTCTTGTGAATATTAATCAGGGATCATTGTTTGAGTGTAGTTGATTGCTGGTGTAACACGCTCAAAATGACACATTTCCCAATAGGCAGGAAACTCGTTGTCATGTCAACACTTGTGATTTATCTGCATTTATTTGTAAAAGGTTTTTATTCCTCTTCCCATTCTGTCACTCAGCAGCAGCAAATGATCCCCTTTTTGGAAGGATAAGAATATCCAGGCGACTGTGTGGGAGAACATACTGAAGGGAATGAGCTTCTAAAAATACAGCTCCTGACCTCTCCCCCTTATTCTGCCTAATTTTAGAGCTACCTCAAAGAGCAAGCCACGGCTGTTGATCTCTTTGGATAGCATGGCAGCACATAAGACCCTCTTGTTTTCTGAGAAGTTGCTTTTATACACTGCAAGGTTGTCTTAGATTCCACATTGAGGAGCTGAATAGCAGCTCTGGAGTAAGTGTGTATATAACAGTTGATGAAGAACCTTAATTTGTGCCAGCTGAAAGTCTGACCTCCCTCCTGCTGCTGGTATTTCATGCTGGGAGAAAGCACAACTCTGATACTCTGGTTATTTGGCACTGTCTCTAGGTCAAGTATTTTTCACCACACACTTTAATCACCACCAGGTACTCTGGGCTGGCACCAGCAACATTTTCTGCTGCTTTAGCATCCTCAGTGGGACTATGATTTCATTACTGCACCACACCTATGCAACTGCTCTGAATCAGTCATTAACCTTATTAACCTGGAATCCCTGGTGCCTCAACCTAGAACCAGGTCTGCAGTCTTTAAACACAGGCCCTTGGTCATTGGGTGGTTGGGCATGAACCTGTATTAGATTAAAGCTTGGTTTTAGTTTGTGGGTTTTTTAGACTAAATATTTTTTGAAATTATTATTCTCTTTATTATTGCCTCTGACTTGCATTCTTTTTGCATTTTTAAGAGTGTTGGTGGGACAAGATTATGAAAGAGGAAACTATCAGTCTGTGAATCTTGCCTTAAAATCTGGGAAGGCAGCTGAGTCTCAGGGGATTTCAGTCGTGCTCCCCACAGCTTTCCACTGACCCACATTTTGCTGTCACTGGAAGGACATAGACTAAGGACAATAGCAAGTTTTTTGTGATGGAGAATCCTGCAAGCAGTTTTGCTAGCCTAGTTACTGTCCTTTTAAACTTCCCCTTCATCATTTTGGGCTCAGTTTGACAAGATCCGTGTTAGAAGGTTCCGTTGTAAACTAAAATCACCATACTAGGCTCACCCCAGCCCTTATAAACTAGCTGTTTACTTCATTGATGATCTGTGCTCATCCTTTGTAGAAAAGCAAACAATAATTTGAATCTAGGAAGCCTGTAGAAGTGCTGCAGTGCAAAAGATATGACCCTTTTATCACTGCAGCTGTCATCTTAGTAGTATTTTCGTTTTCTCCCTAATTTGCAGTTTTCAGAAGAGCAGCTGAAAAGCAGAGATGGCATATTTAGATTAAATACATCCAGAGACACAGTGGCTTCATTGTTCTGTTTCATGAGGCCCTTTCTTAGCCTGAGTGAAAGATTGCTTAACCCCCTCTAACCCCTGCCAATTTGCTGGAGCTGAGCACGTCTCTTATTGTACTGAGTAACTTTCTGTATATCTGTCTTTTCCTTCTGGTGTCTTCATGCTCTTCTCCCAGTCCTGTTGCTCCTCTCAGGCAATGCTAAGGCCCAACAAGATCCCATTAGTGTGATGGTCTTCTCATTTCTCTCTAGGCAGAAGCATTTGATGCTTCTTGCAGTGCATATAATTACTTCTGGGACTCATCAGCTACTCATGCTATTTCATGTCCATAGCATTTTCATACCTAGCCTATGTTGGTTATAAAAATATAATTTTGGGAGATGCTTGTCATTTTCACAGCAAAATAAGTTAATCTTAATAGTGTTTGTTTGGGCTCTTTTTTTTCTTTTCTTTTTTTAGTTGTGTTTTACTACCATAATTAAAGCCAGTCATCAAGGCTAGGGTGTTTCAGAGGGAGGACAGGGATATGATTCCCAGCAGGGTATTGGAATTGGTAAATCCTGCCTGGGTGGCTTTTTCCACTGTATAGTCTGGTCATGAGCTTCCTGATTCATTTGTGGTTGGTACCCTCCATTTATGAACTTCAACCTCCTGAGGGATGTCTGCACAATGGGGAAGGGAATGGTGAATCCCTGACTTCAGAGAGCAGCTGCAGTGTCAAAGGCTGGAGGCATATCACGAAATAACATCTGCTGAGTTGGAGATGAGGTTAAGACTTCCCTTCAGAAACTTTCTTTTGAGCTGCTGGCGGTGTTTGCAGACAACTGGCTCCTACCTGGGCATTTCTCATGTGTCCATATTCTCCCATTGCAGACACCCACTATCTGACCTGTCGGATCCAAGAGTGCTCCGAGACCAAAAGGAGCGGGCCGTTTTCACGCTCCATCGATGTCAGCTCCCTTGTTGTTCAGGATGAATACATCTTCATCCAGGTACGTGGGCTTCCTGCAAATGTGACAGGGATTCTCCCTGCACAAGGTAAGTTTTCTGTGCAAGGGAGGAGGCATATTCTTAGGATAAACACATGGGACCACAAGTTGAGAGCTAAGAGTCCCTCCTGCCTGCTATAGATTGGCTGTGCAGTCTGGGACAAAACACTTGATCTCTCTGATCGTCACTTGTCTTAAATCTGATGTATTTTTTAAGTTCTTTCATCAAGGGTCAATGGATTTCACAGGAGTTCTAGCTTGCTATTTGTGTGACTACTTGCAAAATACAAATAAGCTACTGATGAATAGGAGAGAACAGAGACGAACGAAGGAAAGATTATTTTAAAAACTGGAAAGGTTTATACTGATTTGATAGTCAAGTAATGCCAATAGAGTGAACAAAAATTTGCAGTCGGAGGTAAAATAACAGAAAGATTGAGAAAAAATGTTACAGGGCAACTTCAGTGTGAAAGATGGCTGTAAATTTGTCAGCTAGTTGGTGATGATTTTGGAGATGAGGAGAAAGTGACAGAAATTGAATGAGGAACTACATGTTTTTGAGATTTTTTGAGAATACATGGGCTGGATGGAACAGGGCCATCTCTCTAAATTTCATATCTGTGGAAGTCTGAGAATGAATAGTACAGTAAGGAAGAACACTTCCTGAAGATGTACCATTTGGTTGAAAACTGGGAGCCAGGCTGCAGTGACTCCAGATTGTAGGAAGCTCAGGAGACACAGAGATTACAGATATGATGGTGCTAACTGCTTGTCACCAATGCTGAAGTAGGGGGAGTGAAATGAGATGAGGTGGAGCATGGATTGAGGTGGTACAAAAAAGACACATGCTTCCCTTCTTGAGCAAGATGCTCAAGATACATTAAGCTCCTATTTTACTTCACTGGGAAATATTTTTCTTGACTGAATCCAAATTCTGAGAAGGTTCGCTCTATTTATTAAGAAATTTTCTTATAAATGGGAGTTTAAATGAGAAGGCTGATAATTCTGTGCTGGGATTGGTTGGAGGACTGAATCCCTATGGTTTGGGATGACTGCAGCATGAATATTGCATGCACTTGAGAAATATTGGCAGACTTATTCTGAGAGCAGGGGAGCCTGGTGATCTGGAGATGACCTACTGCAATGGGAGCCACAGCTGCCCTCAATCCCCCATGAAACCCAGCCTGCTGCTGCTTCCTTTGGCATCATGGGGAACACCCGCTGCTGGAAATCCTCATGAACATGATTTTTGCAACTTAGTAAGTCATGGTTTGACTAAAGGCAATGGCTTTCCAATCGATAAGTGCTCTACTCTCCAAGGAGTATTTTAGAGAGACTCTCTTAATGTGGTGGTTTATATCTGTGGCTAGGGGTGTTGTGGAACATCCAATTCTTCAAGCAGGAGGCCTTACAGACATTTCTCATTACACAGCTCTCACCTGTGTTAAAACAAGGCTGCTCTGGTTAGAACCTTGATGTCACAGGAAGGACATGGACCTGGTGTGTGTGTTCTTCTGCCTCAAATTAGCAGTGAGCAGCTCAAGCTATGAGCTGCTAAATGCTCCAAGTGGAAAAACAAAAAAAAAAGTGTGTGTGTATATAACAACACATGCATGTATGATATGTAATATTCAAGTGCCTTGACTATTCTTAGCAAGGTTTTATTATAGCTTAATGGTGTTTGAATTGAAAATCACATGACCACACTTTTAAAATCTGTTAAATATACACACAGAGCATTTCTGCTCCTTTGGGCAGGAGAGTCTCCATTCACAGGTTGTCTGTCCCTTTCCCTCTTTTCTGTGTGACACTTGCAGGGTTTCTGAGTGTCCAGCAGCCTGCTGTAAGTGGCTGCAGACCCTGGACATGGATTGAGCCCGTGTAGAACTCGAGTGACACGCAGACACTTGAGAGTCACAGCACACTCTGAGCTGAAGGTGTGTTAAATCCACCGTGTCCAGCGTACGGTTGATGGACCGTGCAGAGTATTTGGTACATATGTAGGAGTGCTGATATGTCCTGGGTGTATTAGTCTCACAAGCTCTGTGATGTAGCTGCCTATTATGGGCTGTGTCAGATTGACTCTGTTTGCAACGTCTCACGCGTTTCATTCAGTCTGGATAATCTTGGACAGAAGTGTGGGAGCCAGGTCTTTAGAATTTTAAATATTAGACAGAGATGAATAAATAAATATCAAATTAAATGTTAACCACCTGGTGAGGTTTAATAGCTGCATAAAGGATTGGTGCCTGAGTTCTGCTCTGTCTGTGCTGGAACAAATCAGAACTAATGTCTTGGAGAGGAGAGAGGAACTAGTTTCTCTTAACTTTTGTCATTAAAGCAGTAGATTTTTAGTCTAAATCCATAGTCAGTGTTCCTGTAAAGTGAGTGGAGAAATCAAAACCTTCAGAGGCAATTTATCTTCTCCTATTTCACCTGTTTCAAGATGAGATAGGTCTCTCTTTGAATATGCCTTTCTCATTAGTATTGGAAGAAACCTAAGGAGAGCTTAGCAAAGACCCCAAACCTTTTGAGAGTTAAAATTAGGGAATGTGAACCCCAGCTATTGCTATCAACGTTTTAGGTTATCTGCAGACAGTTACTTACTAGTGAATATCCATTCTAACCAAGTTGATGAACAGGCCTGCAGTGTAAGAGTCCTGGGAAGCATTAACCTGTGCAACTGCACTCAAAGCAAACATGATACTATGATGCATAATGGATAGGGGAAAGAAAAACACAGAAGATGTTATAATGCCATTATAAATCAATGATTCCTGTTGTGCAGCAATTCTGAAAGGATCTTGCAGAATTACAGTACAAAGAAAGAAAATGAGAATGGTCTTATGCTTGAAAATTTCTTATCTGCTGAAGAGAGTTTGAAAAGACTGGCACTGGTTACAAGGCAAAAGAGATAAATAACATAGCCCGTGAGGAAAGATGAAAAAGGTAATGTGGAAGGAAAAAAGAAATAGTTACTAAGAGAGAGTAGGGAGAATTCTGATGAATAAAACAGTAGGTGATCACTTTGAATTTATTGACTGACTTTCTATTTGATTGATCAATAATTATTTAAGGATGCATAGCATATCACTAAGACTGGGTTGGATAATTCTGCATAAATCGATACATTAAGAGAAAATCCTGCCCTCCCTTGCATGTATAAGTTTTCATTCAGTTCATAGTATTGCTCTGATGTAGCCAGGAGCCAATATAATCATCTTCTTTCACGATTAATACTTAAAATTCATAGAACTTGCAAAACACGCCATTTATTTGTGAGAAAACCTTGGAATGTTTCTGGACTTATTTCCTATACCAAAAAGGAGCTAATTTGATGATCAGCTTTGCCATTTAATATCCGTGTCAGCGGCGTTCAATTACAGAGCTGTGCTCTAGTGAAGCCCATTTTTCTCTACAGCTGCAGTGTGCCATTCTCTGCAGCTCTACTACACCTGTCCTGATTGGTGCTCTCGAGTACTCGCTACCGAGACAGTGTCACTTTCCAAACTCAGGTGCAGACATAGCCTGCAACTGCCTAAAAGATTTGATTTCCTGACAATTGCCTAAACTGCTACGGTATTTTCATGTGCAGAGCCTACATTATAAGACACAGAGACCAGGGATAGTCTTTTGTTTTCTGCATGAATCTAGAGTATTCATGCTTTGGAGAATTTGTATGTTACAAATTAAATCACAGAGGGAATTCCCGGGACGATATTTTTCAAGCAAGTCCTGTATCAAGGTTTTTAATGGAATTGCTCAGGTTGCTGAAAAGGGTTGAAAATGCAATAGGCTTTAATGAAAATGGTGATTATTTTTCAGGAAATTCTATATTGAGTGAGACAGGATTGTTTGAAGAAAACCTTTTTATTTTCCTGTAAGCAACCAAATAACATCAGTGCTACTTAGTTCTTTAAAGAGAAGAGCAGGAATGATCTGTGTATGTTTCCTTGCCAACAGATGAAAATTTCCCACTGAAAATGCAAGAAAGCATGAGCAAATGTCATCACGTGTTGCAGGGAGTGAGGAGAGTCTGGGCCAAAAAAGTCCCAGTACAGTGTTGCTTGTTTGTGGTGATCTGAGAAGTGCTGAGGGTTATGAATAGGGCAGGGCATTCACTGGGAATCAGTGGGGAGCTAATTATTGCTATGTTAAAGTAGTGGTTCCTAGTTACCAAAAGGTGGTGTGCAAGCTCGCTCAGGTGCAACAGCCCAGTGACTCTTCTGCATGGCTGGAGTCCCACGTTGGATGAGCCTGCCCGCTAGCAGGGAGGGATGACATTCCCAACGCACTGGTGCAGACCTGTGTAAGGACTGTGCTATCACACAGAACCCTAGGCGTCAGGAGAGGGACAATAATAGTGATGAAACTCTTCGGAATGTGTGACTTGAAGACTGTTGGCACTGCTGTAATGGTGCTGGACCTAGGGGTGTTAGTGGGACAAAGTTTACAGGGAGATGCAGTACTTTTTATGAGTTGGAACTGGTAGAGTTGGAAAAGGGACAGATAAGATTTTGGGCATACTCACAAGATCCTAAAGGAATTGAGGAAGGATTTGGTCTCTGGAAATTGTTCTTGCTTTTTTTTTTACCCCAACTGTAGATGTAAGTCTTATAAATGTTTCCATCCCCCATTAATCTTGTTGTGTTGTGTAAACCCTTCAGTGTGTGGCTCTCCCCGCAGAGAGCATGCCAGTCTAGTTCAGCATGCAGTTATCACTGTCCCCATTCCTCTCTTTTGCTTCTGTCTCTGTCAGCACTTGGAGACCCTCAGGGTTCCTTTGGCCTTTTTGATTTGAGCTGGTTGTAAGTCAGTGCAGAGATGTGTGGATGGGTGATCAATACCTGTCTCAGTTGTTTTTTATGTCTTTATTTTTCTCCAGGATGGTGCAGACTCTGCTATCCCAGCAGAGTGCAGCTGAAGTTGATCTGAATTGTAGCTCAGACTTCCAGCACTTTCCATAGCAGTGACAAAGCCACTGGGCATAGAAGACTCCTCTGAGATTTAGAAGCTGATACCTAGTTTGAATTTGGGGGTGATGCAGGCCAAACGAATGCCTTTGGAGGAGAACACTCAGATCTGTCTCTGACTGGTGGTCTCCTAAGGACAGGGAATGATACCTGCAGACTTTGATTGAAAAAGATTGGCCTTTTGCTTCAGACCCTGCTCCAGTTCTACTTTAAAAGGGAAGTGCTTTTCACCCTTAACTGCTTAGAGGCAGTACCTTACCACTTTCCAAGGCCTTTAAAGAGTGGGAACATGGATGCCATTTCCCCTTTCCATCCCATGGCATAATTTATCAAGGTGTTCAACTGCAGGCTGGAACTCATAAGAGTGTCTTGTCTCTCACCTGGCCCCTCCTGCTACTTCTCTTTCTGGGAAGCTTTCTTGTCTTCTTTTCATGCCATTTCATTTGCAGTTCACTCTCCTGGGAACCCTGGGAACTGCACATCTTCCTCTTGACTCCCAATTCCTTCAGGTCAGGTTGTCCTGGGACAAATGATGATCCCATGTCTAAAAAGCTAAGTTGCTCTGTTGGTGGCCCTTTGTTTTGAAGTTCATGTGATGAAAAAATAAAGGAATGTGAGGGGAGCTGTGAAGAGAGAGAGGGCCTTGGCTGTGTTTTATAATCCTCCTGAATGTGATGGGGTCTGTGGTGTTGCTATTTAGGAGCAAGGGATGGTGGTGACTCACATCTCGCACATACAGCAGTGCAGAAATAGCTGCAGTTCTTCTAGGAATTGTAGGAATTACATGTGGAAAGTGAAAAGTGTAAGTCAAAACACTCTTTGTTGATACAGATCACTTATCTGGCTCTTCTTCAGCTTCTGAAGTAATTTTGAACTTAGAAGACTTTGCCTAATTCAGGGAGTCGCACAGCAGGGCAGCATCTCAGCCTGCTCACTGGCATGAGTAAGAATGAAGAAATCCAGAATTTCTCCAGATGTTATTGTGTGGTGCAGCTGAGTGGGAGTCTTACAGTGCACATCTGAATAATTCCTCTGGCTCAGAGGAGCAAACACTTCTGCCAAAAGCTGTTGAACCAATTCAGTCTTCTTTTGCATCACAAAAGCTTCCTTAAAACATATGCAGATGTCAGTATTTACCCATAATCACTGATAGCTTATAGAACTTATGGATAATATTTTCTCTTTTGGATGCCTGGAGTCTCATTAGAGTTTGTCCAAAAATTTCAGATGAAAAAATCTGATGCAAAATGGCATTTATAGTTGTTCTTTTTATCTGAATTCTGTCTTTATCAAAAAGGATATATTTATAATAACTTATTCTCCCCCAACCTCAGTAAAAATTAAAAAAAATTATTATTTGTAATATTAGAATTGGGGTGGGGGGATATTTCTCTTTAAGGTTTTATAGAGGGAGAAAAAATTTGCCTAATTCTATGGGCTACTACTAGTTGTAAGTGTGGTTGTTTAGGAAAACTTGGAAGTGCTTATGTTTGATAGGACATGAGTATCTGTTTCAAGTTTATGGAGTATTTGAGACTAGGCTAAATGAGCATATTTGCTGAATTGAAGTAATTTATTAGGTGAGTAGACTTCAATCAGCAGCCACAGCTGAGGTTATGCCAATTCATAGGGATTCCTGACCTTGGTTATCAAACTATCAATTTGAAAAGTTAAATAAGTGTTAAATTTCCCCAGGAATAAAGAAAGGATTTTTTTGTTATTAATGTGAAATTTTTCAGAAGTGAAACAAGATAGAGGGGAGAAATTAAACTTTCATTTCCCAGTGTAGAGCCTTCTGCTTTATTTTCATAGAAACTAAATACACCATGTTCAAATATAAATTTCTTTCCTCCATTTTTTCCTCCATTAACTAGGAGCCAAAGGTCTTAACAGAAATCAATCCATGCAATTTATTTTTAACTTCACCCTGCTTAGCTACGATTGATTTTTATCTTTGCGATCGATGGTAGTGAAAACGGTTTGGCGGGACAATGGAGCACTCTCCAGCTTGTAGAGGCTGGTCTTTGAGTCTTTTATTGAAGGAATCATTAAAAGCTTATTATGAAACTAATAGGATGAAGACGTTTAAATGATGAACACGATTACACCTGTTTTACTGGTGAATAATGCCTGCTACAGCTGATCTCCTCTTGCTCCTATTTAAAATGCTGGACAGCACTCCAGTGGGGGAAATTAATCCATACAGATGAAAGAAAGTGCATCCCACGTGCTAGTTAAAAGCTCTTCTTAAAGCAAGACAGGCAGTAAGTAGTTAGCTACTTTCCTATTCACTGCTGGGTGCTTTTCATCCATTTCTAGCACAGTTTCATCTTTTCTGTGCCAAATACCACATTTGGAACTTGAGCCTAAACATCTCTTGATAAAAAAATTATTAACATTTTCCTTTATTTATTTATTTTTTATTGATTTTCTTTCTAGGGCTTTTTATGCTGTACTTTCTTTCATCAGTCTCTCCCCTCCCCTCACGTTGTCTGATTGATCAGCTGAAGATGTAAAGTATTGCCTTGCCAAACTCATATGTTTCCTCTGAAAGCCTTCAAAAGGAGATTTAATGTGTACAATTATGCTCTTCTCATAAGCTGGTTTCTGTGTAGGTAATGTGCATCTGCAGCTCTGATGTGGCTTGTATTTTAGTGTAACTTTGCACATTTTCTGCAGGAGTTGCTTTTAAAACAAATGTAATACTTTCACTCAAGACTGCTCTGTCCTCAGCTGTGTCATCATTGCTCTGAGGGGAGAGGGAGTGAACAGGGTCTGGGCCAGCATAATAAATGCTACTTCGTTGTAGCAAATTTTCTCTGATGGGTATGATGCTCTAAAAAGTGGCAGGGTTTCCAAGCCTGCTGAATTTACCAGGCAGCTTGAGGGTACTTCGTGCACAGACACACTGACCTGTGTGTCCCCACGACACACTCGGGTAATTGCATATTGCTCCGTGACTGTGCAGAAGGTGTGACATTAATGAAAAGCACAGGGACATAATTCAGACTGGATGGTACCTATCATGATGGGATTTATGCTGGGGCAGTGGAGAACCCCAGTACACAGAAATATCTGGAAGATTGCTTTTCCTGGCCATGGTGGATAATCAGAATGGAAGAACATTGCACTAGGCTCATGGTCTTCCTCATCTCCTGAACCTCTTGTGACTGGCATTGTGGTTAGGCTTGAGAGAGGAGGCACAGCTTTTCAATCCTCACACTGACAAGCCTGTGCCAGGCCTAGGCAGGGCTGTCTCTGAAGAACCCCAAAATCCCTCGCTAAGAGTGTGGAGCAGCCTGCCTGCTGAACTTGTCATCACTATTCCATGCTGTAATCCGCAATTTGATTTAGAGGATTTTATGCCCAGAAGAAGGAAAAAGGGAACCTAAAGTAAAAGCAATGAGGAGGGATGCCAGGGCACCCTACGGAGTTGGAGAACACAGATCCAGGATGCTGCTACAATACTGATAGAGTGTTTCTCAACTTTTGACTCCTACCAACTCATTTTACATTATTGAAAAGGAGAGAGAGTCTACAAACAGAGGAAATCACCTCAGAAAACAAGTAAGGTGTTCATTGAAAATAACATCAACTATATATTATCAACGACTTACTATCAACAAGAAGTTTAAAATTTGGTTCTGTGAAATTTCTGCTCACTTTCCTGCAAGTTCTCTGAGCAGCAGGAGGCAGACGGGGCCTTGCTTAGCCCAGGGACATTTCTGAGATTTAGTAATTTCATGTTTGTTACATCAATATCTGCCTTACATTGGAAATTATGAGTCCCAGCATCAGCTAGCCAGGAAGATGATAATGAAGCCTGGTACACAGTGATCTACAGTTCCTGACACCATCTCGGGCATCTTCACCTTCTGGGACCTCTTAACTCATTCTGCTTGCTTTCCAAACTCTTTCAGATAACACAGGTTTTTTTTGCCTAAAGTGAACTTTAGTCTAAGAAAAAAATAGGAAAAGGAAGCAAGACCAGCCCTTAAAGAATCATACTCAATCATTAACATGAGAAATGACTTAGTGTGTTTCCAGACATGTCATAGAAATTACGGAGATAAATAGATTCCATGAAAAATTTTCTACAATTCTCTGCAGTCTTGTGAACATATTTGTTTTCTTCGATGTTTGATGCACTCTATCTCATTACAGGTCAGCAGGGGGAATGAACCAACTTCCTGAGACTTTCAGGGCTTTTAAAGAGAAATTTTTCATGTTTCTCTTCTTTAGTGCCAGCAGATATAAGTTACATGAGACTTTTGTCTTGATACAAAATGTGGAAGTATTAAAGAAAAGCAGTAAATCATGAGTGGAGGGAGGAAGAAGGAACACAGGTTAGGAAAGACAGATGTATTTAATGACAAACACATTTGTCCATAGGAATCATTTCCACTGGCCGGAAGCCCAATTAAACACATAAAGTAGAAATCCAGAAAAACAGATTAACGATCTGGTCATTAGTGATGCGGGAGGAAAAAGATAAACCCAGCTAATGTTGTACTGAGCATGACAGATGAGCTCACAGCAAATAATTGGGTGACATTCATCAAATGTGAACTGAAAGGAGGCATTGGAGGGCAAAACACTGCCATAATCTCTGGGATGTACAGTGTTGGAGTGTTTGCTCATAGGAAAAGGAAAAGTTCATCAAAATAAATTAAGTTGGGCCTTCCAAAATTCAGTCTGTACCACAGCCCTTGCCAAAACTTTATTGAAGGCTTGATCATTTTTTTGGAACTGTTAAACTGTAAATCATGCAAAGATGAGATCCTGGCTGGGAAAAGCTTCACGCAACTCCTGCCAACAGAATTGTGGGTGGCTTCATATTAACTGGCTCAGAAAGACCACAAACCACAAAGACTTCTATTTCTAAACCTGTGTCAAGGTGACCTAGTCCAGGTAGAGGCCTGAAAGGGAGTTTAAGTAATGCATAGTGAACTTGAATAGTGTTTTAATCCTACCTTTCTGCATTAAAAATCAGACAAATGAACAAAAGATACAAACAAACACCCTCCACGGACCAGTTTTCAGTGGGATAAAGCCAAAAAAACCTGTGTAAAACCTTTTGAATGTGACAGACTTGTAGAAGATCCTGTTGTGGCACAGAAAGTGGATTTTGATCAACCCTTGATATTTTCGCCACTCTATGTTCATTGGACTAACTGGAGGATTGTTGGACTGTTCCCTATCTTAATTGGTCATCACAGCATTTACAAAGTATGTAAATATTCATGTCCTAATCTACAAGTTGAAGACCATGTGTCAGCCCGTCAGAAAAAGGGGATATTGAACCCAGGGTCCTCCCCAGGTATTCACTGGACACATTCAGTTCATGTGACAGTTATATCATTTGAGAACTTGGATGTTCCAGTGGAGGTCATAAATAGCAAAAGAGAAGAGGGGATATTTAAACGTTCCTTATGCTATTTAGTCAGTATGTCCTAAAAGTGTGGGATCCTTTGCACAATGCTTATAGGGAGAGATAAAAATATTGCAAACATGAATTTTTGCCTTTGAGTTGGACTCAGTGTGAGTCAAGTGCACAGTTTGTTCTCACATATGAAAATTTTATTTTGATGTGGCAACATTAGACGGGAAATATATCCTTCAGAAATAACACTCATAGACCTTGTTCAGACTGGAGAAGAGAAGGCTCTGGGGACACCTTAGGGCACCTTCCACTACCTAAAGGGGGCTACAAGAGAGCTGGAGAGGGATTTTGGACAACAGCAGGAAGTGATAGGACATGGAGGAATGGCTTTAAACTGAAAGAGGATAGGTTTAGGTTAGATATAAGGAAGATATTCTTCACTATGAGGGTAGTGAGGCAGTAGAATAGGTTTTCCATAGAAGTTGTGGATGCCCTCATCCCTGGGAGTGTTCTAGGCCAAGCTGGATAGGGATTTCATAGAATCATACAATATCTGGAATTGGAAAGGACCCACAAGGATCATTAAAGTCCAACTCCTGCTGCTGTGCAGGACTTCTCCCAGAATCGCACCATGTGCCCCTGAGCATTGCACAAACACTTCTTGAACTCTGACAGGCTTGGTGCTGTGACCACTTCCCTGGGGAGCCTGTTCCAGTGCCCAACCACCCTGTGGGTGAAGAACCTTTTCCTGATATCCAACCTAAACTTTGCAAAGTAGTCTGGAGGAAGATGTCCTTGTCCATGGCTGGGATTTGGAACTAAATGGTCTTTAAGGTCGCAGTCTAAACCATTGTGTGATTCTGTGATCCTCACAGCTGGAGAGCAGGACCCTGACATGCTCATTTCTGTGCCAGTCCACAGTGCACTTCACATGTAGTGAGAGTCCAGTGATTGCTGTTCTCTCCCTGTCTCTGCCACTGACTTGTCTTGGGTCCTTAGCAAATTGTTTTAGATTTTCATGTCTGTGTTTACCCTTGGCTTTAGCTAAGTGATATCTGTATAGAGTTTGTTTGCTGTGATATAGGTCATTCTTATGTCCTTATAGGTCATTCTTATGGTCTTCTCATGTGGTGTGTGCTATAATAGTGGTTGTTTTTTCATCTCTTGAGGGTGTTAAATGCAGTTATGACAACATTACAAGTAAAAAATCAGATGGGGAGGCCTATTTCTAAACCTTCCTTTCTTTCCAGTTTTTCAAACTGTCAATGGAAAAGCCTTATCTTGAGTTGATTAGATATCAAATTTCATGACCAATAATAGTGTGTCCTTCGAATGACAGCTTCTCTAGGGAAGAAAGCCACTATCTAGAGGTGATATCATTGCTGAGAATACAATTGATGCTGTAGCAATATTCTATGTAAGCTCATTCTGAAATATCACTGTCAGATAAAGGAAGAATATCTAGGAGAGAATCTAGGACCTTTCTGTTAGCTTTATTGGAAAGTTAAGAAGCTAACAAATGACATTCTATATAATAGAGAAGTGCTTTGTGCATTATTTTATCTCTAGACCTGCAAGACTGCCAAAGCAGCAGAATACAGGAAATTCACCAATGTAAGCCTTGTTTTAGCCAGGTCTGAGGTGGTGCCAGAAAGAACACCTACAGCAAGAGTAAGCGACTCATGACAGGTTTTAAATCCCATATTTTACAAATTATCAGGGCTAGATCTCATTGATGCATGGCATTTATGCATAGCCTTTGGAGTTCATTCAGTCCATAAAACTGCAGATTTGGATGTCTCTCAGTTCCCCCCCCATCGTTTTTCAGAGGCAGTATGATTTCAGAGGAACCAGTTTTATAGTGACAAAGGGCATCTAAGAGCTTAGCTCCAGCTTTCCAAGAGCACATTTACTGTTAGCATTAAATGGTGCTAGTGTGCATCTCTGCTGTTTGTCACTGTAAAAGGTTCTTGGAAGACAATCCTGGCCCCAAGGGACTTACAGTACAGACAAGGCTGAGAAGCAGCAGAGAAAAGAGGGATTATCCCCTACTTACAGGGGAGCAACAGAAGCACAGAGACTTTAAATTACTTGCCCAGGGTACTTGAGCTGGAACCATGTGATGAAACCAGATCATCCTCTTCCTCCCACTCAGGACCTTAAATGTTATATCCACTTCTCTTTTTTCCTGAGATGTTAAAATCACACTGGATTTGAATCATGAGAGTCAAAATGGAAAGTTCAATAGCACAGCTTAAATAAATAATTCTCCAGCCCTCTCAAGTTTGTGATGTCTTTGGAGTTACAAAAATGCGTTTAGGGACAGCTGTGCCTGCCATAGAAAAGATATCTGAAAGAAAGTTAGTCAAGGACTTTTAGAGGTGTCAGCATAGAGTGTCTCAGAAGGGTGATCACTCACTTTCTTTGGTGTTTCCACAGGTGACAACTGGTGGAAGAGCAACTTATTATGTGTCATACAGACGGGAGCCTTTTGCACAGATTAAATTACCCAAATACTCTCTTCCTAAGGTGAGTCCATCATTTATGAACATAGACACTTCTTGGGAGGCCAGCTATGTGAGGTTTAATAAAGTGAAGTGCTGGATCCTGCACTTGGGTCACAACAGCCCCACACAGCACTACAGGCTGGGGGCAGAGTTGCTGGAAAGTGACCCAGAGGAAAAGGCCCTGGAGGTGCTGGTCAACAGCAGCTGAACATGAGCCAGCAGTTGTCCAGGCGGCCAAGAAGGCCAATGGCATCCTTACCTGTATCAAAAATATTGTGGCCATCAGGACTAGGGAAATTACCTGTTATAATACAGATTGGTTGCTGGCCCTGATTTAGAATTGGTATAAAATCAGGGATACTTCTGTAATTTAAAAATCAGAAGTACTTTAAAGCTAGGTCTCATGGAAAAGTCTTCTAGCCTTGTAAAGGAGGCTTGTTTATGCTGCCCTTAGTCCCTAGAATATTTTTGCTGTACAGTAATAACTATCCTGTCATCTGCAGATTAATGAACTCTGCTAGAGTCATACGTATGTGAGGCTGGCACCAGGGTAATGCAATATTTCCACTGCAACTGTTCAAAATAGATTGAAATCATTGGGCATTTTGCTTTATTTTCACACTGTTGGAATAGGTTGGGTACCTGCTTAATCTTTAAGGAATTATAGCTGCTAGGCAAGAACAAACTTTCTGATTTAGTCTTCCTTCATTGAGGGAAATGGCAAATCTCCCACTGATTGTACTCACTGGGCTAGAATGATGCCCTCAAATGGTTTTTCTCCCCATCCCACGCTGATAGGCTACGTTAGGTCTATTAGAAATAGCCCCATCTAATCAATCCCAGCTTTTTATCTAGATATCTCACACAAAAGATTAAGCTACCTCCTAGGCAGGATGAGGATACTGAGCTGATCTTCCCCCAGATATTCTTTCCTAAAACCAGGTCACTCCATCCTTTGGGAGACTTTCAGAATTATGGTTTCTTGATGCAGAAACAGTGCAAGGAATTAATCAAGGCCTCTTGGCACTCTGGGGAAAGTTTAAATAGATACAAATAGATAAATGGCGTCTCACATAACCACAGTCATTTTGCTTCTAGCTGAACCTATGTCAGTTTGTTCAACAATGGTAGCAAGAATGAAGCGCTTGAATACTCATCACCACCCTGAAAGTAATTTCCATGAACCTGTTTAAAAATAATACTGAGAAAATGCACTGTCAGATCTCTTTGATATTAAAACTAAATGGGGAAAACCTTGCTAGACTTTTTGTGTCTTGGTCAGCAGCAGAAATCCAACAAAGGTTAGTGGGTGGATTATTTGATAGCCTGTATATTGTGGGATAATTGATCTTAGAAAAACTCTCAATAGGCATGTGTGTTATTAAAAATCACTATCAGTAGTAGCTCAAACTGATACCTATACTTCACCTTCAAATAAATGTGAACTTCCAGGTTTTTTGAAACAATCCTTTGCCAGCTGGAAGCACAAGCCTATTAGTTTAGCATGTGAATGGAAATTATCACTGCTTTTAGCCTGGTGCTATATGATGCTTAATGACTATGAATACTCCAGGCTCCAAGGCTGTGAATTTTCCATGAGTGATAAAACTGACTTTCAAATTTATAAATAAAAAATGAAACTGGATGAAATTCCTTGAAGGTACCAAAAATGAAGAAAGCAAAAACCCTTTGCCCAGCTCGTGATCATTAAAAATATGAAATGCAGAAAAGTCACAATGGTGGTAATTTATTGGCTTGCTCTAACAGAAAGTTGTTAAACACACCTATAATTCATGCTCCATCTCCATTCTTTCATAATTCTTGGTAATTACTACATGTCCCGAAGGGCAAAGAAATACAGAGATCCCCAGTAACAGGCCTTTTGTCTTCTTTTAACAGGACATGCATATTATCAGCACAGATGAGAACCAGGTCTTTGCAGCTGTTCAAGAGTGGAACCAGAATGATACATATAACCTGTATATCTCGGACACCCGAGGGGTCTACTTCACCCTGGCCTTGGAAAATGTGAAAAGCAGTCGAGGGCTGGAGGGGAATATCGTCATTGACCTTTATGAGGTATGCAGTAAAGGTCACCCTCCAAAGAGCAGCAACTGCTTGCTAGTTCAAGCAAGTGTAAATCTCTTACCAACCTCTTGGGATCTTCATTTGTTTTGGGATCAGCCCTGAGGCATTTCCTGGGTTTGATGCTGAGTTAACTCACGTGGGAATAGATGCAGTGATCCTGCTATAGGTGCAACAACTGGTTGGGTTCAAGTCAATTACTCTTTATCTATGTGTCATTTCCAAAAGGGAAAGCCATTATTCTTCTCATCGTAATGTGGATGCCTATAGAAGGACTCAAAATACTGTTTTTTCCCCTTGGACATCTAGAGACACCTGCTCACAAGCAGGAAATCTGGATTCCACCTTAGTGAGCCCTGAACAATTTGTGAACTATAAGCAAAAGTTTGTAGGTGCCATTTGCCCAGAGATGATGGATAACTTTTACCCCAAATTATCTTTCATTCTCACGCTTCTGCCAAGCCTGTCAGCCTTGGCCAGCAGCAGTCCATTCAGAGCAGTTGTTCCTGTTCCTGGTTTCTTCAGAGCATTCTGATTTTGGTGTGTCATTACTTGTTGGATGGAAGATCTGCTGAGATTCAGGGCTCAGTGCTTTGCCAGTAGCAAACAACTAATCAGCAGTACTAACAGGAATGGTTGCAGACTGACTTCTACTGTTACATGGAGAAATGATTTTGCGTTACATGTAGAAGTTAGGACTATACATTTATTTATTTCAGCCAGAATAATGCTCATTTAACAACATCATCAATTTGTTTATAAAAATCCAGGTAGTTTAAGTCAATGAGGGAAAATTCACAAATAACACATTGATCAGTATGAAGGACAGGGTTTACATTTTATTTTCACCTAGTTAAATATATCTTCCCACCTCAGAAAAAGTATATTTATTTTCTGTGATGAACCAGCTAAAATAAACATGCCTTGTCTCCCATTCCTGGGCAAACTCTGTATTCCCCAGTAGTATATCATAGACTTTTTACTGTTAAATGCCAATAGCTTTTCACAGGGTTGTTTAAAGAGTAGTATCACTCTGGGGCTTTAGAGAAGTAGGATTTGCATCCTGGCTGTTGCCAGGAAGTTGCAAATTTGCAGCACATTCCTTCTTCCTGTCTCATTTTCATAGCTGTGCAACAGAGACCAGACTCAACAAGAAATCTTCTTGGAAATGTTTTGACAGGACCATATTCTGCTGGAATGGGTTCGGCAGACAAAAATCAAAACATTTAAAACAACTGGGTTGATTTTGTCAGAATTTGGGAGTGGAAGGAAAGCGAAGAAATCAAGTTTGCAAAACATCAGTGTCACAGCATATTCAGGATTTCCATCTTTTTGTTGACTTTTATTTTCTCTTGCACAAAAGGATCCCACCCTGCTTCTGATGTGACCTGCTGCCTCCCGTGTTTTGATAATCTGTGGAGGGAGTGGGGCAGACCCCATCCTCAAGCTCACAGGGCTCATGTGTGGCATGGTGCATGCTGCATCTTCAGGCTCATCATCAGCCTATCTGCAAGAACCCAACAAAATCCAAAAGTAAGCTGTTTCCTAGGGATTTGCTCTGGGAACATCCTTGTCTTTTTTTTCCAGAGAGAGACACCACACAAGGCCTTTCAGCTTTGCAACCATCATCAAGACGTACTTTTCGTGTCATTGATAGTCTTCTAAGGTTGGATTGAGAAGACTTCATTGTTTTTACAGAGACCTTCCACTCTGAGAGTGC
The DNA here is from genome assembly GCA_013400975.1 of Atrichornis clamosus. Taxonomy (NCBI): domain Eukaryota; kingdom Metazoa; phylum Chordata; class Aves; order Passeriformes; family Menuridae; genus Atrichornis; species Atrichornis clamosus. The sequence goes on from WBMZ01005349.1 coordinate 211,580, forward strand.
TCAGATGGACCTTGTTTTAGGCCTGTTCTTCCGATGTATTTTTTCATCTCTCTCCCTTTTTCCTAGGTAGCAGGGATCAAAGGCATATTCCTGGCTAACAGGAAGATAGATGACCAAATCAAGACTTTCATAACCTACAACAAGGGCAGAGACTGGCGTTTGCTACAGGCACCGGACACCGACCTAAGAGGGGATCCTGTACTTTGCCAGCTGGTGAGTGGAAGATCTTTTCCAAGGCACAGTTGGACTCCTTCAGAGCTGCTTATTTTAGTCACTAAGTTAACAAAACTCTCCCTGTGTTTTTTCTCTTGACCTGCTGGGTGTTAAATGAATTAAATAGATTTCTTTATCTATAGCTTCATAGCTTTTAAGGGAAAATTCTGACCATCTTTCTTGATGTATTTATTAGAACTCAAGTTAGAATAAGAAAGTTTCTGGGGAAAAGTGCTCTGGATCAGATGGTTGATAAAAACAAGAGCACACATGCTTGCTTGTAGTGCAGAGTTCCTGCTTCTCTTGCTCTCTTCTACTTTTATGGTGCTTATCCTGGAAAGGAACATATGCTGCTGTAACAGTGCTAGGAGCAGAGGGGTCCTTTTCAGAAGGATCGAAGAATCTGTGTGCAAGGATTTATCTGATATTCAAGTCGTTGCATATTAAACGACTTTTGTTTGTTTTCTGTCAACAGCCCTTTTGCTCATTGCACTTGCGGCTGCAACTCTCAGAGAATCCATATACTTCAGGAAGCATTTCCAGCAAAGAGACAGCTCCTGGGCTGCTGGTGGCAACAGGTAAGAAAATAAGTGCTTCTCACCACTCACCCATACCTCCCTGGGAACCTGAGTGTATCTGAGATATTCCCTGTTGGTGTAAAAGCTTTCAGCCCTGTTTCAGCAAGTGCTGAGCTAATTCACATTAACTCCCATTTGCTATGGGGTAGGAGAAGGCAAAAGGCCCCAAGTTCAAAAAAGGTAATGCCTGCCAGGTGTTTGTTGCTCTCCAATAACCTATAAGCAGATCTAAGCCCACACTTTCAAGGGACCATTACCAAGTGGCATTTTAGGTCCTCTGACTAGATGTAGTTACAACCACTGATGGACATGTCTGCTGCAGGTGCCATGGATGAGAACAGTACCTAGGGCTATGCTCCTTTTGAGTAGCAAGCACAGAGTTGTCACAAAGTCTGTCAGGTGAAGCCTGGGCTTCATGAGGGCCTGTCTTGTGCATGGCACCAACTTTCAGCTCTGTATTGCTCCAAGGCCAGCAGCACTTCATCAGCAGCACTGCACAGGCCATAGTTATGGCGGGCTGCTCTGCAAAACAGTGCTTTGGCAGGTGGTGTTGTTTTGACGGCAACCTGCTACAGGGCTTCACGGCGCTGACCCACTGTAATTAAGCTGCAGGATGGGTGGGCCTACCAACCACATTCAGCTCTGTGGGAGCTGCTGGGCTAACAAAGTGCTTGCTGAATGGCTGCTGCTGTTGGAATTTGGCCTCTCAAACAGTTCTGTCTTTTTAAAGGGAAGCTCTCACATATGCTCAAATATGTCCTAATAGCTTAACTGTTCTTTCTAAAGCTCAGTTTATCTCCTTGGTCATGTCCAGCCTAGCAGTGGCCTGCAAGTTAGCATATTGCCTGTATGAATTTACACTATTTCTTTCAACCATTTTCATTCTCTTGTCCTTCGGTGCTTCTATGTGTCTGCCAGACTAAGACAGAACCTGAGACAGGTTCCCTTCATGACGTTTATATCTCAAAAAGGGAGACACTGTGCGATTTCCAGTTCACTGATCCAGGCCAAATGAAGTGAGATAATTTGTTTTAAACCTCCAGATATCCCTATGCATAGCCAAGTGGAGTCATCATTCCTGGCAGGTCACACCTGCTAGGTGGATGCTTAGGAACAAGTCCTACTCATGACGTTGTAATTGCAAAGGCTTTTTTTTTTTTTTTTTTTTTTTAGCCTTTTAGGAAGAAATAGAGGCATCAGAACAGTGAGATTTTAGGCATTGATCTAAATTGTTAGTAAATTAGGTTCTTTACAAGCTGCCAGTGCATGGGATGAATGCTTTCCCAGTCTGACAATTAACCTTTAAAAGGCAGAATATAATTTCTGCCTTACTGCTTTGTAGATTAAAAAGCCTAACCTGTTGGGAATATACACATCTGTTTCCACTAAACCAGTTTCACAACAAAAGAAGCATCTCACCATGTTGGTGAATGTGTTCAAGGATGTGCTTTGCAATTTATTCTCACAAGTGTTGGCTGCTCAAACACTTGATTTACAGGGGGGCAGTTAAAGCAATGACTGGAATCTTGGACTCTTGATATAGCACAGAGGTTAGATTCTTGCAAATGGAAGAATTATGTTTGAGTGTCTAAAAACTACTAAATCCTCTTGACTTGTTTGGGATTTAATTACATTTTGTTAGGTTTGAATCCATGCAGCTGAAAGAAACTAGAGGGTGAGAACGAGGGAAGTAATGGAACAGCTTTACACAGAAAGACAGACAGAAAGAAGTGACAGCAAACAAAATCTTACCTTTTTACTCCTTTTCCTTGCCTCAATTTGTAAATCTCTCCTTGAAAAGTTGGGGTTTCTATTTCAGTGCTTAAAATATGATGACACAAAACGCACTGCTGCCTTTAAATCAGTTCCTAATTCTTCAAGACTTCCACTTTGAATTGACACAGTCGATTTATGCTCTTGAACCTGGATGTCCCTGTAGACTGACCTTCTGTCTGGTTGCCCATGTACGGTTTTCCTTACAGCCTCATCTGAAGCAGCTGGTCACTCTTACTGGTGTCAGGGGAGAAAATCAGGTACATGGACAGTATGACATTTCCTAAATCCTGAGCACTGAGGAAAATTTTCTTGAGTTGTGCTGCCTCCCAGAGCTAGAAATTTTTTGAAACAGAATTGACACAATAATGTGGTTAGTTGGATGCTCTCCTCCACACAAAAGCAGAGACAGAGAGGTAATTACCTTGCCCTTCATAAAGACTGGCAGATCACAGAGCTGCAACTCAGCAGTCAGAGCACAAAGACTAGAAGTTCAGAAAAAAATGTGTATGGATTGAAATATCTGGTAGCTTGGGGACAGTGGCCACTATTCTGCTGCTGCTCTGATGATTTGAATGAACTGGGCATGGGGTTTCAGACACAGACTTTGGAGTATGTAGGTCCTTGCCTAGAATAAGCCTGCCTTTAGTGCTTGCAATTATGTGCAATCTATGGGTTTGGAAGATAAGCTGGTAATACTGTTTCTCCACAGTGTCAATTTTCAAATGTCACGGCTCTTGTAAATGAATGTTGTCACCTGACCATGGTGATGTTTCTAGATGAGAAGAGAATCGAGAGGCGCAAAAGAAGCAGTGGTCAGGCCAAATAATTTTGGTATGTTGGAAAAGTGCAGTTCCGTGTTCATCCATACAAGAATGTCTGACACTTGTGTTGCAGGCAACATTGGCTCTGAGCTTTCCTACACGGATGTTGGCGTTTTCATCTCCTCTGATGGTGGCAATTCCTGGAGACAGGTAAGTTTTGCAGAGCGAGGGAAAGCATGGAGCCTTTGCTGATATTCTTCTTCTGACTGTTCTCTTCCCAGTGGAGTGGAGCGCTCATGCAGTACCTCATTTGTTTGCAGATCTTCGAGGAGGAATACAACATCTGGTTTCTGGACTGGGGAGGGGCACTAGTGGCCATGAAACACACATCAGTGCCCATCCAGCACATGTGGTAAGGAAACTGATTTCTTTGAGGAGGTGCTAGTGTCTACAAAATGAGCAAGTGAAGTAATCCTTATCTTGTTTTACCATCATTCTGGTTTTATTGATTAATGCAACGATTATTGTACCATTTTATAAATATAAAGGCTCTTTACATAATCACATATATATGAATTACTCTTTGCTCTGGTAATGTACAATGAGCCTCCAGATGGGGTTTCTTTCCTACAGACACACTAAGTAATAAGTCATCCTTTGGGCTTTAGGTATTTCTGAGAGGATGTGTCTCTCATTTCTGCTTTTTGTTTACAGAATACAACATTAATCTGGTAAAACAGATAAAGGGAGGGAGAGGAGAGGGCAGTAGGTGTAGATAAGGACAACAGAGATATGTTACTAACATCTCTGTCTCCTCTAGTATTCGGCTATCAGTTTCCAGAGATACAGTGGTGGCGACTGATTAGAGTTGGAGGTGAAATAGGGCAAAATGATTTCTCAGTTGAAGACACTGTTCTGCTATAAATGGGTTATAACTGTGTAAGCACTAAAGATACTGCTCAAAATTATCATCTTCTTAGCTCTTGCCCCTTTGACTCCTGCACCAGTTAAACATTGGAGAGAGGTATTCTGAAATTCAGAATTAATACTGTTTACAGAAAATGGGTGTGTTAGGTACACCTTCAATCTCTGGTCTTGATAGAAAGAGAGGCATTTCTAATGGACTGACCTACCCAGGTTCTGATGTTGTTTGGGAGTGAATTAGTTAGAAGTAGCTTTCAGAGACGAGATGTGGTCATGTCTACAGTATTGAGTTGTCTCTCAGCTTGATGGTACTAAGCACATGTCTGTCGCACACTTCTCATGCAGAGCAGGAAATGTGGTCTTCAGTCAAATAGAAAAAGAAAGCAATGGTGTTTGGCAGCAGTGATGAGGTGTTAAGGTCTCCTCTACCCGAGTCATTATTGTACAAAATTCTTCAGTGAAATTGCACTATTCCAAATCTGGACACCTCAAGACAAGTTGACTTTACCTATTTACAAGCTCACATTCCAGAGATGTACTTTGAGAACATTAACAGCTGCTTTTTCAATACAAACAGCTTTTGAACTTTATATTTCTGACCTGACAGGTAACTCTGGGCTGACTGCAACAGATTTCTATAAAAGGTTGGATATATTGCATTTGAGCAGATTTATTTACCACCTGAAGTAAAGAAATGACTGCTTTAGTCTTGGTCTGATAATGGACTGTTAACCACAGGATGTACTGGCTCATATTCCTAAGGCTATGCAATTTTTCTAGGATGGGGGAACCAAATGTTGTTCAAGAGGTCTGTGCCTCAATGTGGGATTATAAGCAATTATTTATATGCAAAATGAGAGTTACAATCTTTGTCTTGCTTCCTAATATTCAGAAAACAGGTTGCTTTTTTTTAAGCGCATTTGTTGTGGTCATTTTGTAAGCGCATTTGTTGCGGTCATAATACACGGCTGTAGTGCAGGGCCAGGGATTAGTCTAGGCCAGCACCCTCTTCCTTGTCAGCAGGCTCCATAACGGGGCATACAGAGCAGCTCAGTAACAGGGCAGGCTCATAACGAGGAGCTGCAGACTCCAGTCTGTGGCTGGCACGTGTTGGGGTGTGACTGGAAGCCTCTGATGGGTAACTCAGTTGTCATGGCTATAACTAAAGTGCCCTGAGGAGAGGGGACGCCAGGACCACATCCAAGTCTAGACCTAACCGAGTATGAGTCAAGGCAGGAGAGGTGTTTGTTAGCCAAGGGTGGGTGTCAGCAGCAGTGGGTGCATCAGGCTGTGTCAAGTTGAGCTCCAGAAGGGTGAAAGGTGAGCCACTTACTGAAAGAGCTGCAAGTTGCTTGTTAGTGCATTATTCCAAGTGTAACTGTTCTAATTGCATCTTTAATTGTGAAGGCTCTCCAGACATAAAAAACACATTAATACAAGTGCCTGTACTTAGATATTGAGATAGATCTGGTCACAGGTTGACTTTTCATAGGAGCTGAGAGCTCAGTTCACCTTTGTTTGCGTTGCAGAGGTTCATTTCAGATGTTCTCCCTTTACACTAAGTCTCCTGAAATGGCATGTGCAGTACTATGACTGCCCCACCCACTCTATTAAATGAGTAGTGATTTAGATCTGTTATCAATAAGCTCCAACAGGTTTCCTTCAAAATTGTACCCTTAGGGGCTTTGGAATTTTCTTCATATTGCCTCAGTAGGCACCTGTTTTATGGGCAGGAGTGGAATAGATTAAAGGGTACATGTAAATCTATTAGTTCTCAGGCTGAGACATTGTACAATAAGATTCATGCCGGAGAAAAGAGGGGCGGATAATTGAAAAGCTGAGAGAACTTTAGCTAAGCTAATGAAGCATGCTGTTCCCCAGAAGTTGAAATGCTATTTAGAGAGATAAGCATGCAAGCAGAATGCATACAAATGCACAGGTGTATGGGAAGATACATACATTTAAATAATTAGATTTAGGGCAGATAATCTCTTTGTATGCTGTTGTACTCCAAGAATTCTGTGTTTGGTTAAAATCAACTTCCTATTCTGGCGCATGTGCTTTCTGAGTCAGGTGAAGGTGTCTTGCTAGGTGATGTGAGGGGCAGAGAGTTAGGGAATGGTGACTGCCAGCCTTGGCTTTCCACGCCAGAGCTCTGAGGCTGGTGTAACCCAGTTGTTTATAGTATGTTTATAATACATACTACAGTGGCCTCCTGGTCCTTTGGTGGCATGTCAGATAGTGTCCTACCTACTTGGAGTGGGGAGGATTCCGTTTCCACCAAGGCCCTCCCAGACAAATCCAGATGCTCAGATGCACATGCACACATTCAACACTCCTCACTCTCCCAAGTAAGGCAAATTTGCTTTAGTGCTCACTTTAAAATGAGAAGTGTTTCCTGCTATTCAAAGAAGAAGTTTGTGCCGTATCTCTTTGGTGATGTCCACAGAGAGCAATCTGTCAGCCTTCACAGCCCAGGGACCTTGCAGAATTACAGAAAACTCTGTAACAGCCCTGTTATCAAACATTATCAAATAATGCTGCAGCCAATAAGCCTTTGTGCTTTTCTGTTAGTTCTTCCTTTGCTGGTATAATTTGGAGCTGAAATTCTGGGCAGAAATTGTGCAGGAGCAATTGTGTGGAGAGTCTGGGAGCAAAGGACAGCTTGGTTGCTTCCAGAAGTGTCCATGGGCAGCAGCTTTGGGAGCTGGGTGCTGGCAGCTGCAGGCTGCCTGTCTCTCCTGCTGCAGTAGGAGCTGGATGCACACCCTCCTTGGGCTGTTTTCTGCTCTGTTGTGGTCACAGGCTGTCGGGGGGGCCTGAGGGCTGGTAGCTCTGGCAGGGCTGGGAATCCAGGAGCTCACTGAGGTCCCTGGGGCAGCGGGACAGGATCTGTCAGCTAGGTCTCATCCCACCACCCCAGCCAGGAACAGGGCAGCCCCAGCCCTGGACACCTGGACAGGGAAGGGCTGAGGCTGGAGCTTGGCACTGCTGTGGTGTCAGAGGAGCCCTGGGCCATGGATGGGGAAGAGGGAAGTCCGTGAGGGAGACTGGGGAGGGGCACTAAAGCAGAAGCCACCATAGTCCTGACCTAGTCTGTCTGCTGATGTGATTGATTAGATCATTCATTCATGCACCCCTCTGCAGTTATCAGATATTGCTGGGGTGTAGCTGAGAGCAGGATTTGATAACCCTCCTGTGCTCATCTAAAAGCCCACTGTACGAACCCTGCTTCAGCCAAGACCCTGTCAGCTGGGTTAGGTTACATGGGCTCTTTGATAAAAACAGAAAGTAAGGCACACAGTAGTTGTGGGGAGGGACAGGTGATCAAAAGCCACTGAATTACTCTGGTTTGTCACCAACCGTGCGAACACTCAGTCCCTAAAAAGGGAAAAGCTTTAATTTTAACCAGCATACAGCTTTGCTTCACAACTGTAACAGGAAAAGAGCACCCAAACTATCCACTGACCGGGGCTCAGTTTGGTCTCCTTCCTCCACCTCCCTGGGAAATGGAGACCACCTCTGAAATGACATGCAAAGTATTAATAGGGCTAGAGAGATTGTAGCTAATGCCATATGGCATTGATACGTGGATGGGTCAAAATGTCCCATGGTGGTGAAAGCAATTTTCATGCATTATGCTCTCAGTGATGCTTCATGCCAGGTGCTATTCCAGATCCAGAAACAGGTCTTGGCAAAGCCTCTTGATCCCTTGAAGTCTGATGTACAGCTGCATCAAGTATATCCATGTCCTTATTGCCAGTGTTTATGCTTTCTAAAGCTTTGATCTTTCAAAGTACATCAAGAGCATGAATTTAGTGGGCTGGGAAATGGCAAAGATTGGTGCTTGTCTGTAAATTCAGCTGCTGGAACTTGCAGATCTTAGCCAACATTTAATTTCTGCCGTTGCTCCAGAGTAAGTTTTTTATGTGTATAAATGTTGTCTGCTTCTATCCCAGGGTGAGTTTTGATGAGGGAAGATCCTGGACTAAATACAGTTTCACATCAACACCACTTTTTGTGGATGGATCCCTTGTAGACCCTGGCATAGAGACCCAGATAATGACGTAAGTATAGCAGTTCCTGTTTTAAATTGTGATGGCAGAAGGGGTGCATGGAGATCCCCAAGTGCGTGGTGACCTCATGATGTGCAGTGCAGCTTTGTGTAGCTACACATGCAGTGTTGCATGAAGACATGGTTCTGTTTTGTGGGTTCTGCTGATGGTCAGAGACCCAGCGGACATGTCCTTGCATCACGTGGCAAATAGATGATGGAGCCAAACTCTTTCCAGTAGTCACAGGGGTTATGACAAGGAGAGATTGTCCCAAGCTGCAGTGCTCTTCAGAAGTCAGAGATCTGTATGGTTGTACCTAATGCCAGTTCTGTGCTTGCTCCAGTTGTGCAGCATGACTGTCTTTGGAGATTGCTGCTGGGTATGAATATCCCCAGACCTCGTTGCTTGCTATCTGCATTGTGGGCTGTACATCTGGTTGTAGCTCAAGCTGAAAGTATTCTCACTGTGCATATGCAGAGCTGAGCTCAGAATAACCTTCCTGTTGTGGGGTGTAGTGTGCTATGGTTCACCCATCCCATGGAAGGAAGAGCCTGCGCTGGCACTGAAGAGTGCGGAAGTGCTGGATAAGGCTGGTGGAACTGGTGGGGCAATGTTGACCCAAGAACAGGTCAAGATCTGAGTTTAACAACCAGGAGAGGGAAGTTTTTAAGTTCAAAGGCATCTTCAAGGAGTCATCTGACCTCTTGCACAAAGCAGATCAGAGCACTCTGCTCTGGGATTCTGAACAAAGCAAGGGCTAGAGGCGCTGCCTTCATCACTTGCAGAAATGCCTTCTTACCCGTGTTTCCTTTGAGCTGGCTGAAACCTCTTTCTGGAAAGCATCAGAAAGCAAGGTGGCTAAGATGCCTTAGACTGAGGCACACCTGTGAAGCATATCTGCGGTGGCTTGAAGAAGTACCTTTGGTTATTCACATCAGACACTTGCATCAGACACTGCTCCAGTTCGGGGGCAGGAGATAGATAATACATTTCATCTTGCAGTCAGTTTGCTTTTCCTGCTTTTCTGCACCTGCACCTGAAATTCCTGCAGATTTTCACTACTTGCAAGACAAGAGAGATTCAGGTCAAGTTTGTTTTCTTCTAGGCTTCAGTCCATCTGCATGCTTACATGGCAAAAATGAGTAGCTGGAGCTCATTGCTGGTTTCACAGGTAGTGAGAAACTGAGAGTAGACTGCTGAGCATGCTTGTCATCAGTTTCTGAGGAAGTTTGGACAGGGGAATAGTGTGTGTCTCGGACATTTTTGCTGGTTGTTTGAATTTGCTCCAACTGTGTTGCATGATTTGTGTTGTTATGCCTTTCAAAAACCAGATCTACATCAGCTTTACACAAACACAAGTGACTGTGTGTTGGGGAGCAGTCTGTACTTGAAGTTGAGCTCAGCTGCAAGAAAGGGACTGGGGGAAAATCCTCTCTTGCTCTTCTGAGTACAGGTCTTTAGAAGTGGCTTCTTTGTCGTCTATACAATGACAGAATAAATGTGTTGGTGCTGTAGCCCTGGGGGGCTCTGGAAGGCGTAGCCCACTCCTGTATAGCACATCCTTATCTCCTGTGAGAAAGCGTCTTAGGAAGGACAGGCTAAGTAATTATGGTTATGCTTTGCACAGGAGCACTCCTGTGCTTTATTCCCAAAGAGTGCTGGAGCAGAACAAGGCAGCCTCTGTGTCTGTCACAGACAGCTATCGAGATTTTATCGGAATAGAGGTGGTGTCAGTTCTGGTGGCATTGCTAGCTTTTCCTTTATCCCAAAAAGATGCTTCAGCTTTGGCTTTTTCTTCATAAAAGCAGAGTCCTTGTTTGTGTGGAAGAATATATCTGTGCATCTGCTGCCTTGCTATCTGCAAACACTGCCCTGTTTTTGCAAAGAGCAAAACTCCACAGCATATGATATATCTGTGAGCCTTTTCAGAAGACTGCTGTGAGCATCCTCTTGGGGAAATATATATGCCAATTCCCAGCTAAAGATTAGAACCTGCAATTCTGTTAACTCTATGCATTTTTTCTCCAAAAGCAATGATAATGTGTCACGTTCTGTGTTAATACGGTGTTTTATTGTGAAATTCTGTATGCAATGTGTGCCACTTTCCAGCCACACACACACACGTGCAGACACATGCACACACACGTGCAGAGAGACAGATCTGAGCTCACATTAATCTGCACGTCAGCACCTTCATTGAAATCAATGGAGCTAATCAGTTGCAACTAGCTGTGGATTTAGCCCATTTACTTTATAAATCAATGCAGTTTTCCTTTGAGATGAAAGATGCATTATAAGTCTAAGGTTATTGTTATTTATATCTCTGTAGTCTTCTGGTGGAGAATGTAGGAAATGAGATATCTTCCTGAATATTGTTTATTAGCTCTGTTGAGAACTGACTTTTTCTTTTAAAATCTTTGCAGGCATATTACCACTGTTATTGCCATTGCTAATGTTATTGGTATTGTCTTTATTATTATTACTGTCATCATTAGCAGTTTTTGACCCCATCCCTAACAGTCTGTAAAAGCCATAGAAAGAAATTTCACATGATACTTGGAGTGAATGTTTAGAGAAATTCCTATCCACAATATTGAAGGAACTGAGGAGGAAAGAGCCCATTTATAAAGCCCATATGCAAACCATTCCTATGCAGAACACTCAGGTATTTCTCACAATGGGAATTTTAGTGAACTTATCTATAAGGGCAGCGTAGGATCATGCTGAACTTGGGTAGGCTTTGGCTGAGAAGAAATCAATGCCTTTCTATTGCTACTTGCCATCCTCTGAACCCAGGTAACACATGGTGGTTTGAAGGTACATGGAATCTGTGTTTGTGGATAGAAATCCCAAAGATTTCAAGAAGCTGATGAGAGGAGCATGGCGGTTTGGGATTAGCATCCCCCAGCTGATCATGGGGTCAGTGGGAGCTCTTAGACTTGAAGCAGCACTGAGGCAGAGAGACCAAGGCTGTGGTCATATTTGTGTACTGCCAAACTGGATGGGTTAGTGGCTTTCAAACATTTGTTTTTCATCCTGGAAAATGCAAAATAGTTCATCTTGTGGTCTCAGCTGATTCCTGTTAGGGAAAATTTCTTCCACAGATTTGCATCAAAGTGGTCTGTGTTAAACTACTTCAAAAAATATTCTGAGGGGAATGTATATTAAATAGTCATTATACTCCAACTATTATTAAAATATTGCATTATTAACAGTATTTTCATAATACTGTTTTATTAAAGTCAATATATCAGTAGAATAATTTTCCCAACCTTCATTTTATGCCACATGCTGTGAGGGGCTCTCTGGGCTGTAGGAAGCAGCCACTGTTTTAGCACAGAATTTCATACCACTTCATAGCTATTGAGTGAACAGTTTCCATATCTGTCTTTATTGGATGAGTATCCTAGGCTTCTTGGATCCTCCATGCTTTGCGTTCTGTATACTTGTCCTAAGACAGTCCTAAAGAACTTGCCAGGATGGTAAAATCTGTACATTTGCATGAAGGGGCTTTATATGACTCTGAATATCTCATTGTACTTTGAATTGGGAGCAGCTTTTAAGTAGGTATTTGGACAAGATATCTTGCAGAGGTTTGTTTCAACCTAAATGATTCTATGATTTTGTAATTTTGTATGACTATAATGGCGCAAGAATGAATTATTTCCTTACAAGCTGTGTGGGCTCTGTTAAGGATGTAGTTTTGTGATGCATGGGGAAGTACCATGAGACTGTGGGAGCTGGTCTGCCCTGGAACTGCTGCCTAACCAAGGTGAATCCATGGTCCTTCCTCCATTCCTAGCTGCTCATCTTCTTCTGCAGTTCCTTTTGCTGCTGTTGGGACACTTCTCTCATCTGACAAGATGGTCAGTTCAGCTCCTGTTGTGCAGAACTTCGTACCAAAGCACACTGCAGTGCTCGGTGCAGGAGAGGGGAAAGCAGCTGTAGAAAACACAGGGTCCTTTAGGAAAATAACTCAAATGCATAAGGGTGGTGGTGGGTTAGACATGTTCTTAGATGATGCAGTGAATGCCTAGAATGCACTAGTCTTTTGAAACCTGAGGTTTTCTACATTCTGTCCTGTAGCCCTTGCTGTTGACTAGTGTATCTTTTAATGATGTCATGTTCTGGTGGGTCAGATCTAACATTTCTGTGTTGACAAGCCATAGGTACAGCATGTTTCTTGCCTGAGGTTGTCCAAGGCGGGGAAAGAAACACACTGTATTCCCCTTCTAGTCATTGTGATATAGCCAAACTAGTTTGTACCATTCAGATCATAGACAGGATGTTTTTGTTGGTCCAGAGAAGGGCTTTATGTCGTTCCAGCCCTGACTCATAATTATTACCCCTGCCACTTCATCTCCTGTGCTAAACATCTCTCCAAACCTATATTAAGAGAAATAACCTTTTTGCTTCACAGCCCTGCATCATTTTAGTAGACTCATTATGTGTGTATATGTGCAGACACTCATTTACAGATGGGGATCATTAAGTTTCTCTGTACTGATAAATATATATTTATGTAGACACACCCACATGTGTGTGTATAAATTTATATGTAGTTCTCCACATCTATACTTAATGATCCCTGTGTATGTGTGTTTGCATAATTGAGCATTAACATTTTCAGTGAGCTGAAATTTGGTCTGTCAACATTGCTGTGACTGCTGCCCTTGGCTATCTGTGTTAGAAAGTGTTCCTGGTTGTAAATGAATAGGTTATGAGTCCTGGCCTTTCTAATACCTTCTTGTTCACGTGGCCATGCAGCTTTACCAGAGATGAAGTGGGAGTAGGTTTTTTTCTAGGAGACCCATAAAATTGCTGGCAATCCATCACTGGGTGGCAGAAGAGTGAGGCAGAATGAATAAATAATTGAGAGATGTTGGAAAAGGTGAGATGGATGCCGGGGGAGGCTTGAGGTGAGAAAGAAAGTATTAAGAGCACAGGCCATACTGTGTCAGACCAGAGGTTCCTCTATCTCAGTTCTGTGTTCCAACCGTGTCAACTAGAGGATACTAAAAATACATATTAATAAAAACCTAAAAATATACACTTCTTATACACTTCTTACAGTTACAGAGATTTGCAAATAAGAGACTTTCTTGGCCAAACATGGTATTCTTTGTGTTTCTAAGACATTCATGGGTTTTTCTATTTTTTATCTTTTTCCCCCTAAGTACTTTGAAAAAGTTTTTAGCAGCCACATTATCCTGTGGCCAGAAGTTCCATGAGTTACTCTAATTCTGAAGAACTGACTGACTTGGGGAGGACATCAGCAAAGTAGGTGTGGGTATGAGGGCAACGTGGACAGGTTCTGATTCACACTCAGCAGAGATTCAGCAGACTGAGAATCAGAAAGGGGCAACAGCTCCCAGGTTCAAGTTCCCACTGAGTTCAAAATTACATGGGAGCCAAGAGTAATTTTTCTGTCTTTTTGTGATAAGGTGATTATCATCTTTGCTCCTCAAGCAAGGTAACATCTGCTGCCTTCTGCTCAAGTCTTGCTGTCACATTTAAAAGCTGATACAGGAAAGAAAATTACAAGCTGACACAGTGTCCTTGAAACATTCTGCCCCTTTGTCTAGGGGTAGGGAGCTGGGGTCCGCCACCTCTGAGTGCTTGTGCTGAGAAAAACTTAGGTGAAACCAGTGATAGGTAATAGTGCCTTTGCTGGGCTGTTGTCAGAGGAGCTGGCTTTTCCCCCTGGGGCCAGCCTTTGCCTCCACAGCCAGCGCCCCTGCTAGCAACCTTAGCAAATGAGAGATGCCAGTAGATGGCAAAACACCATGAGGTTGTTTTTCCTAGAAGCAATTCAGGAACTGAGGCTCTTGTACAATGTGCATGGAGAAAAGAATCACAGTGTTCCTCAATTCCCGCGGCCCAGTAGATGTCTTTAAACTTCCTTGACCTCATTCTGGTTTCTTTTCACTTCACTCAGTTTGAAAGAGAATGAAGCTGTCCAAAAAATAATAGATCTTCTTCTGCAACTTTGGCTGCTGCTGAGCCCGACAGAAATTTGGTGTAGGGGGAATATGGAAGAAAGATTTCACCAGAGTTCTGGAGAAAGCTAAATCCTGCTTGCAGCTTCCAGTGCAGAAAATGGGAGACAGGGTCATGTATGGGGACTGTTGTGCTGAAGGATTTTGAACTCAGTTCTTATTTATCTTCACTTCTGGGAACCAAGGCTAACCAGCCAGCTTGTGCTCCCTCAGGGCTGCCAAAACTGTGGAGTTTTTGAAAGACTGAAGGGCAAATTTCAAAGCCTGGTTTATCCAAATTGCATAGGTACCGTTAGATACTAGAAAGGACTGTTAGGTTTTAATTGCTGTCCCTGTTGTTGTTTTTTCTTGCTTTTCAGCTTTCCTTTCTTCTTCTGTTCATTGAAATATCTGTTTGTGGTGCAACTGGCATCATTATTGGCTATGGATTCTCCTGCAAGTCTCTGATGTGCCCTTTTGAGTTCATTTTGCTGTCCTCACTCATGGGACTGTGCAGACTGCAGTGCATAAACCTACATAAGGACTCTTCAAATAGAATGCATGAAATTAAAATGAACCTATGAAAATAATGACTGCACACAGAAAGAAATGTAAAATTTGGAACTTGATCTGAGAAAAAAATTCCAAATACAATTCTTAAGTAAGGAAACCAAAATGATTGAGAGGATATTGGCATTTGCTACAGTGAGCTGCATTCCTTCAAAACCTTCTGGAAGTAATGAATAGCTTGGACTTTGTGAGAAAATGATCAATCTGCTAATGGCATCAAGTGA
Organism: Atrichornis clamosus; assembly: GCA_013400975.1. Taxonomy (NCBI): domain Eukaryota; kingdom Metazoa; phylum Chordata; class Aves; order Passeriformes; family Menuridae; genus Atrichornis; species Atrichornis clamosus. The sequence goes on from WBMZ01005349.1 coordinate 226,659, forward strand.
CTTTACAATGGACAAGAAAATGTGTGTTACAGGAATTCCCATATTATCCCGGCAGATGATCAGTTTTTACCCTGGAGTAAGAAAGTTGATTACCCATATCATTATCTTTGTTTGCAAGACTTAAAAACATTATTAACGATTACAGATTAATCAGTGTCACTTCCTCCTCCCATCTCCCTCTCTACCAGTGTGTGTTAGCCTTTGGATCACTGCATGAATTCACCTAAACCCTCCTCAAGAAGCACAATATTGATTGTGCTCTTAATACTTGCAGTATGAGCTGAGGTCTTTCTGTGGCACCTGAATACACAAATCAGGTGACAAGAACATCTACTTAGAGTAATCTTTCTCAGACAGCATCGTGTGATTTATTTGTCTCTAGGAAAAGGATGTCTGTGACCCAGGATCAGTTCCCAGCAGTTGCACCGTGTACTCAGAAGATTCCTGGCAGAAGCCATAACACTTGAAGAAGGAGTTGTGCTCTGTGGCACATATTGTCCATCTCTGGCTTTCTGGGGCAAACATTGCTGTCATTGGAGTCAAGTGCTATTTATGGACAGTAGGTCAAATATTATGCTAGAGAAATCAACATCATTAGCTGTTTTGTGCCAGTAGGAAAATTGAGGGAGAACAAAGGACAAGCTCATGGTCAGTCACTCAGCAGGCTGTCATCAGGGGAGCTTGGCAGAAGTGCAGGTCTCCTGAGTCCCAGGTGGGTTTCCCACTGTGCAGATTTCTCCCATTTCTTTGGGGGAAGGAGATGTTGAGTCATGTCTGTAATTCTTCGACAAGGGGGATGGAGACGTGAGCGTATGCAGGGATGAGGACTAGAGAAAGGTGTGTTTACTGGAAACTGGGATTCTCTGAAGTGAATAAAAGAAAAAAGCCTTTTCAGAAGGAGCTAGAATGAGCAGCATTCTGATATGTGATTTCTTTTCCCAAAGTGAAAAGGTTTGCCTGATGGCAAAGCAGTCCAGATATTCTCATTTAGAGGCTCATGTGCTTTGTTTCTTTTGTTGCTAAATAAGGACAGATGGATCTAGGTCCTGTGCTGTCCTCCTGCCAGTAGGTGGGCTGGGCTGTATGAAGCACTCAGGCCTGGTGTGGGTTGCACAGAAAGGGGCAGGATGCTGTGCACACATACATTCCTCAGAGTCTCTCACCTTTTTGTTAGAACAAGACATGAAATATTCTGGTGCCCTGATCCCACCAGCCCTTAGGAGACTGAGAATCCATACAACCTTAGCACCTTTCCACCTCAATCTCTCCCTGATCCTGCACAGGGAAAAAGGGTGGCACAGCACACCAGCTGTTCTGGGAGCTTGAAGGCTCAGTGCTGTATTGGCTGCAGAGTTCTCTCTAACAGATTTGTAATCATTGGCCTGAATGAGTGGCGGAAAGCAGCTCTCCAGAGCTTCCCTCTTCTGAGCCTTCTCCTCTGATACCCAGACCTCTGATACCCAAGTCAAAGCTTGTCAAAGCTACTTCACCTGTCACATGTTTGGAGCTTACCTATTCTGGGGAATGGCTTCCACACTGGTACTGGACATCTCTGATTGGAAATCTGCTAATTCATAGGATGAAAGATTGAAATGACTGAATGTGCTGTGTTATCCAGGTTTTGGCAGCAGCAGCAGCACCTGCCTCTGCTGAGACCACAGACCCATTAGTGGATGAAACACTATATTGCTGATACCTGCCAGTTCTAGAAGAGAGTGGCAGCATCTTCAGGTTTCAAAGCTGTCAGAAACTGGTTGTCTTTCATGAGTGCTTCGAAGAATAGAAAGAACACTTCTGAAAAACAGCATTAAAAATTAAAATGCTTTCCCATCCCCCTTCCTAGGTGTCTCATACTCTATTTCATGTTGCTGGGATTTCTTTTGAAGCAATTGTCATGTAAAGTGGTTTGAGAACATTGGTAATAAATTTTTTAGAGACCAAATTTCAAAAGGTTTGGTTTGTCATTCAGCAAGTTCTTATTTTGATGGCACTTTCTATTTGAAAAAATAACAACAAAAAAATCCCTGTCTCCCCCGTTGCCTTATGCAGTGTTTGTGCAGCTAACAGAGAACTCGAGTCCAAACTGTAGGGCTGCTTTGTAATTATATGTTCTGCAGATTACTTACTAATTGCACTTGGCATTACTTACTAACTGAAAGATCATGCTGTACCATGTCATTTGCAGTGGTTTTCCTCTTCTGCTAGCACTTTAAAGGAAGTGCCCATTGAGCTGATGAATACCAGGACTGTTTTCCAAAGCTGAGGGAAAAGGATCTGCCATGATTGTACTGCAGGATTTTTTCTGCAAGGTTTTGTTTTTTCTCTGTATTTGCAAAACTTCTTCACCTGCCCCATCTCCTCTCTCCCTTCTGACCTGAAATCTGGCAGTGGTGCAGCTTTCCATGATCAGTTCAGTATGGACTGCTAGTTGCCAACACTTTGAATTTCTCTCTTGTGGAAAACCTCCATGTCATGACATTCAGTTTCAGTGGGAATAAACCACATCCCTCAGATTTCATCTCCATGAGAAATTCTGTGAAATTCTTGTTTGACCCTTCTCCTTGGGAAGTAGAATAGAGACCAAGATTTTCTTGAACAAATTTGTCATCGTGCAAGCTGAAGTCTGGTGTTGGTATTTTCTTGATAGTTTCACTCTGTTGTTTTTAATTCCTCTGAATAGTAGCATTGGAGCAAGGCCTTATATTGGAGATGGTCTACTTAGGTGGTCTAAATTAAACGAATTTGCACCAACTGAAAATATAGATCTAAATGGATGGTATATTCTATTTGAAAGAAAATGCATCTCTTCTTTCTAGAAAAAAAAAAAGCTATTTTTCTTTTTTTTTTTTTTGGTCCACAGACAGAAGTACAGCAGCCCTGAATCATCACCCATTGCCCTCAGGCTACTGTTCCTAGTTGACAGGTCAGCCAAAAGCAACTGAATTAAAAGCTCCAAAGCGGCTCTTAGAAACCATATTTATTGTTTAGGAAAAGAATTAGACACTTTTTTGTTGGCAATTGCCTGCCTTTCCAGTGTCATCTTTCATTTTTTATGTTTCCTTTGTTTCCAGTCTCTTACTCCCTGCATCATCTTGCCAGGCATGAGACAGTGTAACTCTCCCTCTCCCACTCTCCCTAATTACTGATTTGTGTCTCTTTCAATTAAGTTCTACTTCCTTGTCTCAGTCCCTTTCCATCCAATTTCCTTGTAACTAGTGACCTCCTTTAACACTAATTCCATCTAAATCCTAATAAAAAAAATTGGGAGATTACACAGCCCATTTGGTTTTCTCTGAAGTCATGATTTATGTTTAATTCATGGAGAAATAGCTTGTCTCTCACTACCTATTCACAAAATCTGGCCCCACCAGCACAACTTGCAACTGTTCCTTTGCTGCTTTTGTGGTTTTGGCCCTGACAGCTCAGCCTGCACATAGGAGCTCGTCTTTACACTACTTCCTTACACAGGCATGGCTTCAGATTTCGTAACAGGCCCTCTTCTTTGTGTGAAATTGTCAGCGTTTGCTTTATTGGCTCAAAAGTTATAAATGTCAACAAGTGATGGAGGTACATTTACATACCAAGATGTTCTGTTAAGTGTTCGCAGCTCTAGCACAGGCTCACTGTTTTCCCAGGAAATGTGGGACCAGGGTAGCCTGGCTTGTGTGTAGAAAAATCCAAACCAAATCAAGGTCGTTGTGAATATGAAAGAACCTTGTACAGAGACACACTCACTTTTCAGCTAGAGCTAGTATGTTTAGCTGAATCTTGACTGTTTCTTCCAGGCCGTCCCCCTGCCTCTGGTCCATGTTACCCAGCTCCCTGGATCAGAGGAAACAGCAGCAACTGCTCTGTGGTGCCTCCATATATTCATGTCATGCTAATGCTAAACTAACCAATTCTCCTGGAACACGGAGCACTGGGATATAAATTATAATAACTACGTTCAGGGTGGCTTTGACCAAACACTGCTACTGGAACAGTGTTGCTGGGAAGGTATGGTCTGCTTGGATATCTGGTTATCTGTTAAAACTGCAGCAGTAGCAACATGTGCTTCTCTTTGCTGGGCATCAAAAAGAGAATGAGCACCTTCAGTTGTGGTGGACTAATTACCCACTGCTCCAGACCTGGGACTCCCTCTGGTTTCTGTGAGAGAAGATCATCCTCTCCAGGGGACTAGGAAAAAAAAAAAAAAAAAAAAAAAAAAAAAAAAAAAAAAAAAAAAAAAAAAAAAAAAAAAAAAAAAAAAAAAAAANGAAAAAAAAAGAGTAAAACAACACATGCTTGCTTCCCTGCCAGGAGGTGATTCTTTCCAGATTGTGCTTCATAGCACTTCTTGGGTTTGCCCATTAAATATCTACTTCTGGCACTTCCTGTTAGAGGCAGAGATGTAAATAAAGAGGGCTTTTAACTGAAATCAGATGGTGATCTTACTTAACTTTCTTCCTTTCTGCATTCCCACAACAAAAGCACAGATTCAGGTCAGCTGAAGCATTTACTAATTTGGGTGATTTTACTATAAGGGATTTTTTGCTTGCTAAGACACTTCCCCTGCAAGCATTTTTCTTTTACAATAGAAGGAAATAAAAATCAAGGTTGGTTTCAGGCTTTTCTAAATGAAACAGTCTATTTATGATGACACTGCAATTAGCTTTTTTCTCAGTATTCTCAATTAAAGTATATATTTGGCTCTCTTTCTCTTGTTTTGGCTTTACTTTTCTGTTGATCCATCCATCTGCTTGTGTAGTTCATCTCAAAAGATGCTGTCTACTAAGTATATTATATATTTTGCTTTCATTTTTTAGATATTAAAAATGCTTACAGTCTATTCTGTGGGGCTCAATCATATTAAAATCTGGCTTCAGATGTCCAAAAGATACTTTGAGAGAAGTAAAAAAAACCCCAACATTTTAATGTCCCTCACCTTGTTGATGTCCAGTAAAGGAAAAATGCTTCAGAAAGGAGGGTGCTTTTGATGTGTAGTGAAGCTGCTCCCTTCCTTGGCATCTTCAGTGCCCTGTCTCAGTGCTGGGCACACCTGAGGACAGCAGGCGTTACACACGATGGAGCTGGGATGACTAGTCCAGGGAAAAGTCTTCCATCCAAATCTAAACCAGACCAGCCAAGTACAGGCAGCTTCAGTGCTTGCCTGCTCCATATAATGCCCCACCAGTTTACTCCAGAAATGATGGAAGAGGACTTGATTTAGGCAGAAGACCTTTACATTTGCATGCTTGGGCAGCTCATCTGAACCTGCCAGCAGGGATAGATCCAGATGGATACAGCTGATGCCTTTCCTGTGAGCAATACAGGAGCTCTTACTTGACAAGATCCCATAAGCAGGGACAGGGATTGAATCTGTGGACCAGAGGCAGGTGAGTTTTTATCTTGTGACCCTCAATTCATTCTGTTGACCTGTCAGGAATGAGCAGTATTGATTTACATAAAAAGGACAACTATCAACTGTACAAGGAATGATAAGGCAAAAGCAATTTGAGAAAAGAGCAGTGTATAAATGTAAAAGCCTTTTAAAGTGCTTCTGTACAAGGTTATCCAGTCAGTATATACTGCATTTTTAAGTTACTGTGTATTTTTAAAATTAATGGAAAAATATAGCAGCATTACCAATGACCATTTCTAAAATGACTCCATCATGAAACTGTAAGCATTTCAGAATTGGTTTCCATGTTTCTAATATTTTTTTCTGCAAATTAATGACATCCAGCCTTGGCAATAAAGGCCTTGCCTTGTTTATCCAAAGAAGGGCTTGGGAAGTATTTTCTGTTTTCTTAGCAATTATTTCACTGTGAGCTATGCATAGAGCCAGTTGAGAAGATGCTGTCCTGTTGGCTAAGATTTTATGTGGAGTTATAGCTTGTTACTCAGAGGGATGGAACAAAACCTATCCAGTCTAAAGCCAGTAAATTACCATTCTGTGTCTTAGGTTGGAGAACTTTTGTTAAATCGAGCTTAGTCAGAAAACTGACGCTGTCTAAATACCATCTGGGCTCTTGTATTTATTGCTTCTCAAGGACTTCCAGATCAGAATGCTTATATGGAAAAATCAAAATATACCTTCTTTGTTGGCTTCCCAAAGCTGGACCTTGAAAACCCAGCTCTATTCTTTTGTTTTCTATCCTTGCAACAAGCAATTAAGAGCTTTCAGTCAGACCACGACAGACAAAGTTATTGAGGCAAAGTTTATAGTACTTTATTTCCCTTTCCCCAGCATCATCTTAATAGTTTAGCTATGTTTTTTATAAAATTCACCTCCCTTATTTAGTGACCAGGCAAAGTAAATGAGAAACGAAAGCACATGGGAATCGGATAAAATGAATGAGATGGTATCTTCAAAGCAATGTGAGGACTCACCAGTTGAATAGGGAAAAATAAGCTCTCACCAATCTCCTTTTGCATCTCTTTCCCTGGGATTTGTCTTGTCTCTTTGCACTGGATACAGAAACCAATATGTTCGAACTGGAGCACTTAGTGCTAAGCATTTTTTGACAGCAGAACACTTGCAGTTTTAAAATGTTGCAGCTCTTTCCTGTCTGCCCAACCCTCTCACGGGGATCTTAAAAGAGATATGGTGGGAACAGGTCATGTGCACGCACCTTAGTCACTAGGGAAAAACATCCAGTGATGCAGTTCACAAAACTGAACAGGAAACTCTCAAAGCAGAGTTCAGCTGCGATACCTGGTTTTTCTCAGACAGGGTTTGTGCCCTGGGATTGTTTGTTTAGCCCATTTTTAATTTCACAAACAATGAAGGTTTTTCATCACTTTCCAAGAAAAGCTGTTTGAGAGACCCATGGAGCCCCACAGATAACATAGAACTCTTTTCTATTCCTTGCGTTTGCTTATAGAAACTCACAGAAGTTTCAAATGCACAACAAAGTCATCTTCAACTGTAAGGTGACCTTCATCCTGTTGGTCAATGAAACTGTGCTGTAGGTGGCATTTGGTATTGGTGAGCACTGCTCACAGGGTGCAGGTGCTGTTGGCTCCTCCGCAGCTCTTATCTCTGAAGCCCGCACCACACTGATGATTAGTCCTAAGGAGCTTTTTATTGGCTGGGGGAGGGTGGGGTGAGGAAGTTACTTCTTTAGAAATCAGGTGACCCAGAACTCACTCTGCAGCACAGAGGAAAACATCCCTCTCTGTTCACACTTCTCTAATTACATTTAGTGTAGTATTGTTTCCATCTAAATTATAGCAATTATACACAAAGATCTTCTTTGAAATCATTTAATTAAAGAGTATCTAATGTTCTTTGCTTTTGGAATGCTAATATGTTGCCTTCCACTTAGAAAACTTTGGGCTTTTTCATTAATTATCAGGGAAGAATTTCAATGTCAGAAGGTGGGTTTTTAAAGCTTATTTTAACAGATTTTAAAATCAAGTAATTCTGGTGATTTTTGTAAAGCACAAAACCTTTTGCTCTCCTGATGGACAGTTAGCTAAGGGTCAGTCTGAGGCACGAGATTTTCCTTGAGATGCACTGACTGGCAAAGTGTTGGATTTCTCCAGCCCTGTTGTCTTCTGGGTTTAGGTGAATGTTTGTGTTTGGCCATGTTCTCTCTTGCTTTTGCTGTGTTTTCCGTGTGATAAACACCCAGTCCAAATCCTAAACTGGTATAGATCTGCTGGACTAAATGGTTTCTGCCTGCTGCATGGCTGCTTTGCAGGACTGATGTTTCGTGCATGACATCCAGCACAAACAAGACTGTACGTGCTGAAAGTTGTAGCGTAAGAGCCAATGGGACTTACCCAGTGCTAAGGAAAAGTGGGGAGGGGAACTGCAGTTAAAAATCCTACTCGAATACAGTTTTGGAGCCTTCTGCATCCCCACCAGCACCATGCTCCTTCCCATTCCTCCCTTCTCCCTCCGTCACCCAATGAGTGCTCTGGCACCCCATACTGCTTTGGTTTCCACGTGTTTATCTGGGTCCAGGATGTGCCTTCTGTGCTGAGGGACAGGAATTGCAGCTTCTTCTCTAGCTTTGCCTGAATGCCGTGGTGTTTCCTGTCGCTAATACCCCAAAATTAGGACTACTCTATGAGTTGATCTGGAGAGCCAGCAACAATCTACCTAATAAATCCATGCTACCAGACAAGCCCTCCCCCACCTGCTCGCTTCTAACCCGAGTCACTTGTTCATGACAGCATTTGGCACAGGTCCTTCTTGTATTATATCCCTCCCACTTCTTTCCAGCTTCATGGAGCTTCTCTGTGAGGCAGAACTTGGATATAGACAGGTGTCCACAGCAAACCCACAACTTCAGACTATCTCTCCCTGATCCCCGTGAGCTGAGACAGGTCTCCATGAGAAAAAGCATGACTGATTCCTGGGTGGTCATTGTTTCATCAAGAACAGCGCAATGCAGAGCAATTTTTGTGCAGGCTACAGTCTACAGGAGTGAGGGGAGAGCAAAGCCAACAGCCCTGTATGATTACAGTGTAAACCAAGATGAACTAGCGTAAGGAATGGCAGCACACTGGGGACAGAGCGGGATCTGAATTACGGTCAGTGTGTGAAAGACTTGTCTTCTGCTTCTCTTTCGATTTCATATGGAAATTTGTAAATCTTGTCTTTCTCCCTCTTTTTTTGTTAATTTGGAATAATTAAAACAAAAAAAAATATTAATCTAATAAGTGGCTTGGGGAAAAAAAATGCAGATTAGTGCAAGATTTGGGACAATGAAAAAGAAACTTTGTTTCCCCTCTAAATCTTTCAATAAGGGTGATTAGACTCGGGTCCCATTTTGCTAGGTGCTAGAGTCAGGGGAAGACCTTCCAAGACAGGCTGTGTAGGAGGTGCCAGGGAAAGGCTAAACAATCCTGGGATACTATAAGAACAGGAAAATATAATTAATGACTGAATACCATTTTCTGTCATCAAGCTCCAAGACTGTGTATTGGTTTCTGCGCTGAGATTCATGAGGTGCCGTTTGCTTAACGGAAGCATGAGCCTGGCTGACTCTGGTTCGTTCTTCCCTTTTGTCTCCCATGCTCAGAGTTTTCGGGCACTTCAGTCTCCGTTCGGAATGGCAGCTGGTCAAGGTGGATTACAAGTCCCTCTTCAGCCGCAGGTGCACCAAGGATGACTACCAGACCTGGCATCTGCACAATCAGGTATCCCCGCTCTGCAGGAGGGCGTCGATGAGGGCTCCTTTTCTCTGCGTTGCCAAGTGGGAATGCAGTTGTTCTTTTCTGCTGAGCATATGGATTTTTTTTGCATCCCTTCAAGAATATGCATGAATAAACATGGGGCCAGTCTTCTATGGGCAAGTTCAGGAGATTAACTTCTATTTTTATGAAAATAATCCTTTGCACTAGCTAGATCTTTTTGGCCTCAGTGCTTAGGGCAATGTAAAACCTCACCTTATGATTGAATTGCAGAAGACTTTGAACTGTTTGTAGCTCTGTCAGTGACTCATGAAAATAATTTTGTTTCAGTTTGCCTCTTTATTTCCTTACTCAAAAATGAAAATAAAAACATTTATTCATCCTGCAGGTCCTGCAGGTATGTGTAAAACTCCTGAATATCTGTAAAACTCTTGAATCTGAAAAGCTCTTGAATAAAGGCACCAGAGAAAACCAAATTATTCATACTACTCAAGGATACATGGTTTGCTTCCCATACACTCTGGTTTATTTTCGTGCAGGGTATATTTAGGTCCTGAAGCGACTATAACTGAGAGGTCAATAACCTCTGCAGGTTATTTATGAGTTACTGGCCACCAGTATGATGTCCCACACCCTTCAGGGCAACATAACTAGAGCCAGAACCATTGGCACTGTGACATTCCTGAATGAAATCCGTGAATTAGAAATGAGCATTGACTTGGCAAGGATGTATCAGATAACTGAAGTAATAGAATTGAATAAATGAAAGTAATTTAAATGAAAGAAAAGGGAATACATATGTGTAACCATGCAGCAATCTTGGGAATCACTGTTAATGGGAAAGAGAAGTATTTCAATCAGGTATTGGGTTTTTTTCTTACTTCTATGCAGATGAATTCTTTCTGCATCACAAAAAATTCTATTTATAGTAACTCACCTAAATATCAAATGTTTCTTTTAGACTAGCTACTCCCACTAGTGTTCTTGGAAATGTTTGCATTCAAAAAGCCCAGTGAAACACACAGTCAGAATTGTCTGTAACAAAGCCAGGTCTATCATGGAAAGAGCAAGGGAGTTGAGTCCCATGTTCCACACCTAGGTTTTGTCCCTGCCTTGGGTTTCACATTTGGGCACTTGCTTCTGCAGTAGATTATATCTGACATATGGAAGAATCCTTGGAGTATACCCACAATGTCTTTTCAGGATAATTCATAGGACTAGATATTGGTGGATGCCTTCTGAAATGTGGTGTAAGTGGGTGTGATTGTTTTGGCATCCAGGCATTTTGGGCACGTTGTCATTAGCATCCCAACTCAATGCTGAACACACTGTGCTCATGAGTCCTCCCAAGGACACTTTTGATTTTGCAAAGCCACAAAAGAAAGCTGGACTCTAACTCCCCACCCTCCCAGTGGTAAATGCTTGTTTTCATCGCCTTTTGTGTCTTTTGAAAAAATGCTCCATTTAGGACCCAGCTGCCACTACAACTGTCTTTCTCCTCTTGTTCCTTGGCTAATGAAGGGGGAGCCTTGTGTCATGGGAGAGAGGAAGATCTATAAAAAACGCAAGCCTGGAGTCCAGTGTTCCCTAGGTCGGGACTATTCCCAAACTGTGGTGTCTGAACCGTGTGTCTGTGGCCAAGGAGACTTTGAGTGGTGAGTATATTACTCTGGGGGCTTGTGCAGGGGCTGTGTTTTAGTCCCCAAATACCACCCAGGCAGAAAACCTTGCAGAGGAACTGGGCCTCATGCAGCTTTGTGGCTGTGATCATACCTTATAGCACAGATCCCCATACTTGTAGTGTGAGGGAGGCTTCCCCTTCATCTGCAGGAGAGATTTGTTAATATCCATGAGAAATCCAAGCCTGGAATTCAAAGGCAAAAAATTGCGAGTCCTGATTGACATTTTTTTGTCTGTCATTCCAGAATAGTGACAGCCAGGACTTCTATGGTACAAAATAAGTTCCTTTCAGAAGAAAGAGGGAATTTCTCTGTCCTCACTCCCAAGGTCATTGAATACCTAGGGACAGCAAAATGTACACATTTTTATCATTATTCCTTTGAATTGCTGGGAACAATTTGTTGCTTTTTAACAATGTTTTATCAAGAAATTTCTGAAAGGGCTTCTGTGACATGACTGTACAGCCCACCCTTGTCAGATCTAACTACTTGTTTTGCATAAATATTGGTGTTCTAACTTAATGGGACCATAATTTTCAAATTGCTTTAAGGTCACTTTGAAAGCAGCTTAAAAATAAAACAGGAGAAAAATGAAACATTGTTTGCTATTACTTAACAATCAGAGATGGGAGAATGCATAATTCAGGATCTCTGAACAAGAAATTCCTACATGAAACCTGTGATAGGCTATATTTCAAATATTTAAGACTATCAATACCTGTGATGTTTGAGCTTAAATGATCTGAATGTCATTTAAATGGAATTCAAAACACCCTGAAAGCTGATCAGCTGAGAAAATGTTTTAATTTTATAGCCAGTTGTCAGGATCAGTGTCTGACTTGGTACTGGTATGATTCCCAAAAATTTCACTTACCTTTGAATATTTTCTGAAGAGGTGTGAGTCATGAGATCTCTACGTTTGTTTGGGCTTAGGCCAGCTGAGACTCTGTCTTTTAGAGCATGGACATACTGAAATGCATCAAAATGAAGAAAAAACAGAGACCAAAGTGTTTTCTTGAATATTGTAGTATTTTGGCTTTAAGAGATAGTCAGGGATATAGAACCGAGATTTTCATCTTATCTGGATGGGTGTTTAATTTATTCCTAATACCAAGATTACATTTGAGACTCCATAGCTTGGCTCATGAGATCTTTCCTCTTTGTTCTCATCATGGGAACTTACAGGGCAAGCTGTCTTGCCACGTATAGTCTGCCCTTGGCATTGGCATTGGCCTCTGGGGTGAATCGAGCAGCAGTCTCCAGAGATACTTATGAATTTGCTTGGGGTTTTCTTCCTTACACTGCTTTTTACCTCACCAGCTTTCTGTTTTCACAGTGAAGTTTGTCTTTTGCAAGCTGTAAGTGGAAAACTGTGGTAGCTAAATTGGCCTTAAGTGCTGTTCTGCCTTGAAAAGGGTCTGCATCAGAATGCACCTTTTCAATCACTTGATGGGTTCCTTGCATGTAGATTCAGTATCGTTTTTGTTTAACTTTCCCACTAACATGAGAGCATATTGCTGTTAACCTTGTCAGTCCTGCAGAGGAAATGCAATTACAGGACAACAAGCTGGCTTTTGTTTCAGACCCTGCACTGTCAACAGAATTGTTAACTGGCTTCCAATTGCAAAATTGTTATAGCTGGCAATGGAGAATCAGAAGAAACTTTCACGTGAATTTTGATGCTACTCATCAGGGCTGACTGTAAGAATGTGTGGGGCAGTCAGTTTGAGGAAAATACTAACAGTGCTGGAAATGGGGCACCAAACTTGGTTATCTTGAGAGTGATTTTCAGATAGGAAGGGTGGACTCATCTGCTGTCATTTGTGACTTCTGAAGGATGTGACAGTTATTTAGTCAGTGGAAGATACAGGTTATTCCAGAATTTATTCTAAATTCATCTGCCTTCTTTGGGATGTCAGTATGAGAAGGGGAGGTGCTGAGAAGTGCCTTTTCTCTGCTGACTAGAAGGAGGACAGGACAGGTGAAAGAACAGCTCCTACTCTTTCACTTGATGCTCTTTCAAGAAAAATGGTTCCTTTTCAAGGAAAAATGTCCACTCAGCCATTTCTGGCTGGGTTCACTGTTGCCAGTTGTTCTTGAGAGCACTGACCAGTCTGTCCCTTGTGCGGAACTGAGCAGGTCCTGTAGGGTGTCAGGGAAAGGAGCAGGTCAGCTGGGGCTGTGTGAGTACCCTGACAGACAGGCCCTCTGCTTCCCCAGCAAGGAGGTTTGGAGCTGGTTCTGGGCTGGGAGCACGCTGTGCTACTTGGTGTGATGATTCCTGCCTTCAAGGGCTGTGGGGATAGGACAAATGACTGCAGGAGCCCTCCAGCACAAGCTGTGAGGGCTGTGCTCCCTCCCATTTGGTCACAGTGCCCTTGCCCCTGTCTGCCTCATTGTCACAGTGCTGTTTCCTGCTGGTAGATATAAGGCTGATCTAAAATTCGGGGGCACAAATCATGATTACGTCCCAGTTCAACAAATCCTCATGTGTCAAGATCAGGGGTGACTCCTGCCAACCCTTGCAGTCATTTCCAGAAGCTAATCCTGGCCTTTTTCTAGCAGAGAGAATGGCAGAAGGATCTCATAAGTGTTATAAAAGTGCTTGCTGATCTTTCTTTTCCCTCCTCCTGCTTCTTTATTTACTCTGTCAAGACAGCTTTCCTGAGAAAGGCAGCACAGCAGCTGGACTTGATTATTTCCTTAACTTATGCAAACCCTGGGGCTTTTGAGAAGGAAGGTGGGCAGCATGTGAGGTTTTAATATACATTTACCAGAAGTTAATGAACAAGCACAGAACCTTGAGGGCACACAGCAATGTTGTCTTTAATTTTATTAAATATTTATGCAGCTCTTTTATTCTTTGGGGCAAAGTACAGCTCCTCCTGAATATTTTTAATTACAAAGTCCCTGCCAGGCATTTTTGACTGTGCAGGTCGGACCCACTGAGAATGATTAAATTGAATGTTGAGAGAAAGAGCATTAGGGAATCTCCAAACCTTTTAAAGTAGCTTAGAGAATTTTTGCCCTCTAAAAAAGAAACACTAGCAGCCTGGGTCACTGGGGACATAGCACAATTTTGTCTCACCAAAGCTCTTCCTGGAGACTTTCTGTTGGCAGTTCAGACTCTGAACAGGGGAAGGATAAAACTCAGAGTGTCCTAAAGGGCACAGAATGCTTTCAAGACAGTGGTTTCTGTAGTGTCTGTGTTTTCATAGAGGTTTAGCGTATTGGCATTTGTTAACTTGCTTCAGGCAAAAATCCAGAATCTCTTTTTATTTGTCCTTTGAATCCAGCCTGTCAATAAAGGCTATGCATAGAAACCTGATCCAGAGCCTATTGAAACTTATGGAAAGCTTTGGATTAATCCTATTTCTTCATCATTGTATTGGCACACAAAAGCAGGTGCAAAAAGAAGTTTTGGATGTGTTTGTGTACGCTTCCACTCTTAGGTGGTCCAAGGAAGCATCAATATCCTGGATTGCTTTCCCTGTGTGACACAATACCATGTAATCCTTAGACTACCAAGCTGGTTGTGTTGTCTCAGTTTAGTGTTGGAAAAACATCAGCTCTAATTTTCTCTTGGGCGAGTCCTAGCTCAGTCAGAGAGCAGGGAGACCATTAACATATGTAAATATACCTACTGTGGCTAGTTGTGCAGGAAGTGCTCCTAGTGTGTTATTTTCCTAGCCACTGTTGGGGAAAAGTAACATTAGATCTTGGAATCAGTCTGGTTTGTTCTAAAAGCAAAGACTGCAAAAAGCAAATAAACCAAAAAAACCCAAAAATGAAATTTAAATTAGAGATTAATATGAAAAGAAATTAACAATACCATTTTATTTCTGAATCTCTGTCCATTTTTTCTTGCCAAATGAAGCACAAGGCTTCCAGTGCTCTGCAAGTTTGGTAGTTCTGGTGCTGTTAGGGATGAAATGCCTTTGGTGAATCATGTTCCTGCCTCTCAAACTAGTCTAGCACTTTGTCTGAATGAGCCCAATCTATGATGTGCCATCCCAGCAGAGAACCACCAATACCTACATGCTTTGGAATGTCACCTAAAACCCTGAACTAAATGTCAACTAAACCCGGAACTGGATGAGTACAGCGATGCACTCATGTCTTGTCTCCTTAGCGACTATGGATATGAGAGGCACAGCAACAACCAGTGTATCCCAGCCTTCTGGTTCAGCCCATCCTCCCTGTCCAAGGATTGCAACGTTGGTCAGAACTACTGGAACAGCACAGGGTAAGTGCATCTGGCAATCTCTCTGGTTGTGGTGACTTTGCAGTAGATAAGAGAACCTGGATGGTTCTCTCCTGCTCTCCATCCCATCTGGCTCTTTTTCAGTCTTATTCATGAGGTAATGTTTGCAGCAGCATCTGTATGGAGCATTGCCTCATTCCTCAGAGACAGGGAGAAGCACATTAACGTGAGTGACATGCAGATATTGCATTGCTATCCAGTGAAGTGTGATCCCTGGAGCCTAGACTTGGAGCTCCCCTTTGTTGCAAAATTAAAACACAAATCAAGAAGGTCTGTCTGAGAGACAGCTGAACATTTAAAAGGACATGTTTGAGGTATTTCACATTGTATTTTATTGAACCTCTTACTACCTCACAGTTCCTATTTATATCAGCTTGAGGAAGGCTCAAATGAGAATTTTTCAGCCTCTTTCATGTTTTTTTTCCTCTGCCATTTTCACTTTGTACATACAATGCCTTGCATTTCAGACAAGATACATGTGCTGATTTCTCCTGGTCCCAGAACAGATGGCAAGTGTTGGTTTATTGTGGCAGCATCACTTTGCAAATGCTCTTCTATCATGCAGGAAATGCTGTGAAATTCTGGTTGCGTTGGCTGGTGCAAATTTGCAATGTTCCTTCTAGGACAGGGCAGGTCCTCCAGATTTTGCAGGGCTGCTTCTGGGTCCTGGGTCCTACCTGCTCGATGGTTATGGCAGGAACCAGACCTGTTATGGTTGGGTGGTGCAGGGGGCTTGAATGAAGTGAGGCTGCTGGGAGTCTGGAGGCACTAAAACTCAGAGACCTCCTTTCAGCTGAAAAGTTGCTTTAAATATGGTATGTAATTACAGGAGCCCTGTCACCATGACTGCTTGTAGCCTTCTTGACAGAGGGTAAGGAGAAAATAGCTGAGGGTTGTCTGAAATTAATAGAAAGGGTTAACCCCCCTCAACAACACTGGGAATAATGCTGGGACAAAGCTGGGATGCAGAATGCAATCCTGCAGGCATGGGAAGTTGGAGGAGTTTTCTGCCTTTTGGCACCTCCACAATGTGTCTCTTCTCAGTGATGCTGCTGAGAATCTCTGGAGAAGATTGGATTGTAATTGGTTTGGCTTTCTCCCATTTAATAAAGCGTTGGGTTTCTTTGATTCTTCCGTTCTGTGAGGGGATCATGCAGTCATTTAGCCTTTGAAAAAACACATGCATTAATGTGTGGAAACAAAACAAAAACAAAATAAAGGAACTTTTCTGCCCACTGTCTGGGCCCAATCTCCTTTTGTTACTGTTCCCCAGGTACCGAAGGATTGTGTCTAACAACTGCACAGATGGCTTGAGAGAGAAGTACATGGCCAAGATGGAGAAATGTCCTGGGAAAGCACCTCGGGGTTTGCACATCCTCACTACCGATGGGAAGCTGGTCATGGAGCAGGGACACAACGCCACCTTCATCATCCTTATGGAAGAGGTGTGTCAGTGGTCTCAGCAAACCTTTCTCTGTGTGGCAGGACTGGCATTCCTTTCCTTCACTTTTCAGGTTGCTGAGAGGAAAATAGCATTTAAGTGGGATCATGCAATGGTGAACAGTCCTGAGATTTATGAGAATTAATAAAAAAGGGCTATAGGTGACACATACAAGCAAGTCATTGGCCACGCCCAAGGAGTGTTTGTCCAGTTATCTTCTCTATCGGTGATGATGAAGTCAATGCTGAAGAAAGATAGATCTGGTCAAAAATTTATTTCCCCACTCGCTTCTTGCTGTCTTCAGTGAACTGCACTTTATGGAGTTTGTGAGGCAGAAGTTGTGTTTCTATTATTAACATTTCCGTATCTGGGATGCAAAGGTTTAACTGAAGCTTTGCTGGGAAAGGTTAAGAACAGTCGAGAACATTTTCGGACTCGTGAGAAGCAGTGAGAGGCATTGTTGTTTTGCAGTAGGAGTTGCATCTCCTCAAACCACCTCTGAGCTCTCCAGCCCATATCTATTGTGTTTGTTTATGGGCACAGTTCCCTCTGTAGCCAACAGTAGTCTAAGTGATTCCACACCATGCTGCTGCCAAAAGTATCAAAATATTGAAGTACTTCTGGCCAGGGACTGAGGTGGTGTTGGGCTATTTTTTGTCACATTTTCTGTTCTGTGTACATCATTTTGGGACAGTACCTGGAGACAGCTGAGTCAGACCACCCACAGACAGACACACACACACACTCACACTAAATTAAATTCTTATACAGCAGCTAAGTGTTTCCTTGGGACCACACTAATCTGACAGGGCCTCATTACGTACTTCCTCAGAGGTTCATGCATGCTCTGCTTTTATACGAGGGGGATTTCTTGTCTACTTGCTGCTTCTTTTCTATTCTGCAGACTTGACATGGTAAGACGATTTGTATAGACACTGTGAGTGGGAGTTCAGAAAAGAACAGATATAATCTAAAAATTAGGAATCAACTAGTAATTTATTAAGGAACTCAAGCAGAACTGCTTCCTACGAAGAATGATAAACAGATGGGAAATAAGGCAGCAGTCAAGGTAGCTGAAGAGTGGAGTCTTTGCAAGGCTTTAGAGATTGAAGAGGCAGCTGAATAAATATGTCCTTTGTTGAAAAATAATGATAGTTAGAAAAACATTTCAGTGAAATAATTTTTTTTTTCTAAGGGAAGAGGATCTTCAAGAATGTGTCTCTGTAGGTGAACAGCTTATTTCACAGAAAGCTGTGTGTTAAGTTTGTTTCTTAAATGAATAGACACTTCAAGAAGAAAAGAAAAAGAACACAGATTTTGGACAAAAGTATTCCAGCCTTTTAGTATGAACTTGAGAAGAATTGTGGTCAAAGAATTCCTTGTTAGTTGCAAGAAATAATTTCTGTAGAAGTCTTAATTATTACTTGCCTTGCTGTCATACAGATTCATTCCTGACTTCCTCTGCCTTCTCTGGTCGGTCTGTTTGCTGGTGGGTTGTTCTGCACCTGTGGTTGCACCTACTTTCTGAGCCAGACAGCAGCCTGGCAAGCCCTCCCATGGATACATCTGTGTGGTCTCCATTCAGCCTTCCAGCTGTGTCAGACTAACCCTGATGAGCCATCAGTTCTTTCCTACTTTCTAGTACACGCTGAACTTTAGGCTGCCAATGGCAAATGAAGACTTCACCACAGTTAAACTGAATCAAAACCTGAATTTATCAGGATTGATAGAATTAGCTTTAGTGTGGCTGTTACAGGCCTGGGTGCAAAGAGATTTCAGGTTCCTGACCAGTGTCTGTGAGAAAGCAAGGCTTTCTCAAGGACGCTGCAGGAAAACAATCTAAAAGTATTGTAAACTATGGTCTTGTTATGAGACCAAAGAAGAAAACATGAGGTAAGAGTTACTGGGTCCAGCCAATCCCTCTGGGGGGTGGCTGGTCAGTGAACGAATGACCTTATGTTAGTCCAGCGTGCTAAGGTATATAAGCACCTTTGTAAATACAATAAAGAGGTCGGTTTGCATCTACATAAGGCCGTCCGTGTCGTTGGTGTCTGGGCTCGCTAGCGACAGCTTTAGTAGTGTTGTTCACTGTGGTACTCAGAATACGTGAGTGGCGTGGCTACGGACAAAGAAATGCAGAATGACTGATGGTTTTGCTGTGTTTTTAGAAATAGTGGCCTGGACTGTGATTTGGACTGTGTATGCATGCAAGGGAACATGAGGAGATAAGAACCTTTTTAGACATTTTTTTTTTTTTTAATCTGAGTTTGGGTTTGATAACAAAAAAGAATAGACTGCCAAATAGCTGTTGTGTGGAGATGTGTTCTGGACCACATCTGTTCACTGATTTCAGTCTGTAGGGCTCCAACCTCTGTGACAGCCCATAGCTCCTTCCCTTTCAGTAGCTTATGGGGCTTAAAGAAACAAAACGTGCTTTTTGAATATATATAGAGAGCAATGATTTTTTTTTCTTTTTGAAATGCCTCCACTTCCTTTCTATTTTAATTTATATTCATAAACTACAGATTATCTGACATCTTTGTGTGGGACTGGCAGGCTTGTTTTCGTATTTTATATGCTGGGTACACAGGTATGGAAAGGAGAAAGAAAACGTGATTAGTGTGATGGGCAGGCTTTACATTGAAGACCCAACTCATAATTGTGTGAAAAGATCATCTGCTACTGTTTAGTAATGAAAAATCTGTTCCTGCTTCTCTACTTCAAACCTTCTCATTTCAGATAGAATCATGTTGGAGAAGCAAGGAGGAAATAGAAAAGAGAATTGTAAGGCAAGGGAGATGAGCTGCCATGATTGGTGCAAGAGATTGCAGCCTGAAGTCATCAGTGGTGAATCCAGCCCAGATCGAATTTTTATCCTCTGTTCAGTATCTTCCATATGAGATGAACTTGTGGTCTTAGTACATTCCCCTGCGAAGTGGTTCTGAAAGGTTTAACAAGCTGTGGGAGCCTTTCTATCAAATAACTGAATATCCCAAGAGTGTAATTTTGCTCCTGCTAGAGAATTTTTTAGAGTGACTTTAAAAACTCTCTGTCTAAAGGATGTTATTGACTACTCAATATTAGAGATACGTTTTAGTGTCACTACCACTTTAGTCCTTTCAGATTGCTCTGTGGTTTATACTGGATTTTTAATGTCCTCGTAGGGCAGAGGTGAAAATGGTGCCCTGATCAAGTCAATAGCCAAAACTCCCCTGACTCCTGTGGAATGGGAATGACGGAGTAAGAAAGGAGAGAGATCTAACCAAATATCCATATTTCAGAAACTACATGCAATAATCCCGATTATATGAGTTTATGAAGACCCTGAATATATACCCAAAACAAATTCACATCTGAAAAATACCCTTACTGCACACTGATTTGTTAATGCAGCTTTAATCTATAAGAGGGGTAGAGTCTGTGGGGGTTGCTAAGGTCCTGATTATCTTCACAGGGGACCTGCTTCATTGTGATCTAGATTCTTGTGTGTGCTCCCTGTGCATTTACAGCTATGATGGGGTTTATGAGATGACTGTGCAATATTTCTGAATTTCCCAGTAAAAAAAAAAAAGGCAAATTTAGGAGCAGAGATTTTTCAATTTTTCTATTTTTAAGTTTCAAACCACATCTTCAATAATCTAGGGATTTACTTCAGTTTGGGGCAGGGAACATCTCCAAAATGTAGTGGTATCTTCTTTACCCACAGTGAATATAGTGCAGATCTTTCATGAAAGGAAATTACTTGGCACAACACATATGTATGCAGAAGGCTAAAGCTACAGAGATTTAATCTGAGTTGTAGTTTTATTTCAGTTTAGTGAAATCACTGCAGTGGGCTTTAGCTTTGTTTAAATTAGCCTTGTTTTGTGTTACATTAGTCAGCTGGGGACACGTAAAAATAAGGTTCCAAGAAACTGAAATAACAGACACTTCTGCAGTTCAACTACAGTAGTTTAAAAAATGATTTAAACTAAAATAGTGCAACTGCAGCCTCTAGACAATACCTGTGGTGCTGGAATCTCTTGTCTGTTTTTCCCTCCTTCATTTAATAACTGTCATTGACAGTAATCCTAGAAGAGATTTTCTCATCATCGGCTTCATTCTCCTGTGTATCCAGGCCCTGTCTCTGTGCTGACTGACATTAGACAAAGAACTCTGTCAGTCCTCAGTGTGGGACTCAACCTGTAAAAATCCAACCATCCTGAAGTTACATATCTGGCTGAAACTAGTCTTCTAAACTCTCCATCCTCAGGGTACAGGGATGGATATTTGCAAGAGTTGATTCATGTCACCTGTTTCAGTTATTTCTGGGTAGGGTGTTGGTCTTTTGCTGTCTCTGTCTGGCCACTTTGGGGAATGACAGAGCAAAGCTAGGCTTTTTTTGAAAAGTTACCATTTTGTGTTCCGTGCTGATGAAATGGAACTGAGAAGTGGGATGGAGAGTAATAGAAATCCTTTTTTATCAGCCCAGTTTCCTAATCCCTCTCTGTTGCAGGGTGATCTCCAAAGGACAAACATTCAGCTTGATTTTGGAGATGGCATTGCAGTGTCCTACGCTAATTTCAGCCCTGTTGAGGACGGCATCCGACACGTGTACAAGAGCGCTGGCATCTTCCAGGTGACGGCATATGCAGAGAACAGCCTGGGCTCAGACACTGCTGTCCTCTTCCTGCATGTGGTCTGTAAGTACTTCCACTTGCCACATTCCTTGGGTGAAAATCTGACCCCAGCTGAAAGTCCCTGCAGCTTCAGTGGGACCTAAGAATACCTGCAAACCCACACACACACGTGCAGCTCACGCTCCTCCAAAGGCTTGGGCTTTTAGACACTCTTCTAACTTGCTAAGTAAACTTCATTGAATGAAGAGAAGGGGAAGGGTTTTTTTAACACAAGCGTATTTGCAGTCCTCAGAGATACAGAGAAAAGCTTGAAAATGTCTATTGGGCTTTCTGAAAGGCTCAGCAACAAGCAGCATATGAAACAAAGTCCAAATGTGTATTTTCAGTACATGTCTAATTCCAAGAAGTTTAGATTAAACTACTAAATTTTGAAACACTTCAGGATTTCAGAGTTTACAGTGCTAATTAAATGAAGTAAAAGCATTATGCTGAGAATTCTTCCTGAGATATGAATGTACTGAGGGCTAATATGCTGCTTTTCATATTTCATGTGTTTGACATCCGTCCCTGATATTTCTGTCATGCTTGGTAGATCAGTGCAATTTCCTTCCAGTTGACACATGGGCAAACTCAAATACAGTGCTCTCAGTTAACTTCCTAAAGCCACAGGAGAGAGCAGAGGGTGTGGAAGGCAGGATGAGACCAAAAAGACTCCAGTTCTTTGATCTGCTCTCAGACTATTAGGTCTTCTGTGTTCAGATATACCCCATCAATTTTACCCCTGGTAGTGTTCGCAGCTATGGCTGCCTTCCTTTTTTACCTGTCAGAATGTCCTCTAGCCTGTCTGTCTCTTACAAGAGCTTTTCTGCTGAAAGAAAGCATGTTAGAAATTTCCAAAACTCAAGAACTTTTTTCTCCATTTTAATTTCAAGCTCCCTGTGTGAAGGAATAAATGTTCCTTGAAGCTTTTATTATGCTCATAATTCCCTCAAAGTCAATCATGGCTGCACTTAACAACCTGTTATTAGAGCATTAACTGTTTTTTCCTTCACCTTGGACCATTAGCTGACAAAAGTGATGGCTACCTGGTAATAACAACCAGATTTGTATGGATTATCTGATTTTTCTCAAAGGAACTACTTTTTCATGGTGATGATTTTAAAGCAGAATGCAACAAGGGACAGTTCCTTGGCCTAGTTGTGCTACACCACCCTTTTCTTCAGCAACCTTTCAGATCTCTCCTTTGACTTTTAGAGCATTCTTAGGTGGCCAACTTATTATCATTATCTCTAGGGAAATATTTTGCCAGCACTTACACTTGTGCTAATGCTGAAATAAGATGACACCTCAGTACTAGGCTTTTAATATATTTTGATGTAGTAGTCCATATAGGAGGTTCGACCTTGAAGATCAAACGTGCAGACAAAAATGCCTGCGAATCATTCTTGTTACACAATCTGTCTGGTACTAGAATCCCATGCTAAAAGAATATGAGAGAAAAAGGCTCCTTGGCCTCAAGCAACATTAATTTTCTACCCTGCAGCTTTATTAGTGGTCAGTCAACTTTTCAGCTTTCTGGAATCTGCTGTCAAGCTGCTCATCTTGGCATTTAAAGGAAGCAAAGATATTAGTGTTTTTCCTCTTACATGCACTGTCACAAAATATTTGGGGGAACCTGCTATTCTTGTGAACCCAGAGTACTTCCTATGGTCAGAGTTCAGAAGGGATTTGCTGGTGGAGACACACTGGGAGAAGGGGAAAAAACAAGATCAAGTTTTGAGGAGCCAAACTCATGAATAGGGTCCTTTTGTGCTTGGAGCTATGTGTTCCAGAGGTAAAAGAATAGCTCTTACTCTCCACAATCTTTGTAATCCAAGTAGATGGAGAACTGATTAATGTCCCGATTTCATGCTTGAAGAGCTGAGAGGTAACATAAGAAGATTGTCTCAGTTAAAATCACCAAATTTCCTGCTTCCCAAAATGAATGTCTTAAAAAAAAAAGAATCTGACTTTTCTTGTTTTGTCCTTTCCATGTCACAGAGATAAGACTATCAGTTTGCTGTGTTTTAAAGATACTACCCAAAAAGTAACACTGTCTGATGGGCAGCAGTTATCAGCTGAAATTCAGTACCAGTGAAAACAAAAGATTAAACAAGAGGAAAACAATGGAGATAGTAAAAGCTTTAAACAAACAATCAAACAAAACCTCAGTATTTTTTATACGTGTTGTTTTATCTAGGGAGGAACTGTCTTCTGAATTCTGGGCTTCATGCACTGAACTTATTCTGGGAATTTGCTTTTATTAGTTACAACTTTGCATTGGTACTTGGTTACTTTTTAAGTCTTCAAAATCAAGTGCTTCTGACAGTCACATGCTGTGGTATGCCAATGCACACACCTTTCAAGTAGTTCCTGATGTTTTACTAGGGGTAACTGACTCCCCAAAGGCTTCTCAAGGTCAGGACAAAGTCAAAGAGGATTTCCAAAATCATGAATCCATATTTTGGAGACCTTTTAAAAAACTGTTGGGAGTATTTAATCAAGTCATAAATGCCTCTTATATAACCAGATTTAAACCATACTGGCTAAAATGATTTTCCCACAAATCTTAGTAGCTCAGTGACTATATTTTCAAGAAAATACCTTTCTCTCTTGTGTCCTATCCCTCTTGCTTTCAATAGCAGCTTCCCTATCTATTGGAAAGCCAGTTCACCGTTCTTCCTTAAAATACATTTTAAAAATTATTGTAATCACAGTGCTGACCCTGTCTGAAAATTAGTACTATGGAAAATGTATGTTTCTGTCTCCTCTAAAATTAAGAGGGAAAAAAAAAGATTTTGCATTTTTTAGTCTGATATCTTTTTCTGTTGCTTATAGACTGCTGAAAATCTCTTTTATTGCTAAACTAGACTCTCACTGCTGACATAGGACTTTTGATTTATTTAAAGGAAAGATCCTTGCTGTTCAGAACTCTGCAGGGAGGATTTAACTCAAAGCCTCTAATAATGAACTCTTTCTTCCCACAGGTCCAGTGGAGCATGTCCATCTGAGTGTCCCCTTTGTTGCCATCAGAAATAAGGATATCAACATTACTGCAGTAGTTTGGCCCAGCCAGGCAGGCACACTTACCTACTTCTGGTGGTTTGGCAACAGCACCAAGGTATAGATACCATTTGGTTCATTGTTTTCTTCCTGAGCTTGTCACACCAAACAGGGATCTCAGTTCTGATAAAAACTTCTTGCCTTTCCCTCTTTTGTGTTTTAGCTCTTTCCTTGTCTGAAAATGGTTGTCATTATCTGAACTTCAACCAATATGAATTTATTTCCTTCTCTCTTGTGTTGTTCTTAGGAGTAATTTCTTTTTTTACATCTGGTTGTTATCAGCCCTACTGAGCTCTCCAGACCACTTTTATTACCAGTGTTCACTTGCAACTTAACTAAACTATGTATGGAACAATACTGGCTTTCAACACAGTATTTAAAAACTGCTGGTGTTCAAATAACCAGGGGGTTTCCATTATATACCAGTATGCAGTACATAATGCTGGATCCCAACACAGTCCTTTAAAGCTCTCAGTGTTCAAATAAACAGTTGTATCTGGAATTTCAAGCTGAAGAGTTCAGCTGTATTAGAGAGGGAGATGAGACTTCTTTGTAGTGAAGTTTCAAATGATGTGTATTGTAATTGTAATTGTATGTATTATAAAAAGCTCTTTTATCAATAGTTAAAGTAAGTGAAACTGCAAGTTAACATCATGATTTCAAATGAAGAGAGCAGGATTGCTTATTAGCTACAGCTTTTATTGTGGGCTTCATGAGTGAGACAGGCACTATTCTCCATTCTTACAATTGTGAAATGCACAGCTGCTAATTTTGCAACGTAGGTTCTGCTGTTATTTACAAAAGCAGTTTAAGTCACATCATTGTCTACATTTGCCATTGAAGGTGTGCACTGAGGTGAGATCCCAGCAGAAAGAAATGGGGATTTTACATGAAAAATGGAACTGGAGATAAAAAATAGCAGGCACACAAGTATTATTTTTCTGTTTGACAAAGTTGCTTGAGTTTTAACCTCTTACCCTATCTGCCAACATTATCAGGAGAGGGAAAATAAAAACAGTAAGTGCTGCATCTAGTGGGATTTTAGATCCAGTTGGGAAGCTTACTGTGAGAACTTGCTTATTTTTGTGGAAGCACATTTGAGGCACCGGAAGAGCTCAGGAGCAAAACCCACTTACTGTAACTTGGCAAGTTGCTGTGCCCTAGCTGAGCTGTGGCAACAACCCACATAGGCACATCTAGCCATTGCAAGTACCAGCTAATTCCACATAAGTCCATACTGCACTGAAATAGAGGGGTGCAAAATCACATTACAGTTCAGATATTTTTAGCTCCGTGCTCACACACAGACAACCATTAAAATACACCTGAGACAATTCAGGTACTGATAACTTGATCATCTGTTTAAGCCTTCCAGTGTAGAGTTTTCCTGCCATGGTTTTTGTCCTTACTACAGAATTTGATTGTGAATAAGGCTTTAAAAAAGATATTTTTTGAAATTGAAAGTAATCTAGAAAAGGTAGAGGGAAGCAGTGGAGTTTGCTGAAGATTTCTGTGCAGTTCTCACGGTGCTTGCATCATGGTTGGAAATATGATCTGTTTTGTCTTCTAGCTTGAATTTAAGACCCATAGGCAACAGATATAGATGTGCTTGGGATGGATGCTTTGGACATAGCTGCACATGGAGCAGCTCATCTTGGCATGGTTGTATGCACTGCTGAAATATGGAAGAGAACCATGGTGCCACTTAACCTGTGGCTGAGTCTCAGACCCAGAGCACTTTTCACTCTTTGCAAAGCATTATCTCCAGCTACCTCATGTACAGCAAAGAATATAGACATAATGGTATCAGCCACCTTCTTTTTCAGAACAACAATCTGCACCACATCAAAATTCCTTCTGGCATGTTTAATGTACATGTCAGATCCTTCTCTGTGCCCACTCATGAGCAAACTGTGGTGTTCTAAGTAGAGGTGGAATACGGGGACACTGATTTCTGTGTGAATTAAAGGATGAGGCGTGTAATAATGTGAGTGGTATTATTAGATTATATATTCTAGTACCATGCTGAGGGATTGCAGCTTCTTTTCCTGTTCAGCCCACAGCCATGCCAGGCAGAACCAGATGTGTTATGTCACTGTGCAGTCCCACTAAGGTCCTCTCTGTGCTGCTGCACAGGAAAATGTTTTAGACTCAAATGAACTGTCTGAGGCTCCTCTACTGCTCTCCCCACCCTGCTGAAACTCCTGTACTGAATTTCTACTGTACTGATTTTTGCAGTATGCCCAAAGGCCAATTTGCTTGGATTAACACAGGTTCAGTTTAATAAATGTATCCAGCTGTCTAATAGGTTTGAGCAAATGAACCTTAAACTACTTGATTTAATTTAGAGTTAGTTTCCAGGTCTTGATTCTTGAATTAAAATTAAGGAGTTGGCTGAATGTTAAAACTCCATGATGGAGGTGAAATCATCCATGATAATGGAATGTCCAGCATACACACATACAGAAAGAAAAAATTGTAATTTTAAAAGCCAGATTGCTTCCTCTTATCTGCCTTTGCACAGAAGCTCAACCTGTAACCTCCAGGAAGATTGCTGATATCAGTGCAGTTTGATACAGGCCCATTCTTCTCCAGTGTCTGTGTCTATCTCAGTAAATGTTAGCTGGGCCTCCAGGGCTGGCACATGCTGGTGCCCTAGGACTGAGAGTGCCATGTGATAAGAATTTTTGGCTTTTACTGCTTATTCAGCTCATGGATGGGGGGATCAAAGGAAGGTGGTGTTCTAGAGAGAGAGAAACGTGTGTGCCAGTCTGGTCTGTGCCAGTAGAAAATTTGATTTGGCTGTGAAATTGCATATGTGACCACTGTGGTGAAGTGCAGTCAGGTTGGCAGCCTGGTGAAATAAAGCGTGAGATCTGGAAGGTGAATGTTTAGAAGTTTTCCTCTGGAAACAAACTGGTGATGTAGTGAAGGGACAACAGCAATGGTACAATGGCTTTGTCTGTTCTCTTAGACCTCTGTGTGTTTTGCAGTGGCGATTAGTATCACTATTTCCATTCTTATGGTTTAATCTAAATGAAGAGTTTTGTCTGTAGATCAAGTGTCAGATCAGTGTCAATGTGAGGGTTGGACCTTTGATTTGCAATTGTGGTGGATTGACCCTGACTGGACACCAGGTGTCCACCAAAGCCACTCAATCACTCCCCTCCTCAAGTGGACAGGAGACATAAAATATAACAAAACAGGTCACAATAGGGACAGAGAGAGATCACTGATTATTGTTTTGGGCAAAACAGTCTTGACTTTGTGAAATTAGTGTAATTTATTACCAATCAAATCAAAGTAGGATAATGAGAAATAAAACCAAGTCTTCTGCCATCCCTCCCTTCTTCCCAGGCTCAACTTCACTCCTGAATTCTCTACCTTCTCCAGCTCCGACTGTGTGGGGAGACAGGGGATGGGAGCTGTGATCACTGCATCACATGTTGCATCTGCCACTCCTTCCTCCTCAGGGGGAGGACTCCTCAAAAGCTTCCCCTGCTTATTGGAGGGGGTCCCTCCCACAGGAGACAGTTCCCCGTGAATTTCTCCAGTGTGCGCCCTTTTCATGGGCTGCAGCTCTTCCTGAACTGCTCCAGCATGGATCCCTTCCACAGCCACATTCAGTCAGCATTGTCAGCAGGAATTATGCCATGCTTTCAGCCTGGTTAGCATAGTTTGCCAGCTTGTGCTTGGAGCTTGCCTACAGGCTCACAGCATGGGCAGGGCAGTGCTGGATGTCCTCGCTCTGACCTGAGCAGTGTTGCTCTGTGAGAGATAAATGGATTTATGCTCATAAAAGCAGAGGTTGGCCCTGAATCTGAACAATATGGATTGTTTGAAGAAGCATCTGTGTCTTTGGTTTATTTTCAATTTGAGGGTGGGTTTTGCACAGCAGATGTAGCTACCGAGCTGGGTGTGTGTGTACAGCACTGCATTCTACTGCACTAATTCTGCCATTGCTGACTGCGGCCTGCTGAGGAGTCCGTACTGCAATGGGTTGAAGTTCAGTGGAAGAATATTTCAGGAAGCATTTGCTGAAGTGAGAGAAACCTCTACCTGTTGGACACTTCTCACACGATGGTGTTTGGGCCACCGTTAGTCCTTAGTAGGACACACAAACCTGTAGCACCATGCCAGTATCAAGGGGGAACTGTGCTGTTGCCTGGTGGATTAGTCAGGTGCATGTTGTGACCCTGAGTTAATCTCACCCTGATTTTGATATTGTCATTTGTGCCTACCTCTTGCAGCCCCTCATCACCTTGGAGAGCAGCATCTCGTACGTGTTCACTGTGGAGGGGATGAACACTGTCACTGTGCAAGTCGCTGGGGGCAACACCCTCATCCAGGACACCAAGGAGATCGCAGTGCATGGTACCCTCAGCCTCTGGCAATCACATCTCAGGGGGGTGAAGGGCAGACAATCCCTGTTGATCCAAAATGAACTCTGGGAACTCGCTAGTGCCTGGAGGAACCTCTGCAGACAAACCTCTAGTGACAAAGTAGCTCAGATGTGTCATGATGACAAAATACTATTGGGTCTGATAAATCCTGAGTGAAAGGGCTCTCTCAGCAGCTTTGGGCAGGACTTGGAGATTTCTCTAGAGAATAGTTACCACCCTGGACCAGTCTTCATTTTCTTTATCCAGTTATTGGCATGCAGCATTTGAGGACAAGTTTTGGACAGCAAGTTTTATTGAGAGACCTGGGCTTCAAATAACTTGGGTTATTTTGAAGCCCAGCACTGTGTAGTTGAACTATATGTGTCTTGTTTCAAGTAATTAAATACAAATAAATGTCCTGCTGTATGCTCAGATTTAAAAACCAGATAAATGGATATCTTCTGATTGTCTCGCCATGAAATGCAATAGGCTTTAATAACTTGTTAATATGATTTAGCAATACCCAAGCTTGCTATTAGCAAATATTAGGAACCCTCTACTTCATAGTTTTAAGCATTGCAAAATGCAGTGTTTACTTCTGGGAAATTTCCATCTTTCCACTAGTTTCTGGAACAGACCTGAATCAAATATATCTAAGAGGGATCCCCACAGGTAAGCTCAATCTTTAGTCCCAGTAGGTCCCACAGAGGGCTCCTCAATCTGTTTTGAAACACCTTGGAAGAAAGTTTGCCATCCTATTTAAAGGAGCCAAAGCTTTGGGTTTTATCACAAAGAGAAATTCATCCAGTTGGAATGTCCAAATAGTCCTATGCAGTGCTGTGCTGCAGACAGACCTGGTCTAAGGAAGGAGCCCTTCCAGTGCCCCAGTCTGGTGATCAGTTCAAGTCTGAGTACATAAATGAGTGACACCTTCAGTAAACATGCCTTCTGATAAATTTGTATCCTAATCTGTGTCCGGCATCAAGTGGTAATGGGTCTAGGCCATAACCTAGGCATGGATTTTTGGTCCTATCAGTGGAGGAGATTTATTTAGATATATTCTCAAATGGAGATTAATTGAGAAGCGTTTGCTCAAAAAATAAATTGGTCATGGTACTAAGGGGTCAAAAGTCAAAGATATAAAAGGCTCTGAGTTAAACCTTCAGAACCTGAGAGAGTTTCTCTGCTCTCTTTGATGCTTGTTTTATTTAAAAATATACCACACCATCTAAAAAGAAAGAACAGATCTTGCAAAGGATGCCATGTAATGATGTGCTGGCACATCCCTGCTTTTCAGTGGATTTCCTCATTTATACTCTGGCAGGTTTATCTTGATCTAAAACTAGTGCCTTCTTACAAGTGATTAATGGTACTTATTTGAAGTGTCTGGAGATCAGTTCCTTCAAGGTGAGGCACAGCATGTCTCCAAAAACAGAAAGGAGAGTCTTCTACACTGAGAACTTTTATATTAGTGGGATTCCCATCCCGGATCTGTGCCTCCCACTGGCCCAAATCCTTTGCACAGCTGCCATAAGGATTCCAGGCTTGGTCTTTGGTGACACCAGCGGGGAGAGTTGGAATTGGAGAAAAATTTAAATTGTTCTGTATTTCAAGTCTAGGAAGTTTTTCTTCCTCCCAGCGATCAGTCAATGAGGAAGTAACTTCAAAGTGTTTCATCAATAGCCATTGCTTGATGAGCCAGTCATTAGCACCACTGGGTTCTGCTTTGTTGGGGTATTAACCACTCCCAGCTTCCCTGCAGGAGACTAAACAGAGAACATTACTTACAGCAATTGTTTGCTCTGCAGAGCACAATGCTGGCAATTGTACAGACAGACCCTCCAAGTTTCAGCCAGGTGCTGCCTTATTTACTGGTCAGCTTACTTGTGAGCAGAATCTGAAGAAGCTGAGTGGCAAAATTGCAATGCCCAGAGGCATCATGAAGGGAAGGCATCCTCTCACCTGTCCCATTCTTTCTTCTATTTCTTTTCAGGAAGGCAGAAATTTGCATTAGGGCAAAACATCCTTTATAAGAACCATTATAAGAATTATTTCCTTGCAAGCTTTCTGTCCTGCTTAGTGTTAGCCAGCCTTTTTCTTCCTTCAGGCTTTTCTCTCTTGCTTTAAGATAATGATGGTCCTCCTGTTGTTTTCTGCACCCTTGTCTGTACCCTAAACACCACCCATTTAATCTTCTCATAAATACTGTTTTTTCTATTCCAGAGTATTTCCAATCTCAGCTCCTGTCATTTTCTCCCAACTTGGACTACCATAACCCTGACATCCCCGAATGGAGACAAGACATTGGCAAAGTCATCAAGAGAGCTCTAGCACAGGTGAGCATCTTTCCTTGTCTGCACTAACATTGACTAGGCTGTTAAAACATACACTTTTTTGACATGCTAGCTTAAGAGAATGGGTAAGGACAGCAGCAGTGAAGCTATCATTAAAGATCAATAAAAAGCTTCTTAATATGCTGGCTCTTTTTACAGAGCCAAACTATAATGCTAATTTTCTGGAAATATTACAATTACTTCTATTAATATTTTTAATTAATATTTCTGTGGTGCTTTTAAGCTTTTAATATCCCTGAGGATTTTGCAAATTCTAGATTGTAATAGTATCATCATTATTCTTATTTTGCCAAATTGATATGACAGTATCTACTGGCTTCTATTCCAAACATTTGGCTAGTGTTGCTCTGTGTTGTTAAACAGCTGATCCACTTCATCCCAGAAGACAGACATTGTAGTATTCTGGATACATGGGGAAGATATTTTTATCCCTGATAGTCAAGAGTTCCACATGCAGCTAAGTGTAGCAACTGGTGAACATTTTAAAGCTCTACTCCCTTTCCAACTGGGGCAAAAAATGAGGATTCAGAGAGAAAATAAACTTACCTTTAAAATATAGGATAAAAAGAGACTTCTGTGGGTGGAAGATAGTGAATGTTCCTTTGGGATTAATTAGAATATGTAAACTAGTACTCACATGCTGGCAGGAAAGGGAACAGAATAACTTATCAAATAGTCAGGGACTTTAGTTTTGTGTGAAATTAGGAACTAGATTTAGATAAGCTTTTGTGAGTTTTGCATTCTGCCAAAAATGTATCTTGCTTTTTTTTTTCTTCAGCTACAGCTGTTAGAAATGGAGGCTGATTATTTTTACTGGGAAAGTACATTCCTACTCAGTTTTCTCATCTACAGCCCACTCAAAATTCACAGTTTATAAGAGTTTCCTTGATTGTTTTTCCATCCTGAGAAAACACTAAGTTCATTTTTTTAAACTATTGTTTCCTTTCCTTCCTATGTCCCTTACCAGTGGTGGCTCTGAGACAGACTCTCTGGATCTGACTTTGGATTGGGTGTTCTTTTGTAGCAAGGAGGATTATATGGAAAATTCAGATCTGGAGATGTGCTAGGTTTGAGCTTTGGGTTGAGATCTTTGGGCCCAGGGGTGTTTTTGAGACTACATTGACTTCTAGAAAGGAAGTAGAGTGTATCTTTAGCGGCAGCTCCGTTTCAAACCCACTAAATGAGCAGAACATTTAGGACTACATTCATTACGACTACAACACCTATGGTGGAACTGGAAAACAACAATTTGATGGGAGTAGCATTTCTGGTAATGAATGGAAACATAAAAAGTAGCAGCTAGAGACCTCCTTTTTGCTTCTCTTCTAGGTGACTGGTATCCCTGATGAACAGATCTTGGTAGCTATGTTCCCTGGGCTGCCCACTTCTGCTGAACTCTTCATACTGCCCCATAAAAACACAACAGAGAGGAGGAAAAGCAGTGAGGCCGATCTGGAGCAAGTAAGGAAAGAAAGATTCATGGAACATTTATTCCTGTCATATTGTTTGCAGATGGGCCTCTGAAGTTGCTCAGCGTTGGAAATAAGTGTGGTGGAAATGGATGCATCTGGGACTGTGGCAGCATAGTTTATGGCATTAAAGAAAATTATTTTCAGGTGAAACCCAGAATTCTCGAACACCTCACTATGTCACAGTCTACCACTAGCAGAAATTCTTCCTAAATCAGTGGAGTGTCCTTTTTACAGTAGTTATGGCCAAAGGAACCTTGAATATGTACTCCCTCTACTCTCTGGAGGAATGCTAATAGAGGGAGGCCAAAGCAGCAAGATAATATACTGAGGTTTACTAAAAATAAATCAGGCTCTTCAGCTCATAGATCACCAGAACAAGACCTCTTTTTTTTTTTTTTTTTCTGCAGCAGCGAATGGCCTGTGCAAACTATATTTGGAAGTTACAATATCCATCCATTTAGATAAATAGGTAATTACGGTGATGAATAGCCACAGTGATATGCAGGCAAGGAAAGAGCTCAGAACAACAGCACTAGGCTGCTGAAGCTTTCATGTTAGAATTACCAAGTGATTAAATCAGGTCCATAAAGGCAAAGGAGTGAAGTACTGCTGGAAAGGCTGCTTGGCTCTGGTTAATGTTCTTGTATGCAGCATTTTTACAGTGTGCAAACTGTGTGTGACTCTGTGTTGCCAAGTAACTCTTGGAAGAGTAACTTCTCTGTGATCAAACATTAAGTAATTCAGAGGACTGCTGAATTCAGTGGAAGTTCTTGTCACCCGCTGAGTGAAGTCAGTCCCTGCAGAGGAATACCTTTGTCCTGTGAAGTTAGCAAAGTTGGCCTCTTAAATTTATGGTGGTCAGTGTGCTGAAGAGATGCATTGAAGTGGGAAGGTTTGAAGGGTATTTTGGAGGGGCGTTCTTGGAGTCATTTCTATCCTGTTCAGCAGGATCTACCAGTATTAAAATTCTTTTTGAACAAGCTGTTTTGTCAATGTTTCATATATCAGTATTATGCTGATATATCAGGTTTCTGACCATAAGACCTGAAGCTCTAGTGCTCTAATTTTAGTTGACCTGTTGTTGGCTTCTGCTTGAGGAGCTCTGCCCTGGAGAGTAGATCATCAGAACTGCTCAGTAGCTGTGCCCCATCCGTCAGAACTACTCTATGGAGATCAGGCATTAACAGAGGCTCCAGTGTGATGTGCCAACTGTGTGCTCTGGGGCAACCAAGCAACACATCAGAGCTGGGTTGCTGATCTCCCAGCTCAGCAGTTCCAGTAAACTCCAGTCCAGGACCCTTCTTCTAAGTAAAGGAGAAATATGTCAAATTTTCCATTAATCTCAGAAACTGGATTGTCTCATCCCCAATAGCCTATTTAAATAGAAGCTGCATGACAGGATCAATGTGAATAAAGACACATAAAACTGGACTACCTTACTTCCATTACCTACCAATGAAAGGCCAATATGTCAGTGACTTCCAAATGCATTTGATCAAGCTCACAGGATATTGTGGAAGGTGAAAAGATCCTTATTTTCCCTCTTCCCATAACCCCTCAAAAAAGAAAAAAAATTTTCTATCCTTCTTGGTTTGCTTCCCAGGAGAGATATAATAGCATACTATGTGAGTCTCAAAAGCCCCGTAAGGGAGCCTGGCATGCAGTGACATCCAGTTCCATCCAAAGCACGTGTGCATTTCTCTCCACTTCCTCAGTCCCAGCTGAAGCCAGTAAGAGATGTTAGCCACTATCCATAGGCCACATGTATTCCTGCATGTTCTCCAGACTTTGCCATCTTCTGTACTGTAACTCTTGTATCTCATCTTATTTCATCAGGTGGTAGAAATCCTTTTTAACGCTCTAAACCAGAACCTGGTCCAGTTTGAACTGAAGCCTGGAGTCGAAGTCGTTGTGTACGTCACTCAGTTAACATTAGGTGAGCGTGGAGTCACACAGCTGTGGTTCTCCTGAGGCTTCAGTCAACCCCAGGAGAAGCAGTCTCCATCAGAGCACTCGCAGTTCGGTGTGTGCCACTGGGATATGTGCCAATTGAGGCGTTGAGGTAGAAGCTGGAAGTGTTAAGAACAATCCGTCAGGGCCATTTTCATGCTCCAGTTTGTACAAGTATAAAATGTACCTTGTAAGAGTTCCCTGTGGCTTAATTAACTAGTGCATTGGTGTTTTTCAAGTCTTGTAGAAAACCAGGTGAATGGTGTTCTATTAAGTCCTTATTGAGCACTTCTGGAATTCAGTGGGGATGTTACTAAGTTTGGTGGATGTTGGATCAAATCCTTACAGCAAAGGGCTTGCTACTGTTACGACTAGCTAAGAAGCTTTAAAGGGGCAAAGTACTCATGAAAACAAGATCTAGGCCTCTTACAGGGAATATGTGCCTGAATGTTGACTTCTATAAATTAGAATTTATTTAAATTTCAATGCTACCTATCTCCATTTTTGCACAAAGTAACAAAGAATCACTTTAAGCTTCATCACTCCCTTTACTTTAAACCAGTCTAGTGTGAAGCTCTCAGCTATTGATGAGATCGTAATGGTTACAAAGGAGGTGATGGATTTATTTTTGCCCTTGCTTTTTTTGACTGCCCTTGCAATTGTCTGAAATGTGGGATCTTGTGCAAGTGCCATTGCTGATAATCTCTCTGAAAAATTGGGATTCACATCCCACAATAATGCACTGCAACTTCTCAGAGAGCCAAGAACTGAGCTAAAATCAAGGCTCATGACCTTTCCTACAGGTAATGCCTTTTTACCTTCACTCTCTAAGGGCTGTTTTGGAATGAGAGTCAGATGTTAATAAGAGTAGTCTGGAATTAGATAATTTGCAAAACTGGGAATGCGATGCAAATGCCTGAGGTCTCCAGGTGGCTGGAATTCTCCAGAATCTGCCTTTGTTCTAGCAAGGCACTGAATTTAACTAACATTGTGCAGCTATTCTTGCACTCCCTCCAGTGCAGGTGCTGCATTTGTTTCATGACCCTTCCCACAGTATTTTGACTTGGATGAAATGACAGTCTTTTCCACAAAATAGTCAGAAATATTAGTAGCAGAATGCTGGCAGGATCAGAAAGTTAGGTGTAGAAATTTGGCAGTGAAATCAGAACTGACTCTATCTGCATGACTTTGTCCCTATCTTCAGGGTGACAGAAAAAGAATAGAGAATAGTAAAACACCAAAACCAAATATTTATGCAGAACGAGAAACACTCATCTGCTACTTATAATCATTTGTGCATCATTAGGGACTTCTCATCAGACACTTGAGCTCAGCACAGTGCTCAGGCCATTAAGAAGGTGTGCTCTGATGAGCTCTTGGAATAGCTGCATAAACAAGGCATAGGAAAACACTATATTCAGCCCACCCAAAATGTCAAGGATCAAATCTCAAAGATGTTGTAATGTATTGTGTGCTTGGGTCCAGGATTATTGCTTTGGTCTCCTCCACGTTATGAAAACTGACTCAGTTTAAAAGTCTCTAAGGCCCAATACAAAGATGGACCTTGAGGCTTGTCACAGGAGGAGGTCCCTGTCACATGTGAAATAGATGTATATCCTTGGAAGATGGGAGTCATGCTGTTCATTGATGCTCTAAGGTATCTTCTCCAAAGGGGAATAGATATGTATTAAGCCATGCTTCATAAAATTCATTTCCACTCCAGTACCTGGAAAAACCTGAAAATAATAGCCCAGAGTGTTAACACAGGAGTGATCAGGCATTCGGCTAAGCGTGGCTTGCTGTGCCTTTTCACTCGGGGATGTTAGACTGCACTGTCTTGAAAAAGGGCCTTGACTTTTGAAGGACAAGAGAGTCAATTTGTTTCCTACCGATTGGCCTTGCCAAAACCAGCATGCACTATGCAATAGTGATAAAGCAGATGTGAGAGAGTTGAGCTCAACTCTCTGGTAGTTAATGTGTTTCCTTGCAATATCCTGCAGATGTAACGCTTTGCTTTGCTCCTGCAGCACCCCTTGTCGATTCCAGCTCGGGTCACAGCAGTTCGGCGATGCTCATGTTGCTGTCTGTGGTGTTTGTAGGCTTGGCTGTTTTTTTAATCTACAAATTCAAGAGGTAAGTTTCGAAACGCTTTGGGATGGGAGGAGGAGACACTGGGTGGCTTGCAGGAAATCTAGGCAGAACTGTGCCTGAATTGCGAATGTAGAGCAAATTATGCCGGCCTAAGGCTTAGACAGATGTAGTTCCCTGTTTCTCATACTTAGAGAGAAAAGCATCTTCTGCCATTTCACCACAAAACTGGTGCTCCAAAAGAGCTCAGAAGTCAAGCTGTAGCCTGCTTCAGCAGACGTGTTTGAATCACAGACCAGAAATGGGAACCCTCTGTGCGCACTGAGTACTGAGACACACAATGCAGGCTTAGTCAAAAACCACATGATGGATGGCTTCATACAGTCTCTATCCACCTGGCCAGCTGCCTTAGTGCAGCAGCATCTCATTTGTGTCTTGCAAAGTGAATAGATTAGTCTTGCAGAGGAACAGGTGATTATGTTAAAGGTGGAAGACTCAAAGCCAGAAAATTTTGTGTAAAGCAACAAAATGCCTTTGGGAATATGTGCTGAGATTTACCTTGACAGATGTTAATATAAACTTTTTGCTTCCAGGCAGCAGGCAGGGCCAGTGCTGGCCCGTGGCACTTGGCTGGTGCAAGCTGTGAAACAAAATATGTGATAAGAATGGCCTGTTTGCTGAAGGTCTGCTTTATGAGGATGTATTTTAGGCAGATGGAGCTCCTTAGGAGGAACTTTGCATTCAGTACACTACTTACTCTATAAAATGGTCTGTATGCCCAGATCCTGCCCCGTGGCAAAACATCGTATTAGAAACATAAGCTGAGTCTGACTTAAAAAACAAACAAACAAGCAAACAAAGCCTTCCGGACGTAGTAGTTCCTCCAGATGGGAAAACTAGAGCTTTTTGTGTCCAGATTCCAGCTACGTGTTTCTTTCTCCAGCTTTTTCTGCACCCCAGGATAACACTAGTATTCTCTAATGATGTCAGTGGGTTACAAACAATATTAAAAATGGAATGATATGATAAGACAGGCATCTATCCTAGTCTCCAGGTTTAAAGTTTCCCTCATTTCTAACCTCTTGCATTAACCATTGTCATAATCAGTGGCACTGCTTCTAGTGCTTGATCCTGTGCACACTGGTATCTGTTACTGAGCTCCCTCTGACTTCAGTGGCCCAGGAAAATTTCCAGTGAATGCATTTGTGTGAACCTGGTCAGATGCAGATTTCAACACCTTCAGCATGACCTCCTTATTGTAGCTTGAAATCCTCTCTCTGCCTCAGTGAGGTGGAATACAGCTTCCCAGGGAATGGGGAATGGGACATGAGACTTGTTTAAGGCATCAATTTAATAATGTGCTGGGGAGGCAGCTGATGGCTTCTCTCGTGCCCAGATGTAGAATGAGGAGGGCAAAGAATCTTTCTGAGAAATGTGTCAAGATGTAGGTAAGGCACACTGTGTAAGACACACTTCCCTTTGTGTCTTGGTGAGATGGTTTCTTTGGTTAGGCCTGATGACGTTGGCTCTGTGGTCAGCAGTTACCAGGAGGAAGGGTCTGTGTGTTTCAGCTGCCAGAGAACAGTGAGGAGCTTGTTAATCTGCTTTGCTTTGGCAGTGCCTGGGTCATGTTGTAGTAGTGCAGCTCATAAAACTGACTGTTGTGCTGCTTAGCACCCTGAACCTTGAGTGTAACAGCCATCATTGTGCAGCCTTCTATTGTGCTCCAGGACTGAGGAGACCCTGCCTTGTTGAAATCTGTCTGAAAGTTGAATGTATTACAAATTGGGAGTGGGGAGGAAGGTGGTTAAAGCATCAGTTTTGCTTAGCCGAAGAGCTTATTAACTTGCTTTCCCCTCTGATCTGCTCTGTCCTGAAGAGGAGAAGTCCAGATTAAATTGACAAAGTTTAGGACTACGTCATATACACAGAGTGTTCTCAGCTTGATTTTTCAGAAAAGAAAGCAACTCCTCAGCTCTGTCTAAAACCTCTGGCTCAATGGAGCAGAAGTGAAAGCAGGCAACGATTCTTAATGGAAAAAGGGGGGCAAACCCAGATGCTCTCCTATAGCTCTCAGCGATGCAGAGGTCCATTAGCCAAGTGTACTTTTTTGATTAATGGTGATCCCAGTCTGAATATAGAACTGCTGCTTGCAGGGAAAGGTTATGGGGAGAGCACAGGCCTGCACGATTTTTTAATTCTGCAAATTCATAGATTTGGTGCTTTGCTAGTTTGCACACAGAGTCCTTATTATGAGTCCATCAATTTATAGACTCAGCAGGCATGTTAAACATTGCTGCCAGAGAGATGCTTGTTGAGGAAGTCCGGGTGGAAAAGGAAGGAAGAGGGGAAAAGTATGGAAATAATCTGTAAAAGAGTTGTTTCTTTTCTGGAATAGTGAGCATATACCAGGTCAATACTATGTGTGTATGAGTGCTGAGGAGTGGTGGGGCACTGGGACAGTGGGGGTGTGTGTGTCCTGGGACAGGAGTGCAGGCGTGTGTGCCTGTGTGTGCTCAGAGTGGTGTGGTGGAACGCTGTGGTCACCTGTGTCTGTGCTGGGAGGCACAGCAGGATTAGGTATTTGTGCATGGATGCACGTATGTACAGCCATCTCTGTGTCTGTTTTCCATAACTCTCTGCCTCACCTGAAGGGCTCCTTGCCTCAGAGTTCTAAAGAGCTTTTCTAACCTGTCCTCCCAAAGTGCAGAGACGATCACTTCTCTGCCATTGCATTGTTTGGAAGCAAAACTAAGTCTTCCAATATCTCTAGGCATGTTCTCACATCCGTGTCTCTACACACCTCCAAACAAATTCTAGGCACTAAAATCCTATGGGAATGCATTTGTTCTCAATTCCTGTGTAGTTCTTATATCTTCTGGTGACATTTAAGGCATATTTGAACATTAGAAAGTAGAAGGAAGGGAGACGATAATGAGATTTGTTAACTGCTGCCAAACATCCCAAATATGTCCTGGCTTGCTGTTGGTTAAGAACAGAATGCCAGCTCAAGACAATAACACAAGTCATTTGAGGCCAGAACTTCACTGTAGTAGAATCAGCACAGATCTATTGAATCCATGAGAATTGAGGCAATTTCCACTGCTTTCAGCCTCTGACATGTCCAACAGCAGACAGATTAGCATAAAGATACGGCATTTTATATTACCTCTTTTGAACACATCTTCTATCTCTCTCCTGCGTGCTTTAACAAAATGAAAATATCCTCCAAATTTTCCTTGTTTGAGCAGTGTGAACTGCATGGCACAAAGTCTTTCTAAGAGCCTTAGGAAAAACAGTCACCTTCCAACAGGCAACACAGATAATCCTGGAAACTTTCACGATGCTTAACACATTACTTTTCAGTTCTCTCATTTTAAACTTGCATTTCTCCAGGGATTCCTATCTAACTATCTGTCTATATAACTGATTTTCAAGGATATCATTCTAGCAGTCCAAGTTATCTTTGCTTGGGAGAAGGAAGAAGAAATAATCCCTTAACTTCCTTGTCTTCCTGAGCAGCAAGGAAAAATAAGTCCCTGCAAACTTGCATGATGCATAGCATGACAAACTGGCTTTTGCAATGAAATGGTAACAAATAGACTTTGGATGGGTGTTATGAGGTCCAAATCCTTTCTGAACTCTGAGGCAGGACCAATTCTTTATAACTCTTTCAGATGTGGCAATTTCTTCTGAGTCAGTGTGGGCCTGTCAGCAGCAACAAGCCTAGCAATTTTTTTGCTCAGTTGATACTAGTGCTCAAATTGATTTTTACTTTTGGTTTCCAATGCACTACTGATCATATAATAAATACTCAGAGCGTTGACAATTGCAGCTGATTGTACTTAGTTGATTGCTGCTCTCTGAGCTGAGTGCAGTGTCCACTGTGTGCATGACTTCTCATTTAAAAGGGCAGAAAGCTGAAGTTCACAGCTGGAGGAGCCTTTGTGCACAGGATATGAAGACAATGGCCTGAGATTTGGAGTAGCTTTAAGTTATTATTGGAATTAATGGATGCTAAGGGCACTTTCAGAGGAGAACACCTCTGTGGTGCTTTCATCATTCTGAGAGCTCATATTTTGCATCACTGCCAGTGCTGCATTTCTGGAGTTGGTCTCAGCTTAGTTTGGCTGATTAATAAATGACATGCTGAGAATCCCTGTGTTACAAACATAACCTCTCTCCTTTTCCTTTCCTGTGCAGGAAAATCCCTTGGATTAACATCTACGCCCAAGTTCAGCATGACAAGGAGCAGGAAATGATTGGCTCTGTCAGTCAAAGTGAAAATGCCCCCAAAATCACTCTGAGTGAGTTCACAGACCCTGAGGAGCTGATGGACAAAGAGCTGGACACACGAGTGATGGGTGAGAGACAACCCTCAGCTGGGTTTTGTTTCATGGTCTGGGTGAGAGTGTTGGACATTTGGGTATTAAGAGAGGCAGTAACTGTGACCCCAGGTACAAGTAGAGCCTGAGGCACTGAGACAGGGAGCAAATGTCTCTGCAGTATGGTAACAGAGTTTCTCTCACAGCTTTTCAGCTTCTCCCACAGCGTTACATGGCCAGGGTAGGAACGTGGAGCCAGCAGTGGGTACACAGAAGTCAGTGGTAGCTGAGGCTCACACCTCTGCCTGCTCATGACCCTGCCTCTCCTGTGGAGGGGTACCAAATTCCCTCCACCCTCAGAAGATTCAGCTGAGCCAAGCTTACACTGCTGGTGTGCTATGATTAGGAGCAAATATGTCCCTAATAGCTTAATGAATTTACTGCTGGTCAGCTGAACTGTAGTAATGAGTTCTCTGCATGCTCTCTGCTTATTGCAAATACATAAAAGGATGTGTTACTTTTAAGCATCTTTTCTGTCTTTGCACTTGCACTACCACATCCTAAGGAGGAGTGAGTAGCAATATAGAGCAAACTGTGGAAGCCACTGCACTGATTCTCTTCTCCATTTTCTCCTCCACAGGAAGTATCTCAACAATTGCCAACAGTGAAAGCACAAAGGAAATCCCCAACTGCACTAGTGTTTAATACTGAGAATCCACTTGGTCTACAATATTTCTGACTTTTTATTTGTAATTATTATTGTTATAATTATTATTATGAAAAAAGAAAGAGTTATATGTCATTATTATCATTTGGGAGGGGATGGGGTGGGCTTTTTGTGTTTACTAGGGCTGCATTCATAAATAGCAGGGGCTAGCAGGTGTTCTTCATACTTAGGAAATACACATCAGATTAGAAATAGAAAGCAAGGAATGAATCAAGTGTGCAACGGGATTTGAATGCCAGCCTTCTGTTAAGTACAGAACGGGAATTAAGTATTTAAATCCAACTGGTAGGTAAGTAAGTAAATTGTCCCTTTTCAGCCCTTTTCAAAATAAATCATGAATCAGCTGCTTCATCCTGCCAGAGGTTTCAGACTGGATTGTTGGACCAGGCTCTGCAACATGCCAACATCCCTTGCTTTCCGATGACATGCATGTCTCAGCTTTTTGCAGGATCTTGCCTCTTTTAATTGCTTTTAATTTCAGTCACCCTCTGGCATTGTTGACTGCTGAGAAAGGAAAAGGAAAAAACCAGAGCAAACACACATGACAGTGTTCCTTGGACTACAGATTGGCTGGAGGGGACAACACCACAAGCAGTGGAGGAGCATGCCTGAGTTTATGAATGCAGCCTAAACCCTGTGCATGTGAATAGCGAGGATGCTGAAGGCCTACTGTAGATAATTCCAGTGTACATAGCTTTTTATTTCTTGGGAAATAATTTAATGTTTAGTAAAAGAAGATATGTTTAAAACAAAACCTGGACCACACACACACATGCACACCCACGTGCACACACACACACACACACACACACACGCAGACGTGTGCGCTCGTACACGCCAGCCAAACAGGGGCCCTGGTGAGCACTCGAGTCAAGCTTTGGTTCCAAGCGTGTTCCAGTTGTCTGTCATATTTCAATCTGACACTGCTGTCTATAAACAGCGTAGTTTATTTCTCTGTGTATAAATGCAAGCCTTTTTTTACATATATATATATATATGGTGTCATTTCCTGTGGTGGAGCAGAAAAAGATATTACCGGGGCAGACTATGAGCCTGTCATGAATATTTTAATGATGTTTATCATCTATTCATCTCTGTCACTGTTATCCACATCTGAGAAGGATTTTGGTGACATCTGTTAGTGAAAATGAGGAAAAAAATGGTGACGTTATCACCATCTCAGTGTGGACAAATACCAGTGGCCTTGCTGTACCCAGTACAACCTCAACTCAGCAGTGGGGCAGGCTGCAGTAGCTTTATTGCCAGGGAGAAGTCGTGCTTTCAGCAGTTAAGCTGATGAAGTGAAGTGCTATTTAGGATGTGTAAGAGTAGTAAATTTTGGCTGAACATGATGGGGACTGCTCTCTGGAGAGGGAAATGAAGGGTCAGGCCTGCGTAAACGAGCTATGAAAGGTCTTTCCTGTGAGTGCTGCAGAATGGCAGCTTCCAATTCAGAGTGGAAATTTCTGCGTGGTGGGTTGGTATTTTCTGATTAGAATGGGGAGGTTAAAGAAGAAAATGTATTGAAAAAGCTCCTTAGAAATTTCCTACTACACTGAATTGAGGATAGCCCTAAGAAGTGGTGGAGTTTTGGGGCAAGAGATTGACTTAGTGGTGAGTTACTTTCATCCATTTTTCTTGAGTTGATTTCAAAAATGAACGATATTCTGCAGAGTATTGAGTTGTAGGACCCAGCAGGAGGAGAAGGAAGATTAGAGGCATGTCTGGGAAGGTGTTCTAGAGTTTGTGTGGTAACATGAGGCAGAAATGACAGCAGATGACAATGTTTATTACCATTTCTTAGGATCTGGTTACAGGACCTCAATCACCTTTAATATATCTGGGCTGAAATGAGGAATGGCTTGAATTTAGGTGTTACTTGCTATCTCTCTGCATTGCAATGTGTCTGGGCTAGAAACCAGCCTCAGCTACATCTGTTCACCCTTTAGTGGGCTGGAATGTCTTTCGAAGGTTAAAATCCTGATGGCTCTGCAGGTGGAGGGAAAAGTAGTTAAACACAGTTCTGCAGAAGAATACAGGAGCTATTTCAAGATTAAAATTGTAAAACCAAAACATAGGGAAATACTGTCTTGTGAGAAGTAATAAAGCCAGATATTCTCAGTTCTTCTCCATTTCAGTCAGGCTTGTGGGCCTTTTCTTTTGATTTAAAAATATTTCTCTTCTATTTCCTCCCTCACTTTTCTGCTCTGGTTTCGAATATAAACTGGAGAGCGATGACTGCGTTATTTTATATAACCTTGGGTTTCCATCCATCACATGTGCATAAAGTGTTGCATTACTGTCTCTGTTCCACTGAAACACCAAAGTAGTTTACAGTAATGGCCCAGTCTGCTGATAAGACAGTTAGCACAAGGCCATAGCTCCCCATTTAGGTATAGATGGGAGGGATGTACATAAACAATGGTCCCATGGGCTTTGAGATAAATTGTGGGCTGATCTCAG
This sequence comes from Atrichornis clamosus, assembly GCA_013400975.1. Lineage (NCBI taxonomy): Eukaryota > Metazoa > Chordata > Aves > Passeriformes > Menuridae > Atrichornis > Atrichornis clamosus. The sequence continues at coordinate 270,654 of WBMZ01005349.1, forward strand.
TCTTTGCAGATCATTAGGATTCGAGGTACTGCTTTGGTGAGCTGCTGTAGAGGACTGAAAATAAAATACTAATTATTTCCTGTATTAACTCTTTCTTTTATAAACCATGAGACAAATTGAAAATGTTCATTTTTGTTTGGAGTTTTTTAGGTTTTTCATGGGATTGATCTCATGTTGATATAACAAGAAAGGCAGAGGATTACAGTTTTCACAATTTCTTTTCATAATTTCTTTCACTTCTTTTTACATTTTATCCCTTTACACTTTTAAAGATTGCTGTTAAATGTCTCCAATGGGAGGAAGTAAGGAGGGAAAATTGGGAGTAAGCTGCTGAAAGAAATGGAAAAATTTTCATTTCTCGAAAAGAAATTTAATCTCAATGAAGGTTGAGAAATTTCTGAATTAACTTTTGGAGAAACATTTGTCCAGAAAGCCATTTTCCATCCGGAATTATCCTAAAGTATCCTACAAAGCAAACAAACAAAAAAAAATCCGCGGAGCTAAAATTGAATGTCAGAAAAAATTCACTGATTTTTGTGTGTGCTCAAACTTCCTCTGCCATGAGATTTAGTGGGTGTCACTGCCTCTCAGTGTAGTTTGTCACATGCTGTCAGGACCAGGGTGTGCTCCATGCACATCTCCCACATTTGCCAAGTCATTCCGGCTGCATTAGGGCACAGACATGGCTGATGGCAGATGAAAAAACTTGTGTTCATGACTGAAAGCTGCTCCTTTAGAATACCAGAAGGGTAATTACTGCATGCCCATCTACCCATGGGACCTCTGTAAGATTTGGATAGGGCAACCAGCGCTGTTCATCTGTTTTTGAACGTACTGGGCTGCAGTGTTAGCACAGACTGGAGTATTGGGCACTTTTATTTGTGTATGTCTTGCTGGGAAATAACAACTTGGGGTTGTCATTGGGTTTTTTTCCCCCTGCAAATTTTACCCCTGAGGAAAATGTAATGGAAATCCTTGAAGCTGTAGATTAATATTTACCTGAGTAATGAGGGAAAGGGGTAATGGCATGAGTAGAACACAAATAGCTCCCACACTGTAATTATGTAAAAAGAGGAAAAGAAAGAGAGTGAGACAGACAGAGAGCAAGAGACCAGGTCAGTGCCCTCTATCACTGCCAGCCTTTCCCCCAGGATGGATTGGCTGTAATTCAGGAATAATGCATGTGATCTGGAGATTAGATGCAGCTTCTGGCTCTGTGTGGCTGACAATCTGATGTCAACACTGACTAGATCCTCTGTTTAGTTTAACCAGTACTCAAGAACCCTAGCACTAAACCTGGAAGGACCAGAGGTGAGCCCAGAGTGAATGGGGACTACAGAGTGTTTCAGACACAGTTGCCATCAAGAACATGTGCAGGAAGGGTGCATTTTCTTCTGGAGTAAACTTTGGTTTCACAGTTGTACAAATCCTGATGTCCTGTTTTCCTCCCTTTCCTTTCAATCAGCTCCCACACATATTCCAGGTCTAACAAACCAAACCAGACTCCTCACATTCTTTCTGATGATGTTGGACAGTGCATTAAACCCAAACCACCACTGTGGTTTCAAAGGATTAAATGAGACAGACAATTGCAATACCTGTATTGAACACAGTAATACAACTGCATGAGTCATATATATACATATATATATACTGTTCTTGGTTTTATTGTTCCATTTGAATATTTCTACTGTAAAAAAAGGCAGTGGTTTTGAAATTGTTGAAAATAAATGTATTTTTGTACATCAGAGTTGCCCCTGGCTGCTTTTTCAATCCTTGTTCTTAGATTTCCTTTTGACAAAGTCTTCTCTGTCTTCTGAATTTCCCTTGCCATACCTGTCTCTCCAACTCTGTTGTTCAGGGTCATGCATGCACATGGAGTGTCAAAAGAGAAATGTCCTAAGGCAAGATTTTTAAGATAGAAGAGGAAAAAACTATCTCTCGTTCCTTATTACTGCTCCCCTCCAAAAGCAATTATCTTCTTACCTTTCCATTCTACAGGCTGATTCTCTTTGGAGCCTCAGAGGTGAATAGGAGGGGAGAACACTCTGCTGGGCAAACACAACCCCATGAATTCCATGCTCTCACCTATCTGACTTAACCTGTAAGAGATTGTAGAGTGCCCATGTGAAAAAAAAAAAAGAAGGAAAATGTATCTTCTTCTCTCCCTGTCACAAGAGACTACTTAAAAAAGGAAAAGAGAGCATGAAAATATCTCTCTGCATGTGTGTCAGCCGTCTCCACCCATGCACATGCATGCGTACGTATTCCACCCTCCCCCCTTTCCTTTGGCTCTGGAGGTCCATAAACTGCAGATTTCAGGCATTTGGCAGAGCTACCTGGGAAACATCTCTCCATGGCCATTTCTTCCATATGCTCTTTCCCAGATGCCCATCACTAGTCCCTGGTGGAGGCAAGACTAATGGCCCAAATCTTTTCTCTGACCTGATGTGGCTAAACTTTTATGTATATGTTACTTAAGAATGCAGCTTGTGCCTGTTTATTCTCTCTTTTATATCCAATGCTCAGGTATCTTGCCTACAAGAGTTGGGAGTAGAAGTAGAAAGTAGAAGTAGAAATCTCTATGTGTCTGTGGGGTGCACTTGGCCATATGGTCATGCTGCAAACAGAAGCTGCAAGACCAACAAACCTTGTGCCAAGTGCTGTGTTGCCACACTTCCGTTCATGGGATCCCAACATACAAGTTATGGACAGACAAGCACAAGTGAAATTGCCATGGCTGAATAAGCTGCCACTGATACCCAGTGTTTGCCTGTTCAGAAACCCAGCTAAGTGCAGCTGTGAAGTCAAATGCAGGCACTGAAACTTCACAGCCTAGAAACATGAGCAGTAGCTCACTCTTTGCCTGAATCCAGCTGGTTTTCTGTGATGGAAGGACCTCTTATTCCCGTTATTAAAGGCAGTGTTTACTCCGTTATGAAATTCTCATGGTTGTGCCAAATGCCCCTCTATCAGGGAGTATGGTGCTGCTTGGGAAAAATGCATCATAACTACTCCTGGAGTCGGCTCATCACTGCCTTGTTTCACTCGTGGCACCACACACTTCAGCAGCGTGAGGCAGTGCTTAGCTGAATTTGCCTGCTGCCCAGGTCTTCCTTTTCCCTTGGCCCTCTCCCCAGTGAAGTACTCTGATTATTAAGGACTATCAAAGCACCACTGCATTACTGACATATTAGTGTAATACATCACTTGAGTGCTGGTCTGCTGTTATATATCATGGTGCTACATCAGGGAACTGGCAGGTGACAGGAGCTCCAGACCCAGAGACGGATCTCTTTTCTAAGCTTTATGGGCTGCATTTTTTCACTAAGACAGCAAATAAAGGCAAAGAAAGCAGTGTTGGACTGCTGCCATGAAGCTTTCAAAGCCTTTAAATATATTTATCTATACATTTTTCCCTTGACCCTGAAACATTAATTAAACAAATCTGCTGATGTTTCTATATGAGACCATAGAGTTGGGTTTATTTTGGGTCATGGAGGAAGAAACAACTGCTCTTTGTGAGCTGTTTCATGGGATTAGCATGCGTGTCTGCATGTAAACAGAAAAGACAGTCTTGTACATGCAAAACAAAAAATATTTGTCCTTGAATTTCAGAAAAATTATTAGCAGGTCTATTGACTATATTTTGAATGCAGTTGTGCAAGTAGAGGCAGAACAGAAGGCAATCATGCTATTGATGTTGGGATTTTGCCCTTGATGAATACAAAAGGATTTGCTTTACCATTGCTTTATGCTGATTCTACCAGTTCAGGCCCCCTGACATCAGTGAATTCAGTCTTGATTTACACTAGTCTGAGCTCTCACATTAAGAGGAGTTACATGCCTACTTCAAGGACAGAATAAATCCTTTTTAATACCTCATTGTGAATGTCAAGCAGTTTTCAGATCAAAATTTAGGGGAGATTGTAATACCATTACTAACAAAAAAACACATAGAGGGACATAGTTGGAAAGAAGGAGAAGCCTGTTTATTAAATTAAACAGAAATGTTATTATTATGTGTCTTTTCAAGATCTTGTGTTGGCTGCATGACCCTGGAAGGTAAAAAGGAGACAAAAACTGGAAGCCAGATGAGAAGCAGTGAGGAAGAAGAGAGGTGGGCCAGGCTGGCTGAGATCCTATGGCTGACCAGGAGGCACAGTGAGAGTCACAAGGTTGTTTAATCATTTAATGGTTTTAGCATGGGAAATTTTGAAAGTCTCAGACTGGATCAACTGAATTAATAGGAAATGTAGCACATTCAGTCCATATAAGATGGAATCATCTCTGCTTCCACATCCTGATGCTCAGCATTGAAATTTAAGTTTTAACAAGTGATTCCCTACTGCAGTCCCAGTGTTGGGCATTGAAGGTCCTCATAGAGCAGTGGTGGGTGACTGACGGTTCAGGCAGGATTTGTTGGCCAATTTCAAAGCTCAGGGTTGCATGTAATTGTATTCAATGGCTTGGGTGGTGGCTGTGAAAAAGAAGTGGCTCCTGATGTGGGACGTAGGGAAAATGGACCTGAAGACCTCAGCGGGAAAATGGCAGGAAGATGGGACTACAAAAAGCTGTGCAATATTTGTAAGTAAGTTCATGGGACTCCTCTTGATATTATTTGGACTGTATGTTGGGTGAAGGAACGAGTTAAAACCATTGTCTGGGGTGGGAGACAAGGATAAGTCTTACAGGGAGTTGTATGAACGGGCCATCAAGAACTGACTAAGGCAATTGTCTGGGCTAAGACAAGAGGTGTACCTACCTGTCCTTGTCTTTTTGATATGAGCAGTCCCTGAAGAGACCCTCAGAAAAATCAGGGAGAATAGAGAAGTTTTAAGGAGTACAAGAGGTGGTGAAAATGAATGTGAGATAACCTGACAACCAAGACAAGGCAAAATCAGCCTGGGCAATATCTTCTGCTGCCAGATCTGGAAATGTCTGGGTGCCCTTACAGTGTCCCAACATGCACACACCCCTCATTTCAGAGTTGTTCTGGGTCTTCTGAGAGTCCAGAGTATGGAGAAAGACTGGGAGCCATAACATGCCACAGAGAAAGGTTTCTCTTACCTCAGGAGCCCTGCTCCACAGCATGCATGTGCTGAAGTGCCTAAAGCTTATTGCAGGCAAGTTTGAGAGCTTAAATCCATTTGCGGCTCTGGACCTTCCTGCCTAACAATATCACCTCCGCTTGGAATAATCTGAGATATTGTTAGGAATACCTGTGAGACTATGGTTTTAATCTTTCTATTTTAACCTTGAAATGTTCCTGTCAGTTCCAGTCTACAGGCTGTTAGAGATCTGAACTGAACTATGAGATGCTGAGGGACTTTCCTCTTCATTTTTTGTGTAGAATTTTTCTTCCTTTTGTAGGTTTTGCAGCAAAGTCTCAGTATAAGCTTCAACCCCACTTTCACCCACTGCACTTTGTGATGATGAATAATTTAAAATATGGAAAACATTTATGGTATGAACAATTTGTCCATTTCTAAAAGAAAAAGTCACAGAAAGGGCAAGTACATGCACTCCTGCGGCTTTGGTGCAGGAGAGCCTGGAGATGCTGTTGGCATCAGTGGGCACTGTCACTGTGGGTCTGTCACTAACTCCTACAGGCCTTGGGGCACACCCCTACTCTGCATGAACACTCACACGAGTCCCACAACACCTACCATTTACCAGCAGAGGAGGGGGATTTAAGAACAGCTGCAAATTACTTAGTAATTCAAAATACTTTCATCAGCCTTGAAACATTAACTGATCCTGAGTAGTGGGACGGAATTGTTCTAATTTATTTATTTACCTGCTCCGTTAATGAATTTTTGACAAAGCTATTTTGAGAACAAGATGTGAAGACAATGCAAAGTCTAAGCAAATTAGGGCAGGCTATACCAGGCTGTGAACCAGGTTCCTGCATGTCAGCCTGGTGGAAGTTTCTGGGCTTAGGTACTCCTAAGTCAGTCCAGGGCTGCTCCGTGGGGATGGAGGGCAAAAGGGAACTGAAAAAGAGGCTTAGTTCCTTACTTAAATGGCTATTTGAACTTAGACCAGCAACCTAAGGTCATGCATTCATTTCTGTTTTGGGCAAAGGTCAATGTCTGCGTGCAATTAAGCTCCATCATGTTTGAATATTAATTTCTGTTTGTAGCTGCTGCAAACCAGCAATCTGCAATCTGGACTGAACCTCCCCTACAGACCAGCTGGCTTACATTAGGAACTCTGTGAGAAAGCCTGAAAGGGACACTTGGGTCAGTGGACTGGAAGGTGTGGGAAGGTGTAAGTGGGTGGAAAAGGCTTCAAAGGGAGGCTGAGGGTTCACTCTGAGCCCAGAAGTGTGCTAGGGTTTTGTTTTGTTGATTTTCTTTGATAGTAAAACCCTGCATCTAGTTTTTAAATCATAATTAATAGCTCATCAGGAACATTGGCTTCAGAAGTTATTATTATGTTTCAACAGATGTTCAACCAGTCAGATTATTTAATTAGCTTCGTGCTCTTTAACCTCATAAATCTGTGAAAGCTGTGACAAGGAAAAAGAAAATGTATTCATGAAAATAAATCAATACCCTAGACCTTAATACAGCCTAAAAAGTTTTGATCCAAGCACCACCCAAATATTTGGGGAGAAAACTGAATGCCTGTCTCTGGGCTAGAAATCACACATGAGCACAGTTTTAGAGGAAAGTGCACTGCATTCTCAGTACAGTAACCTTGGGAAGTAGGGAGAACCTTTGTGTGTAGGGAACTGCTTTGGCATTGGAGAGACCTGTGTGTGGTCCCTAGCCCTGCCACTGACTTAAAATGCGACTTTCAGAAACTCTGTTTTTTCCTTTTCCTGTCCTCCTAAAAGAGTGGAAATGTTGTCTGAGAGTCCAACCCTAAGGATATTTCCTGAAATTTCTCCAAGGAGAAGGGTCATCATTTAAGATACTATTTAGAAGAAAATCTCTGCTTCCCATTGACCAGGCTGCCTTAGGAGTCTGGCTTCCTGATTTCCGTACCTCTGTTACTTCCTTAGCTTAGGTAACAGAAATATCACTCCTTCTGTTATGCTAAAAGCCTTTTCATGTTTATTTGAAGTGGGTAGATGGAGAGGTGGCCTAGGGACCTGCCAACATACCTGCAGAACAGCAAGGCCACCCCAGCCAGTGAAGGTGGAAGGATAAGTGACAATTTGGTTGCTTCACCAGAGTTCATCTGGAGTACTTGGTGCTATTGCAGACAATAGGTACTCAATGGGTGTGAATTTGAACCTTGAAAATAATCCTTCCCTGTTGAGTTTCAGGTCATTCAGTGGGCAAATGTTTCTGTTGTATGGCAAGAATCAGCCATTGCCAAGATCCTGGGCCAGCTGTCTCCAGCAGCCAGACTGGTACCTCTGCATTTACTGCACTCACCTATTGTGTGATTACAGGAGACACAAGTTGGTGAATCAAAGCATTCAGTGACCCACTTCATCCTCAGCATACTTGGAAGTAAAGGGTTTTATTCCCATGTGTGGTATTGTAAAATGTGTTTCCCTCATCTTAATTTCAGAAAAAATACTTTGTTGACAGACTTTTGCTCCTCCAGAGACCAACTTCAAACAAGAGATCATTTATAGAGGAAAAACTCCATTCAGTAAGGGCTTTTTTGTATCCTCATTGGCTCCAGCAAACCATTTTTTTTCTTAATTTTTCCTTCCAGCAATTTCATATAACATGTCCCACAATATACCTGCCTTCCATAAATCAGAGGGGATGGAAACCTGGGCATGGCAGTAATGGATTTGCTCCAGAAACTTCAGAAGGTCAGTTTTGACTTTGCTCTGAGCTCTGTGCAGTGGGATTTAGGTCAAGCATGGACAATACAGTCATCCCCCCAAGGTCTACAATTAGATGGGGGTTTTTTTTCTGTATGAACCTGGTAACAATTGCTACACAGTGTGCGCCACTCATTGCTCTGGAATTTGTTTTCCCAATTGCAGCACATGGGTCTGCTCTTCCTGTTGTTATTGCCATGGTAGGAATGAACATCACCTATTACATTTCTCCATTTTTTATAATCAGATACTTTCCTATGGCTGTGCTATGGTTTGGTTTTCTGGTTAACTGCTTCCTTTCATCTCCTGCAACACCACCTATTTCTCTGCCTCCCTTACTTTTCAAATGGCATCATAACCCTGCTCAGAATTTTCCACCTATGCAGTCATTGTAACAGGTTTTTTTTTTTTGTTTGATGAAAAAATACCTCCCAGGTAAAGGGAGATATTTTTCTTTGATAAATCCCATATTTTCTGCAGTACATGAACAACTAGGGCTGAGGTTTTGCATGGTAACCCATCTTTAGTACTGTTATTACTGCCAGTACCCAAACAATCTTGTGTTTTCTAGCAGTTAAAAAGAAACCATAAAAATATCTTCCAGTGCAATCAGGAGGGCTTCTTATAGAAGCTCTTCTTTTAGAACTCCTACGCCCTTTAAAAATATAGGGGTTTTTTCTTCCTCTTTCATTTCTTTAATTTTTTTTTTAAATGAGGAATACAACAGGGATTAAAATGAAAAAGGATCCGGAATCATTTTGACTGAGAGGAAAGAAATATTTGTACATTATTCATCGTACTCTCAGTTATTCATCAAAAGTTTCATTCTTCAACTAAAGTCTTTTCCTTATCTTAAAGCTACTGACATGAATATATATCACCAAGTTAAAAAGATTGAATTACACTTCTCCTGCTGCTGCTGAGATTCATGGAAGCTCAAAGCCCAGCCTAGTCCCTAGGTGTACTGAGCAACTGCATTTTATGATTTTCGGAGAACAACGCTAACAGGGTTTGTCTCTTCATTGTGATACGGAGATGATTGAAAATGTGCTGTTCTATCGCTTGATAAAAGACCATTGCCAAAAAGGAGAGCAGCTTTGTCATTTGAGAACATTACCCATGGGGTTTAAGAGACCTACTTGACGGCAAAAGCTCTAGCAGATTTTTTTTTTTTAAAGCAATATATTCTCCATTGCCATTGTCGATAGCTTGAACAACAGATAAGAAGGAGCTGAGAAGTGATCCATAAAATCTTCCCCAAGTATTGTGTTGCCCCATAAGATCTAGGGGAATAAGTGACATTTTCTTGCTCTGGTTCTTTTTGCTTGTTCAGAGGGTGAGTCACTCTTGGTTCGTGCTGCTCTTGGTTCACACACCAGCTCACAGCTTCCTGATGCTGTCTGTTCTGCGGGTGCCCAGCTTCAAAAGGAGCGGGGCAGAGCACGGTGCTGCAGTGCTCAGTGCAGGGGGACTGCCCGCTCAGCCCGACTGCATCTTGCAGTTACAGGAGAGACCTTTGCTGCCACAGCAACACTTGGAGTGCAAAGAAAGGGGTTTTAAAGAGAATTTGATGCTTTTAATGTGCATAGGCAAGACATGTCCTTTGCAGGATGTACTGTGATGTCTTGAGGCGCAGGTGTAGGTAGGCCCTACTCCCCAGGCAGATGTGTAATGGGCAATAGAGCTGCTTTTAGGTCCTGCACAGGGATGTGGGGTCAACAATGAGAGCAGGACACCCCTGTGGCGAGCAGACTGAGCTGACAGCGTGCAGGATATGACACAGCCTTGCTCTGAGCAGCCTCAGCTGTCATCCTGTTCCTTACCACTGCAAAGGAGAAAGGGCTGTCCCTGGTGGTCCTGCACCAGGGCACAAACTTGGCAGCATCAACCCCAAACTCACTGAGATGGGACACCGAGCAGGACTGAGGGCATCCTGGCTTTCCTAGTGGGTCTTGATGACATTGGTCTTGACTCCTTTTACATTTGACACACAAGGGCTTAAATTTTTCTCTGGTCTTTCTGAAATGTACTAAAAGATCCAGTTCACACCAAGGCACCTCAAATGTATGATAGACAGGAGAGAAATCCTGAGGCCCTCAGACCTGTGTTACAGGTGTTGATGCAGGTGCAAGGAGTGAGGCTGCTGTTAGTGTCACTGCAAACATCCCAGGACCAAGGAGGCACCTTCAGTCTGCAAAAAAAGCTGCTGTGATATTCAACAGGATGAAACTCAGTGAATAAAAATCCCCTTGCTCCTTGTAGCCTATGAAGTGTGAATTCAGTTTCATGAGAGAGACTCTAACTTTTAAATAGAGATGATAACTTTTTCACCAATTTTGTGACGCATTTCTGGATGCAGGGCTACCAAGTAGTGTGTAGTATTACAGCAGCAACAGTACAATGCAATACTATCCTCTAAGAATGTCAAATGCTGCTGTACAGCTATTTGCTTTGCTAGCACTTCAGACCTAGGGTGTTTCACTGCAGAACTGATTCTGTACAGAGCCACACAGAGCCCTCCAGCCCCCCTCAGCCACCTGCTCCTGTCATGACCCACAAGTGCATTTTTCTGCCTGTGCGGGTGGTTGGGTACCCACCAATCCTTGTTTTGCTCCATGACAAGGGGTGTTTGATGACCTGCACTGAGCCATATGTCATTGTGCAGCAACACGCCTTTGACTGGAAAATGGACCGCTGCAATTTGAGAAGGGCTGAGCTCTGGCTTGCCAAGGGCTTGTGGCCATAACTGGAACTGAAGGGAGCTTGGGAGAGGAGAACTGCAACAAAAATCCCCATTGAAGTTCAGGAGAGCTGGATAAAATAATAATAAATTGGCCCAGGAAAAAAAAACGAAACATGGTTGTTGCCATTTCAGATTAAATGGAACTAATTTAGTGTGATGATGGTGAGAAATGTATTTTTAAGAAAACATAAAGGGCCTTTATACATCTCTACATTGTCCTTGACAATTTAGCAAAGACTTTTTGTCTGGTTGCCTCACCCCAACCACAATACTTGCAAACTTTGTCCCCTGTTGTTGCTGTAAAGTTCAGAAAAGAAGACTGGAGTTTAAACTCAGCCCACCTAGCCCTTTACTTACATATTTGAAGAAATAGATTGTGAGAGGCCCAATGAGAAATGACATTTCTGTGATTTGAGGACCCTTCCTTCTCCCTGAAATATGAAGTGGTGCTGGGCAAAAAGCAGCTGAGGCAGCGTGGTTTGCTCCTGTGCTGGTTGAGCAGCAGGGCTGAACCAGGCAGATGACCAATTAGTGAAGGCAAATAGCACAGGAGCAAACTCTCTTGAGCCAGGCTGTTGCTCCAAATGAAATGAAGGAGTTTTCAGCCTATGCCCAAAATTAAATGAGGCTTAAATTAATCCAGATGTCCTAGCTATGCCCTCTGTATCAGTACCCATATACACTATGCCTATGCTAGGGGGTGTTTTTAACAAGAGAACAAAGATTACGAGGAATTTGGAGAGGTGTCTGCTTTGTCTTGAGCTCTTAAACCTCTTGATTCCCAAAACCTGTGCAAAAGCCTAAGGAGGTTTTTAAAGTACAAATAAGAAAATACTGAAAAATCTCACTTGTGCCATTTCAGCTACCAGTAAATGTGCCAGCAGTAGCAGAGTCCTGAGGCATTAAAGAAGGTCACAGCCCATCAGCTCCTGAAGCTGCCAGACTGGAAGTGTGGTGTAAATCAGCGCAGTGCTCTGATGCCAGTCATTCACACCAACTTCCAGGGAACTGCCCTGAGTTGTGCCAGCCCTGGCTCTGACCCCTTGCAGTGCTGGAATGATGTGTACTAGGCTGTCGTGGTTTTGCAAGAC